>WAAE01005946.1:351791-382513 GCA_013400495.1 Nicator chloris
CCCCGCCGCCGCGCCGCCTGCGCCCTCCTCCGCCGCGCCAGCCGCGCCGCCCGTCTCCGCCTCGGGCCGCGGTAACGGCCAGGTGCAGGAGCGCGGGCGACTCTGCGGCTCAAAGTCAGGGTCGATGTCCGGCGACGCCGCGGCCCCAGCCGGCTCCGCCATGGGCGCCTCCTCACCCCCGCCGGGAGTGCCGAGCCCGCCACCCCTTTGTGCACCCCGGGCCCGCCGCCGCGCCGCTCTGTTTACCAGGGAGCAGCGCCGCTCTCCGCGCCTGCGCGCGCGGGCCACACCGGGAGCGGTAGTCCCGCCCGAGCTTTAGCGGGCAGCCCGACACGGCCGAAGGACTACAGTGCCCAGCGTCCCCTGCGGCGGTAGGTGGGGCGTACCCCCGACGGTTGAGCGTGGCAGGCGGTGCGTTGATGTGACTACAGCTCCCAGCGGGCACAGCGCTGGCTAAGCTTACATAACGCCCCAGGCCCGGTGCGGCCCTAGTCACCCCTCGATGGCAGAGCGGTGATAGTGGTATGGCGGTGGCAGTCCCGAGGAGGTCGCAGCTCCTCCGCCCACCTCAGAGCGCGCCGCGGCACTCCGGGTCGGGCCAGCAACGCCGCTCCCTCCGCCATCCCGTCACGGATGGAAGCCTATTTCCGGGACACGCCCTGGCGTAAGGCGTGATGGGTTTGCGTTCCGATCTGCCCATCAGAGCCGCGGCAACCATGTTCCGGGGCCTCGCGCTCCCTGCGCTGTACATCGTCCGGGGCTGGCTACGCTCCGGACGCTGTATGACAGAGTTCCTATGTAAGTTTCCTGTCTCTGCGCCCCGGTTTCCAGTTGGGTGCCCAGCTCGGCCACCGCCCTGTCCCGCTGGGGCTCGGCCGGAACAGCTCAGGCGACGCGGAGCAACGCCGGGAGCAACTCTGCCATGCAGATTCCAAGGCGCGCTGAGCGAGCCCCGCGGGCTGAATACCCGCTGCGCTTATGTAGGGGGCTGCCGCGAGGCGGCGCTGTAAGGGCTGTGGCTGAGCGGCCCCAAACCCTGGATAACTACTGCTTTATGCAGGCATTGTGCAGGCGCCATGCTGCGATGCGCGGGTGGGGTGGCGGCCGAAGGGCCCCGAACCCTGGATAGCTGTCGGTTTATGTAGGCGGCGGGCGGGCGCCGTGCGGCTATGCGCGGGCGGGGAGGGCTGCGGTAGCGGGCGGGGCGGACCGGGCGGGGCGGCGGCGGCGGCACCACCACCACCATGTCGGAGGCGGCGGTGGCGGACACCCGGCGCCTCAACGCGAAGCCGCAGGACCTCACGGACGCGTACGGGCCGCCCAGCAACTTCCTCGAGATCGACATCTTCAACCCACAGACCGTGGGCATGGGCCGCGCCAGATACACCAGCTACGAGCTCCGCATGCGGGTGCGGCCCCCGTCGGGCCTGCGGGGCTGGGCTGCCCGCTGTGCGGGAGTGCGGCCCGGGGAGGGGCGGCAGCGCTCGGGACGCGGTGGCCGAGGGACGGCGGCCGGGTAGGGCCGGGGTGGTGCCGCTCTTGAGCAGCGGGGGCCGGAAAAGGCGATGCCCCGGGCAGCGCCGGGCTGGGGCGAGCAGCGCGCCTGCAGGGCTCAAGGTCAGAGCTTATGGGCTCGCCAGGGCCTCTCGGCATCCAGCGGGGGCTGGTGCGCATAGGGACAGGGAGGTGCTGCCTCAGCAGGCTCCTGCGCCCGTCCCTGCTGTAGAGCCCCGCCGGGTGGTTGCTGAGCGGGGCATGGCTGCACGTAGCTGCTTATCTCAAGCAGGGGAGGAGAGTTGTGTGGCAGTGTCTTGAAACCTGCTCACACTGCAGGTTGGCTGCTTTACCGAGAGCCCATGACCCAGGAGTGTGCAATAGCAGGCCGAGCAGAATTCTCTTCATTGGGCCTTAAACGAGCTGAACTGGGGACCCCTTCACAGCTCTGTGTCTGATAGATAAAAAAGTAAAGAAAGTAAAACTGAGCTTCCCCTAACACAAACTCCCTTTAGCATGTGTTGTGGTGCTGGTTTGACTTCTGCTTGTAGTGTAATTTAACTGCTCAGTCTTCACTGCCTTTCAGAAGAATTGGCGTTTGCTTTTTGCTGCTCTGGTGCTTGGCTCCCATCAGCCTGCAGGTGGCAATGGGAACCTCTTAGTCCCACTGAAACCAGCGGAGATGCTCTGAAAGCAGCTGGGTTTATTTCACAGACCTCATAAGAACACAGTTAATTGTGTTGCAGTAATATCTGAGTGCTGCCCATCAGAAGGTTTTGCTACCTCAGTTCCTGGAATGATTCAGGCTGTGTTGATAGAGTAAAAGTGAAGTTAATGCAGCTGTCATTTGTTGGACTCCAGTGGCAGGGGAGAAGGTGAGGAATTGCTGCACATTTCTCCAATTACACAAGAAAGGCATGAAAAGCCTGCTAGGGTAGGTGCTCTATTTTGGGAGAAGACTGTAGATGAGGTCTGGCCTTGAACAGTTGCTGGGGCAAGATTTCTTCCGTTGGTTCTTCCGTGGAGATGCCAGTGTCAGGTCAGATGTTCTTTTGCTCTGCAGTCTGGTGTGAAGCTCTCTTGTAGATCGTTTCAAAATGGAGTAAACTTGGGGGGAAAAAGAATCATTTTCCTGACAATCATATTGTCAGGACTGGTTCCAGTGCATGCCCCTGGGGAGGGGGCGTGTTCCAGAAATAATCACTCAAGGGAGAGGGAATGGCTAGCACTGAGTAGACTGCCTTGCTTGTATCTGAAGGATTTTGGTGTTTGTGCTGTCCTGAATAAGGAATTTGAGTGTTCCCATCATGTGTCCTTCTCTGGAGGTTTGATTTTCTCATTGCAGCTTAGTTTTCAGTTACGTGTTGAAACACTGTATGGCTTCCAGAGCAACCTGCAAATTAACTGCTTTGCTTCATTACAGACAAATCTCCCCATCTTCAAATTGAAGGAGTCATGTGTGAGGAGACGATACAGCGACTTTGAGTGGTTGAAGAATGAGTTGGAACGAGACAGTAAGGTGAGGCCTGGCTCAGACCTCCCTATTCCTTAAGCCAGGATGTGGGAACAGTTGCAGCAATAAACCTGAGATTCCCAAAAGTGAAGCCATGGTGGTGGATGTTGCACCCCAGACATTTAAATCCAGGGGTTAAACTGAGGTTCCTTTGCTCTAGTTTGGTGCAAGGAGAAATCCAAGCCAGATATTCTCAAGAGGTCATAAATGCACAAAAGTTTACTGGCAAAAATACAGAAAATTAAGGAATTTTGGCAAAGGAGTAAATACGCTTATAAAAGACTTACTATAACATTACTTAGCAGTAATGTACTATTAACTTAGCATAAACTTATCCCACTTAACTTAGAAAGCTTTAAAACCTTAAGTTGCTATGTTACCCAAAAAGTTCCATGAAAAGGGGATTAGAAGGAGAAGAAAGAGAGAAGGACAGAAAACGTACAGAAAAACATACATAGCTACCAACTCCTAGTGTTCCAGTGTGGGTGAGATGGAAACTCCAGGAGAAGGTAGGAGCCAGGCAAGTAGGTCCCTCATGGGGACTTTTAAGCCCCAGGGCCTTCGTGGCCCCCTCCCAAGGCAGAGCTTCTGGTCACTCAGCCACTCAGGGGCTTGGTTAGCACCACCCACGGTGTGGGATTGATGAGCAGCTCTGCAGGGGCTGGGATGCTGCCTCTGGGCTGAGGGGTGGAGCGTTTCACTTCTCACCCTGATCTGCCCCTCCTACCAAACACACACACAGGCATTTGCCAAGCATCCCAAAATGTTTTGAGACATGAAACTTACCCAGTCTCTGACAGTGAGCGCCTTCTGGGGCTCTATCCATGTGATGGCACTGGAGATGAGCATCAAACAGCAAAGGATATCTGCTTGCAAGTGGCTGTTCTGCTCATGGGGTGATTGTGTGCTTTCAGATTGTAGTGCCACCACTGCCTGGAAAAGCTTTGAAACGGCAGCTTCCCTTCCGAGGAGATGAAGGCATCTTTGAGGAGTCTTTCATTGAGGAGCGGAGACAGGGCCTAGAACAGTTTATTAACAAGTAAGTTTGATGTCCTGGCTTTGCTGTGTGCTGCCTCTTTAGCTGTTGCTGGCCTGTGGGTTGACTGTGAGAGAGTCTTGAGTCTTGGCCTGCTGCTGGCAAATGCCAGTGCTGGAGGGTGGTGCCTGCAGCCACGTAATGAAACTGGAACTGGAGCAAGTCCTGCCGTAAGTGGGGGTTGTGCTTTGTGTTCTCTCCTGAGAGTGTAGTGAGTATTAGCAGAACAGCTGTGCTGCAGGGACCCACCAGCGTGGTACTGTTGATTCGGGGCAGAATGGAAGGGAACAGCCTGTGCTCAAGCACCTCTTACTGGTCCTGTTGCAGAGTGATGCGTGACCTTGGGCTGAGCGCAGTGCAGGTGTGCTGTGCTGGCTGCCTGGCTCCCTCCTACAGACAGCAGAGGCGTGGGGGTCTTGGAGGCAGNGTTTTCAGTTACGTGTTGAAACACTGTATGGCTTCCAGAGCAACCTGCAAATTAACTGCTTTGCTTCATTACAGACAAATCTCCCCATCTTCAAATTGAAGGAGTCATGTGTGAGGAGACGATACAGCGACTTTGAGTGGTTGAAGAATGAGTTGGAACGAGACAGTAAGGTGAGGCCTGGCTCAGACCTCCCTATTCCTTAAGCCAGGATGTGGGAACAGTTGCAGCAATAAACCTGAGATTCCCAAAAGTGAAGCCATGGTGGTGGATGTTGCACCCCAGACATTTAAATCCAGGGGTTAAACTGAGGTTCCTTTGCTCTAGTTTGGTGCAAGGAGAAATCCAAGCCAGATATTCTCAAGAGGTCATAAATGCACAAAAGTTTACTGGCAAAAATACAGAAAATTAAGGAATTTTGGCAAAGGAGTAAATACGCTTATAAAAGACTTACTATAACATTACTTAGCAGTAATGTACTATTAACTTAGCATAAACTTATCCCACTTAACTTAGAAAGCTTTAAAACCTTAAGTTGCTATGTTACCCAAAAAGTTCCATGAAAAGGGGATTAGAAGGAGAAGAAAGAGAGAAGGACAGAAAACGTACAGAAAAACATACATAGCTACCAACTCCTAGTGTTCCAGTGTGGGTGAGATGGAAACTCCAGGAGAAGGTAGGAGCCAGGCAAGTAGGTCCCTCATGGGGACTTTTAAGCCCCAGGGCCTTCGTGGCCCCCTCCCAAGGCAGAGCTTCTGGTCACTCAGCCACTCAGGGGCTTGGTTAGCACCACCCACGGTGTGGGATTGATGAGCAGCTCTGCAGGGGCTGGGATGCTGCCTCTGGGCTGAGGGGTGGAGCGTTTCACTTCTCACCCTGATCTGCCCCTCCTACCAAACACACACACAGGCATTTGCCAAGCATCCCAAAATGTTTTGAGACATGAAACTTACCCAGTCTCTGACAGTGAGCGCCTTCTGGGGCTCTATCCATGTGATGGCACTGGAGATGAGCATCAAACAGCAAAGGATATCTGCTTGCAAGTGGCTGTTCTGCTCATGGGGTGATTGTGTGCTTTCAGATTGTAGTGCCACCACTGCCTGGAAAAGCTTTGAAACGGCAGCTTCCCTTCCGAGGAGATGAAGGCATCTTTGAGGAGTCTTTCATTGAGGAGCGGAGACAGGGCCTAGAACAGTTTATTAACAAGTAAGTTTGATGTCCTGGCTTTGCTGTGTGCTGCCTCTTTAGCTGTTGCTGGCCTGTGGGTTGACTGTGAGAGAGTCTTGAGTCTTGGCCTGCTGCTGGCAAATGCCAGTGCTGGAGGGTGGTGCCTGCAGCCACGTAATGAAACTGGAACTGGAGCAAGTCCTGCCGTAAGTGGGGGTTGTGCTTTGTGTTCTCTCCTGAGAGTGTAGTGAGTATTAGCAGAACAGCTGTGCTGCAGGGACCCACCAGCGTGGTACTGTTGATTCGGGGCAGAATGGAAGGGAACAGCCTGTGCTCAAGCACCTCTTACTGGTCCTGTTGCAGAGTGATGCGTGACCTTGGGCTGAGCGCAGTGCAGGTGTGCTGTGCTGGCTGCCTGGCTCCCTCCTACAGACAGCAGAGGCGTGGGGGTCTTGGAGGCAGCTGTGCTAACCTCCACATCTGATTTTCTTCCAGAATTGCTGGACACCCACTGGCACAGAATGAGCGCTGCTTACATATGTTCCTGCAAGAGGAGACTATTGATAGGAATTACGTCCCAGGGAAAGTGCGCCAGTAGGAGCACCTGGCACTGTCTTCCTCCATTCCACCCTCCCTCCTGCAAAAATGACATTTATTTTTACACTAAATCTGTCTTCTCTGAACCAGCTTTTCCTCTCTTGAACCTCCCAGTTTGTTCAGTATTTTCCTCTTTTGTAACTGGCAGCAGTTTGTTCTACTGGGCTGTGGTCATGGCCTAAAGATGTGGAGATTTATGCAAGTGAGCACATTGTCCCACGTCTAGGGGCAGATGTGGATAGGTGTGGAGCAGGAACTTGCTAATGGCGTTCTGGTGTAGGAGCTGCCTTTCTCCCTGTACAGGAAGGTATGAGATGACCTTCACTCCCTTGTCTGTGCAGCCCCAAGCATCTCTGCAGGAGACTTTGAAGAATAGCAGTTGTCATGTTGGTCAGTGATTATATCAGGTATTAGAGTTTTAGTAAGGTTTATCCAAACCAGTGAGTAGGTGCCTGGGTGTGTCAGTCTGTCATCCACCCCATTCACCCTGCATGAAACCCCCATTCTTCACTGTCTGGAAGTGCTGAGACCCAACACCTACTCAAACCCCGCTGTCAGCCTCCTGCATTACAGACCTGTTTGGTGTATTTGTGCCCCCTCCTTTATAAGGTGCTGCTGGCAGCTCGAGGGGTTTCCATCCCATGTGCTCTCATGATGCTCTGTGTGGGCCATTTGGCACGTGGAAGATGGGATAGTCTGGGCTGTAGCCCCATGTGCTGTAATGCATTGGCCCAGAGTTTAAGAAACACCACAGCCTGCTGTACCATGGGCAGCTGGGCTGGTGTTGCCTGCAGCACCCTGCTCGGCTGAGCCTAGTGACCTTATCCTGGGCCCTAGCTGCTGGGAGGAGCAGACAGTCTGGCTGAGGAGGAGCAAGAGAGAGCTGGTGGGAGCAGTTGTAGGATGCATCCATGATGGCTGCCACAGAAGGAGCCCAGCAGTGGGGCCTGGAGTGAGGCCACCTCTCCAGAAAAGGACAGCAAAAAATGGTCAGTCAGTCCTAGGTTAGACATTTGCTTACAAAGCAGGAGAATAGCAGTGCCTCTTTGTGTGTTCTCCCCTGTTCTGCAGTGATCTAGGCAGTCAATTGTGTGGAAGTGAGAACATACGACTGGTCAGGGAAGTGTTCAGAGTTTGAGGGGACAATGAGGCTGTGATTTGCTGCAGCAGAAGTGTCCTTTGGAGGCTCCCCCAGCTGCCACAGCTGTGATGAGTGAGGTTGGGCCTCAGCTCAGGGGCTCCTCAGGTCAAGGCTGGCTGGTTTATAAGTGCTTGATCACTGTTGTGGCACAGTTGAGCCTTTCTTGGAGCACAGGCCCTACAGTGGATGCCCTCCTGTTCCTGCCAGGCACGTTCCCCAAGGCCTTCCCAACGTCTCCTGTTTTCTGGTGAGGAACTGGCGCTGCTGGGCGAGAGGTGGCTCTTGGGGAGAAGTCGCTGAAAGCACGAGGGAGCTGCTCCGGGTGCTGGCTCGGTCCGGAAAGGGCCGTGGGGCAGCTTGGAGCCTGGTGCCGGTGGAGGCGGCCGTGGCCTCGGCGGGGCTCGGTCCCCGACTCCTGCTGCCGCCGGTCGCGCTCGGGGCGGCTCCTTCCCCTGCCCTGCGCGGGGCTGCCATCCATCCAGCTGTCTGCACCCTGTCCAGTGTAACGTCCCGGTGCCGTTCGCATTAAACCACTGTGAAGCCAGTTGTCTGCCTGGTCCTGGGGTCTGCTGGCACGGGGGAACAGCCGGGAGAGAGGGGGCGCCGACGAGGGGGCGGGAGAGCTGCTGGGACAGAGCGGGCACCGGCGGTGTCGGGCGGGGGAACCGCCGGGAGAGGACGGACACGGGCGGGGCGGGAGAACGGCCGGAACAGAGTGGGCACGGGCGGGGCGGGCGCAGCGCGGAGTCGGGCGGGGCTCGCCGATTCTCCCTGGTTCTCCCCGGCGGTGCGGAGGCGCAATGTGGCGGCCGCAGCCGGGGACCGGCTCCGGCTCGCCGGACTGCCCTGACCTGCTGCAGCACGTCCAGGCGCTGCGCTCGCCGGCCAGCCCGCTTTACCTCAGCTTCTTCGAGGAGGAGTGTCGCGCCATCGCCGCCCGCCTGCGCCTCGGGGCGGCCGCGGAGCCCTCGCCGGGCCTGGGGGAGTTCAGCGCGCTGCAGCCCGAGCCCGCCGGACCCGCCACCTCCACGCCGCTGCCCATCTCGAGCCACGGGCGGGTCTCAGACTTGAGCGCGGACGATTGCGAGGCCGCTGCTGCCCCCGGCCCAGGCCCGGCCCCAGGGGAGCCCGGGTGCCCCCCGCGGCTCGCGGCCGGCGGTGGCACCGTCGCCCGCCCCGCTCGCCCGCCCGCCCAGTCCCGGCGGGTGCGGCGCGGTCCCGGACAGCCCTCCGGCGGCGGCCCCGGCACCCCTGGCCGCTCCCCGGACCGCGGCCGCGCCAGGCTCGCTCTCCCCCGCACACGGGCCTCGCTGGGGCTGCAGCTCCCCGCGGCCGGCACAGGGCGCGGCGCCTGGGAAACGCGGCTCCTCCGGCCCCCAGGTAAGCGGGGCCACGGCGGGGAGCCCCGGCACGGCCACCGCGCGCCCGGCGCTGCAGAACCCTCTCTCTCCTCCAGGGACCAGGCTGAAGCTGACATCGCCTGCCAGGTCCAGGCTTCAACATGCCAGGGGAGCTTCGCAGCAGGCACAGCCTTCCAGCCTTCCCAAACCCGCCCCCCGGGACAGAGAGATGAAAAGTAATTCTGCACCTGCCAGTGGCCTCACGCGGAGCAGGGAAGCACGTGGGTTAGGGGTGCTGCATTTAGAAGGGAGAAGGGGAAGGGCTTGGGCTGCAGCCTGTCTAGGGACGGCATGGGGAGTGGGGAGTCCCTGAGAGCGGCACAGGTAGGAGACTAGGAAATATTCTCATACCCCAAGGGATGTGTTTACATTGCCCGGCCTCCCACCAGTGTGGGCTGGCAGCCTGTTGGCTTTGAAGCCTTCATCCCGTGGTGTTGTGGGGTCACAGGGTACTGGCGCCTGTGTGCCATGGGCAGGCAGCCTGGCTGAGCCCTGGGCTGCTTGAAGAGGGTGCGATGGAACCGCTTGGGAGTAGCGGCCTCTGTGCTTACTGTCCACTACAGCTGCTGTGAAGGCTGGGAGTCGTAAACAGCCCTCTTCAAGGCTCTCTACAGCAATTCCTACCGCGGCTTCCCGCTCCTCACTGCAGCCTCCGGGAAAAGCGGTTTCGTCCAAGCGTTTTTGCCTCAATAAAGGTGAGTCTTAGCAGAAGCCTCAGAGGCTGCAGAGTCATGGGAGAGGAGCGCTGCTGCTGTGGTAAGAACGTTCAGGTCTTGGCTGCAGGGTCAAAGCTGATCCTGAGGAAAGGACTGGGGGAGGACTGCATGTGCTTGGGCTCAGAGGACGGGAGGTGAAGTGCAGAGCAAGCAAGACTAGGTGAAGTCCTTTCCCTCTTTTGCTGGAGAGTCATCCACCAAAGAGCCTGAACAAATATGGTGCTCGAGGCTCATTCATAGGAGAGGGATTGGCTGTGGTTAGTCTGGGCACTCTCTCAGCAGGGGTTGACGCTCTTTATTTTCCTTTCCTGGATCTCACTTCAGGATCTACTACACAGGAGCTGGTGTGCAATAGGACCCAAGAGCTGATGGAAAATGATGAGAGCAAAGAAAGGCTGGTTGCATCAACGATTGTCTTGGGAGCAGGTGAGCAGTATGGAGGTGTAGATTCTTGCCTTCTTTTGGGGGGGTGTGGAGAAATGTGGGCTTGTTGGGCAAGGCTGCTCTCCAGATGGGCCCTGGCTGACCAGGTGTGCTGAGGGTGCTGCAGCCTGTGCTGCACGCAGGGGATGCTGCCTTTGCAGGAACTGCAGCTGGGCAGCCTGCAGTCCTGAGCCCTGCAGAGGGAGGGGAGGCAAGGAGCCTCTCCCCACTCTGCTGAGACAGCCCTGTGTCACCCTGCCCAGGCAGCTACCTCACAGTGAGGTGAGAGCAGACTCCCAGCAGGAGCCCAGAGCTGCTGCGTGGGAGAAACGCCATGCAGGAGCACTTTGTCCCAGCAGCACCCACACAGGCCAAGCCAGCAGCAGCTGTTGGGCTGGAAGTGCTGAGAGACTCCTGACTGTCTTGGGCATTTTCTGTCCTTCCCTGATCTGGTGACCAGGTAGAAGAGCAGCCTAGGATGGCAGGTTTCTAGTGCTGTCACCTCTCTTCACAGGTAAAACTGACCAGACATGGGTGTGTGTGGAGTCCTCTTTGTCTAGTGAGTTAGCCCCTGGCCTGACTTCAGGGTGTGAAGATGCAGTCCCTGCTGAGCAGGTGAGAGCCAGCTGTGTCCTGTCACCATGGAGCACTGTTCAGTCTCTGGCTTGGGCCAACTGTGCCAGAGGTGGAAGATGATGAGACCCGGACCTGCCAGTTTCTGGCTGGCACTTGAGCTGTCGTAGCCTTTCCCTGGGGTTTACACAAGACCATGGGCATTTTTTGCATGGTTTTACCACCTCTCCATGCTCAGGGGACTGCAGGCTTCTGTCCAGTTAGATTTTCTAAGGGCCTTTTGAAACATGCAAACTTGCTGTGGCTTGTGTTGTCACTTTTATATGTCCTGACATGTGGGACATGGCCCCAGGATGAGGTGTGCAGAGCCTGCAAGATCAATCTCCAAGTTAGGAAATCTCCTGCCTGCAAAATAAGTTTGTGCATTTTCCAGCAGTTTTAGGGTTCTTCACTCTGTGGCTGCAGCCAGCCAAAGGCATTCTTGTTGCCATGGTGCTGGCAGATGCTCGCTACAGCAGCTCCTTCGCCCGGCACCGTTCCTGTGATGGACATGCCCTGGCAGTGGTCCCCAGGGTGCTGGGCTTGGAGTGTTGGATGGGCTGCAGTGCTCTTCCAGATGATGGGCTGTGCTGTGGCTGTGTTGCAGTGGGGGTGACAACTCCCTGAATCACACTTGCACCCTGCTCTTGCCAGTCTACAGGTGATCAGTTGTCCCAGGAACTAGAGCGTGTGAAGAAGGAGCTGGAGCAAGTGAAGGGCGAGCTTGGTATGTGGAGCTGGCTGTTCTGAGGACTGCAGGACACCTGCAATCCAGGTGACATCCCCTGTGCTTGTACCTGGGGCCCAGAGCCTGCAGCTCCATGGGAGTGGGGCTGGCTTTGTGTTTAGGGGGTAGAGGAGGATCTCAGCTACTGCCCTGGAGTGTCTGGGTGTGAGGTATTTAGGATGGGTTGAGCACACACCTTCCTGCCTCCTTGTCTGCAGCTGACAAGACTGCCCAGTGTGAAGCCTATCAGCAGACAATCTCCTCCTTGCAGGCTCAGCTCAGAGCAGCAGGTATGTTCCCTCACTGTGGTGGGCCCTCACTTCTGGGCAGGCTGCAGGGATGCTCCAGTGATCCCTTGCTTGTGTAACTGAGGGCTGCAAGGTGGGAGGGATACAGCTCATGGCCTTTCCCAGGGGTCAGGTGCTGAGTGCCAGAAGCATTACTTTGATGTTGCTGTTGCTTCCCAGGAATCTGTCTGAAAGATGCAGTAGTGTTCAACAGTGGTGACCTGGGGAAAGGCTGACAGCTGGGACATGGGGACAGACAACAGCCATTGTCTGGCTGTGTGACCCTCTGGGCCAGTGACATATGTGGAGCTCTTGAATGAATTAATTTTCTAACTCCTTGTATGTAAATAAAGGTGTCTTTTGCAATGGTGCTTGCTGTCTGCTTGGGTAGAGACAGTGCCCAGTGCTGCCCACTGATCCCCAAAGAAATGGGTGAACAGGGCAGGTCTGTGCTTGGCTACAGCTGGTTTTGCTCAGCCAGAGATGTGAGGTCTGTTACAAGGAGGAGCTGGGTGCTGGTGGATGGAGGTACAGTGTGGCTCTGGGGAAGCATTTCTGGACAAAACTGATGCTTCCAGGTGGGATGCTTGGATGTGTGGTGGTGGTAGGCAGCTGTATGGGCAGGTTTCTTTCTTAGACCTTCACATTGGATGTGGGAAAAGCCAATGCTGGCTTATGGCATATTCGGCTTCTGCAGCCTTTGGCTATTTATTACTGTTTTATTTTCAGTGACTGGGGACAGATGGTGGGAAGCAGTGGGACTCAGTCCAGTCCCTCACTGTTCCTGCATGCCAGCACTGGGACCCCTGCTCTGCTGCCTTCTCTCTGTGGTCGGTTGATGCAGGCACCTTGTTGCACTGCCTTGTGTCTGGGTGAGGCACTGGAGAGTCCCGCTGGCAGTGCCATGAGCTTGGGCTGGTAAGGCTGGTCTGTTCCTGCCCCTCTGTTATTTCTGGCTGGTGTTCCTGGCTGCCTTGGAATGTGCATTCACTGGTAGCCCACATCCCTTCCCGGGGCAGCTGCCCTGGACTGTACACGGGGTGCCCGCACAGGCAGGGAAGTTGTGTCGGCTGTCTCCCACCTCTGCTTGGCACTTGGTTGCTGGGGCAGCTCCAGTGCTGGCACAATCTGCAGCAGAGAGCCCTAACATGCTATGTGTTCTCTGTACATGCATGGTGAAGAGAACTTCTTGATGCAGGTACTAAGGGAGTTGACTAGAAAAAATGTCCTGCTAGATTTATTATTTGTAAACAGAGAGGCACTTGTGGGTGAAGCTGAACTCGATGGTCCTTATGGGTCCCTTCCAATCTGAAATACTCTAATGCTTCAATTGTGGAAGGTGGTGGGGGCATCCAAGGACTGATGTGGATCTGTTTCTGCAGGGCTTCTGGCCCCCTTTATGGGCTGGAGCCATCTCCTACCCTCTTTTGATGCTGGCTATGTGTGCCTTGCTACTGTTTGCCTTCCTGCTGCTCCTGTTGGGACATGCACTTGGCTTATTCCATGCCTCTGCCTGCTCCCAGCCCTTGGCCTGTGTTGATGGATCAGGGTCCTGAATGATGGGAGTGGAGAGCAGTAAGACTGGGAGGTGATGATGGGACACTGGGAAGACACGTGTGGAGCTGCACGTGAGGTCTGGGAGCTGGAGACATGTTCTGGTGTCCTGATGCTGCTCCCTTCTGGAAACTCCCTCCCAACGCCTTATGTTGCAAGAAGTTTCTGGCAATAGGCAAATCACGTAATCTGCCCCCTCACTGTTCTAGGTACCCAGTATCTGCTTGTCTGGGACAGGGTGACCCTGCTTGGAGTCCTGCTGTGCCCGTGGTGCTGCTTACCCTGCCCAAGGACATTCTCGGAGATGGTGCCGCCCAGCTGGGTCCTTGCCTACAGCTGGCGGCCCTGGAAGGAGTGGGAAGTGTCTGAGTAGTAACAGCCATGCTGCCGTCTCCCTTCTTGGACTTGGGGTAAGGGAGGAAAGGGGCGTTGCTGAACTGCATTCCTCGATTCTGAGAAGCGGGGGCAGAGCTTGCGTCACTGCCAGTTAGAAGCGTGAGCTGGTGTTTCCATCACGGCATTTTCCCGGCGCCCCCGGAGTATGCGGAGGAGGCAGCTGCCTGCTCCGCTCCGCAAGCGACTGAAAAGCTTTTTGTCTCGATGGCGGCGCCGGAGCAGCGTATTGCCAATGATGCCGATGAGGGGGGCTGGCTTACCTCTCTGTGAGCTGCCGCTTTGAATGGGCGCTCACGACACGCAAGCCCGGGATTGCATCAGGCGCAGCCCTGAGGGGCGGTTCCCAGCCTGAGTGCTGGAGAGGATGGTGCTGGGCTCTGCCTCTCCCCTGGCTGCCCAACAGTTCTCTCAACACTTGCGTTTCCCATTACTTTAGGGCTGCCTGTTGCTCCCAGAACTGAGGGGGCTGTAGCGGAGCTACATAGGTCGGGCTAGAGTCGCCCCAAAAGCCGCGGGCTGAGCTTCGCTCGCAGCCCCTGAAGCAGGGATGGCCTCGCCTCCTCGCCTCACTCCCAGCCGCGGCGGGGCAAGGCCGGGGCAGGCTCTGTTCTCATGGCACATCTGGATTCGGGGGACCCTCAGCCGCCCCCTCCCTGGCTTTTCCCGAGGGAGCAAGGTGCCTTGCCCTGGTCTCGGAGCTGCCACCCGCAGCAGCTGCACTCCCGCTGGCCGAGCCGTGCCCCTTAACTGGAATTTGCGCGGGAAGAAGGGCGTGGGGCGTGGGAGGAGCCAGATTCCCGCGCCCCCGCTCTCTGCGTGCCCTCTTCCTCTGCCTGGGGCTCTGCTCACTGACTGCTGAGCGCTTGTTCCCGCCTGCCGTTTGTATTATCCATCGCGGGCGAAACTCGTCCCGCTCTATGCTCTCGGCCGCGGCGGGGAACGGAACTGAGTTCGCCTAAAGGGCATCGCACCGGGACGAGCCGAGCCGCTGGTGAGTGGTGGCGGGTGCTGCCGGCAGACCGGGAGGGCCTTGGCGCAACCGGTGCCGCTGTTGCATCAGCTGCCGCCGGCCCGCACGTGGCCGCGGCCCCCCGCTCGGATGCTGCCTCAGCCGGGGCATCGCCGGGCTCCGCGGCGCGACAGAGCCTGACTGGCACTCCTCGGGACCGGAGGTGCCCCCGAGGGGGCTGAGGCGGCGATCCCGAGCCTACCTTCCCACACCTACGCCAAGTCGCGGCGGGATGCGATGGGTACCGGGACCCAGCCGGGCAGCGGGAGGCTCCGGCTGCCGCCCGACACGTTGCTTCTCCTTTACCCATGCGGATCTCGAGTCGGGTACTGGAAATACTTGGAACAATTGAGCAGCGCTGGGGAAGGCAGCTAGAGTTGTCCAGGTAGTGGTTGAGGAGGGTGCTAGTGCTGGGGTACTTGTTGCGCTTGGGGTCAAGGCTGAATGTGCCAGCTCGGGAGGAGGTTTATCAAGAAGCAGGATCGTTTGCTGGTTATGGGGAATCAGCCGAGTTGGTGGCTGCCACTGCGATCCTGACAATCCTTCTCTATGGAAAAAGGTCACAAAGTTATCCTTGTGTACTTCGGCTGATACATGTAGTGTGGCATGTGGTCCTGGGCACCTGGATGGAATGTGCTTGCTTTCCCAATGAAGGGAGAAGCCAGCAGGGAGAAGACATTGGTGGGTGGGTGGTTCAGTGCTGGGCAGAGGTGCCAGCCATGGCCATGGGGATTGGGAACCGCTTTCCTTGCCGCTCCTCTGTGCTGGATGCCTGCTTCACAGGTTGCTCATCTTCAGAGCTTTTCAGGGATAGGTGGCTACTGTGAGCAAGAGGAGTGGGGATGTCACACATTCAGGTTGATTATAGCCTGCAGAGCTTGCAGACTGCTCAGTAGGCAAGGGGTTTGCACTGGGGACCCGTGCCGTGTGTCTGTCTGTTTATGCATGCTGTAGAGAATGTGGTACAGATGCCAAAAGCAAAAAAGGAATGGCTGCATCCAGTGAATCAGCCCAGCTTGCCAAATCCCGTGCTGGAGGAATTGTTTGTCTCCACATCATTGCTGCTGTGCACACCCATGTGCCAGGCTGGAGGAATGTGCCAGCAGTCAACTTTCGGCTGAAGGATCTCCAGACTGCCAAGCTTGGGAAACAGTGGGCAAACTTTGGGATGTGCCTATGAGTTCCGTGGTCAAGACCACACAGGGCTTGAGCAATGAGCATTCCCCATCATGGACTGACTGGGTTCATCCCTGACTCACTGTCCTGGTGCAAGAGCTGTGCAGGCGGGGTATGTGCAGCCCCACAGTGCCTTGGAGGGTGCCACGACCACAGTCTCTGGCCAACCAGTGTGGCAGGGGCGTGGTGCTGATGGGTGAGCTAGGAGCAGGCTCCTGTGGGTATCCTTGCCTACCCTGCCCCTTGCAGTGCCAGTCCTGCTGCCTGAAGGATACTGAGCTTCACATTTCCCTTCTCTTGCAGGGCTTTTGACCAGCTGAGCTTCACTGAGGAGAAGACAAGATGTTGGGGGGAAAAATGACCAGCTTTGGGAAGAAGCTGATCCGCCGGCGCGTGGTGGACCTGAGCTCTGATGAGACACATTTTGCTCGCTGCCTCTCCACACTGGACCTTGTATCCCTGGGTGTGGGCAGCACACTAGGGGCTGGTGTGTATGTGCTGGTCGGGGAGGTAGCCAAGGAGGTGGCTGGTCCCTCTATCATCATCTGCTTCCTGGTGGCTGCTTTCTCATCTGTACTGGCTGGACTCTGCTATGCAGAGTTTGGGGCCCGTGTCCCCAAGGCCGGCTCTGCGTACCTCTACAGCTACGTTACCGTCGGTGAGATCTGGGCTTTTATAGCCGGGTGGAACCTCATTCTCTCCTATGTGATAGGTACGAGGCCAGGCAGTATGTGTGGGGCTCCTTCCAGCACCGTGCTGGAAGCATGGGGGGCTTCTGGGGGCAGCGTGTGGTGCTGTGGGGACAGGGTGTGGGGTGGGATCAGCAGGGATGTGGGTGCTCAGGTGCGGGTGGCTGGTGTCAGTCTGCCCTGGGCTTGGACTAATGCACAGATTTCCCATCAACCAGGTACGGCCAGTGTGGCTCGAGCCTGGAGTGCAGCATTTGACAACATCATTGGCAACCACATGTCCACCTTCTTCGCCAACAAGATCTCAATGGACCTGCCAGGAGTGCTGGCCAGGCATCCAGACTTCTTTGCTTTAATCCTGATTTTGCTGCTTACTGGTGGGTGTGCAGGAGAGTGGCTCCATGGTCCCGTGGGTGATGGCATGGAAGCCTGATGGGTCCCCACTCACCTCTTCTGTCCCCACAGTACTGCTGGCTTTTGGTGTCAGCGAATCTGCCCTTGTGAACAAAATCTTCACGGCGGTGAACCTGTTGGTGTTGAGCTTTGTTATCATTGCTGGCTTCATCAAGGGAGACATCAAGAACTGGCAGCTTTCAGAGAAGGACTGTGTCAACTGCTCGCAGTCAGACTCACCGGAGGACATGTAAGTAGAGCAACTGTGCCAGGCCAGGATCTGGCACAGGGCAGGCATAGGCCCTGCTCTCCCTGTACCTCACGGCAGTTGCTCTCCTGCATTTTTTCCAGGAAAAAAGCTTTTGGCTATGGTGGGTTTTTCCCCTTTGGGCTGGAAGGGGTCCTGACCGGTGCTGCCACCTGTTTCTACGCCTTCGTGGGCTTTGACTGCATTGCCACCACAGGTATTGCCTTGGGTGAGGGTGGTGTGGGTATTTCCCCTCCACAGCCAGCAGCTGGCTGGGAGCTGATGGGGAGGATGCTACATGGTGTGGGAAAACAGCTGGTCTCACCGCTCCTGGGAGGTTTCCCTGTGGAGTCTGTGTCTTCAGCTGGGCCACACAAAAGGGCTCAGAGCCTGCCCTGCCCCAGGAAAAGTGGCTCATTACACCACATGGTGGGAGCAGGGCTGCACCCTGCCTGCGCAGGCAGCTCCCAGAGCAGCAGGGATCCTTTTGACTGCTGAGCCGAGCCTGCGACAGTGCTGGGAATTGCTGGTGCCTCCTAGTTGTTTCCCAGCCTCGAGCAGCCTTTTTCCAACTGACTGGGTCCATGCAAAACTGCTGCTTCCTGGATCAGAGGCAGCTCTCTTAATTTCCTCTCATTACTCCAGAAATCTACTTAGTGGGTGGCTGGTACAGGCTGTTCTGCCTGACCTCCCTGCCTGTGCCACCCTGCCTCCAGGGGCTGCCCAGCAGCCTCCTCCTTTCCTGCTGCCAGGCCCCTTGCTGGGAGCGTGGTGCAGCACACCTTTGCAAAGCTGATGCACGCATTCAAGGAGGACCTTCATTCAACAGGCTCTGTAGGGAGAGGGAGCTGCTGGTGGGGGGGGAAGGGCTGGCATGGCCAGGGGGGCTGCAAGCCCAGGCTGCCAAGCAGCTCCATCCCTTCTGCCAGTGCAGCAGCATGGCCAGGGACCCCTCCTCTCCAACAGCCCCTGCTTGATGCTCCCCAGTCCTGTGCTCCATGGGAAGTCTGTACTCTGGCTCATCCCATGGGGGTACTTGCCCCATGCTGTGCCATGGAGTGGGGCATATGTGGCCTCTTGTGTCTGGACAGGGGAGGAAGCCAAGAACCCACAGCGCTCGATTCCCATTGGCATCATTGTGTCCCTCCTCATCTGCTTTGTGGCTTATTGTGGCGTCTCTGCGTCCCTGACTCTCATGGTGCCCTACTTCCACCTGAACAAGTACAGCCCTCTGCCTGAGGCTTTCAAGGCGGTTGGTTGGGAGCCCGCCCGCTACGCCGTTGCTGTTGGCTCACTCTGTGCCCTCTCCACCAGGTAGGACTGGCTCTGTTCCTGGCACTGCTTGGCACAGCACAGGGACCGGCAACATTCATCCTGGCTGGGCTGGGGATTTGCTCTGTCCAGCTGCTGTCCTGCTCCTGGCACAGAGCTGGTCCCTTCCCCTTCTGGGTGGTAGATGTGAGCGGCTTGCCTAATCTCTGTCCACGACAGCTTGCTGGGCTCCATGTTTCCCATGCCCCGAGTGATCCATGCCATGGCAGAGGATGGGCTGCTCTTCAAGTTCCTCTCCGGGATCCACAGTGGCAGAAAGACCCCTCTGGTCGCCACCTTCGTCTCAGGGTTCTTTGCAGGTAAGGCTCCTGGCCACCTCCTCATACTCAGCCCTGCAGTGGTCTGGAGCTGTGCTCATGCTGCATGTCGTCATTGCAGCGGTGTTTGCCCTCCTGCTGGACCTGAAGGACCTGGTGGACCTCATGTCGATCGGCACGCTGCTGGCCTACTCCCTGGTGGCGGTGTGCGTGCTCATCCTCCGGTGCGTGACTCCTCGTGTTTGGCGGTGCCCCGGGTGGATGTTCCTTACATCGTCCTGGGGGCTTGTAGCCATGGCTTTTTTCCAGGGGCATGCACCCTGGGGAAGTGTCAAGCCCCCAAGAGGGAGGCTGCTGACCAGAGCCTGTGTGTGTCTCTGGGCATATCCTTGGAGTGGCTGTCGCGGGGCCACTGCTAGAGCAGCAGGGATATGAAGGTGCTGCCCACTGTTCCCTTGGGCTAGGAAGTTGCTTGGGCTCTGCTGCAAGCTTGTCTTACCTGCTCAGGTACCAGCCCAGGCAGCCGAACTCCCCGAATGTGGTGGAAATGCTGGAACAGAATGGGAACGAGGAGGAGAGAGTGATCACGCACCCGACCATCACTGCTGCCAGTGCCCAGGACAAAGAGACCTTTTCCCTGGCAATGCTCTTCAGCCCCCCTGGGGACACCCCCACTGTGCTCTCGGGGCGCATTGTCTATGTCTGTGTCGCTGTCATTGGTAAGTGAGTGGGAACTGGTGGCTGGTGTCCCCTCCTGCCAGGGGCTGGAGTGTTTTGGCCTGTCTCTGCAGAGCTGGGAAGGGATGGAGAGCATGCCAGGCAGAGGAGAGAGGCCAGGTTGCCAGTCACTGTTGGGAGTGCTAGCAGGTGCTGAACCCTAAGCAGGGTGCCAAGTGCAGGGTACAGCTGTGGTTTGGGGTGCACAGGCATTGTTGGAGGACATGGGTGCTAAGCCAGGGATGGGTAGGTGGTCCTGGGAGATCCCTGTGATGAGCCTGACCCATGCTGGCCACCAGCAAGGGCAGTCCCCAGCCCCTTGAGAGTGCCTGGGCTCAGCCAGCAAGGTTTGATCTGTCTATCAGTGGCTCCATTGTACAGCCAGAATGGGGTGGCTCAGCTAGGTCTGGGTAAGTGTCAGAGCTGGGTCCAAGCCCAGCCAAGCTCAGGCTCCCTGCAGCTTGCTGGTCTGGGAAGTGCCTCCAGTAAAGCACTTTCCTAAGGCTTTGGGGTGGGTGTTAGAGACAGCAGGTGCTGGACCTGAGAGGAGTGGGTGCCTCAGCCCAGCTGTTGGTGAGGCTCAGAGTCCCAGGGAGGCCATGTGCCATGCAGTCCCCCAACTACCCCCTCTCTTGCAGCTGCACTGATCACAGTCATCTGTGTGGTCCTGACCTGCTATATGACTGCGCTGAAGGATGCCAGTGTGGGCTGTATTGTGGGTCTGGTGCTGCTCCTCGTGGCTCTGCTCATTTTCACCATCATAATTTGGAGGCAGCCGCAGAACAACGCACGGTTAAACTTCAAAGTGAGTGCAGCATCTTGGTGTCTGCAGCCCCCTGGACTCTGTGAGGATCTGGGCATTGCAGGGACTGCCAGGGCTTGCTGCCAGGCAGTCACCAGGAAAGCCCAGGGCCCTGAAATGCGTCTCTGAGGTGCAATCCCCAGTGTGGAAATGCTCAAGTGCTCTGGGCTGTGGCAGGGAGGGGGTTCTTACATTGGCCAGTAGCATCCTCGAGCCCAGCCTGGTCCCTCAAGGCACAGCTGACACAGCACTCCTTGTCCCTTGCAGGTACCTTGCCTTCCACTCCTGCCAATCATCAGCACCTTTTTTAACATCCTGCTGATGGTAAAGCTGAATCGGGGCACCTGGGCGCGGTTTGCCATCTGCATGGTTGTGGGTAGGTGTCCTGTGGTGGGGAGTGCAGTGCCCACAGGTCTCCCCTGGAGATCTCTTAGTGCTGACAACCCACCATTGCACATTTCATTATGGAAACTGTCTCGCAGGTTTTATTATTTACTTCACCTACGGGATTTGGAACAGCGTGGAAGGGAAAAATGCAGAAGAAGCCTGTGCCACAGTAGAAAAGCCTCTGCACCATCCTGGACAGGACCTCAGCCCTGAGGCTGCTGCGGTCTGAGGGGCTGGGGACCAGCACTCCATGGACCTCTGCCACTTCGGGACAAGATCACGATCCAGAGCGTACATCCATCCCCTCTCCTGCAGAGAGTGAGTCCCAGAGTGAAGTACTAAGGCCGGAACAACAGGCCCTGAGCCAAAGCTGACCTAGGATAATGTTTCAACCAAATGTTGTATGTTTGTTACATTAACTGAGCTCATTAACTGAGCGGAACAATACAATTATAGGTATTGTTATATGTGTTTATTTATTGGCAAGATGTGTTCAACGTCCTGTATCTAGAACAGGATAAGGCCACATCTAGCCTAATTAGGTGTAGGATCAAAGACAACTCCCTTGGTTCCTCCTTGAGCCCTGGCCAGGCTTTGGGAGAAAGCTGGCAGGAAGATGAAATTACAAGTTATGTTAGCTGGTTTGTGTAGCAGTGTAAAAGCTGGAGCACTGTCACAGCAAAGTGGGGGAGCCTCGTGGCCTGCAAAGATGGAGGCACTGCAGGAGTTCCCAGTTCCTGGCATGATTCTCCAGTCCTTGGCTATGACAGCTTCCCCCCACAGCTGATGTCTCTTGGACTTGGATGATGTATCTTCATTGGGGTAACTGGTGATGTATCTTTCTTAATCACTGTGGGCGTTCTTTGGTAGCAATGATTAGCATTGCTCAGCTTATCCCTTTGTAATTCTTTGCTCATGGTTAGGTGCCTTGCTTAGCTTATCCTTTTGTGATTCTTTGCAGTTTTACATCATAGTCAATGGCACTGTTCCTTAAGCTGGTGTCTGTGTCTCTGACCCTACCCACCAGCAAAACAAAATCAGCAGGGTCAGAACAAACTGTTGATATTAAAATCTAAATGAAAGGAATCAGTCCTGTCTGAAATTCCCAGATGGGAAGACCTTCCATATAGTTCACTGGCCCTCAAGTGGGCTACAGTTGGAGGACCATGTGAGCAATGGGGAAGTTAGTTAAAAGAAGTGAACTGCTAAATGTATTGAAATGCATCCAAAAATCGCATACTGAAAAAGGAAAAGAAGTGGTGGGTTTGGGAAGGCATGGATGGATTTTGTTAACAGTATGTCAAACAAAACACCAGCAAAAGGAACAGTTGTTGAAATGCTCTGACATGGAGCGACAGATGTGAGTTGCAGAATCAAACTGTAATGCTGAAGTGCCAAAATAAGCTGCTTGCTGATAAGTTGGATTTACCAGACTTGCCAAGAAGGCTGCAGTTAGAGTAGGTCAGTATAAGGAAAGGAGGGGGCAAGTGAATCACAAGAAATGCAGTGATTGCAAAGGGAGGTGTGCAGTGAGATCCTGATAAATGGAATGGAGATATTTGGGATTCTGTGGATTCTGATGAGGTTGGTTCCCCAGATGAATTTGTAGATGTGAGACCAGCATGGAGACGAAAGGTGGAATTAGATGCTAATGGTCAGCAGGTAAGAAGGGATACTCATAGAGGATTATAGCCAGCATGAATTAAATGAAATATTTGAACAGTTTAAGCAAAGACTGGGGAACCTCTTTTCTCTTGGATGGTGTGCTTGCATGACCAGGGATAACCCTAGACTCAGAGGACTCTTAAGAAGTTCTTAGTTTTGAGCTTGGGTTCTTTTGTGCAGGATGCATTTTGGAGTAACATTCACAATAATAATTTGTTAGCTTTGGCTGCTTTTGATGTAATACTAAATACCCTACAGAAAATCATTGGCCAGGATCAGAAAGTCAGAGGTATACTTAATGAGATTGTACAAAACGAGATGCATGAGAACCTCTTCTGATTTTGTATTTGTAGATAATGTTACTGAAGATACAAGTAGTCACTCCTATTTGTGCCTGTAACTTTATTGCAGTGACAGGATTTTAATTATTTATTTTTCGTTTATATTTTTTTAATGAACTTTTAAATTAAGTTTTTTAGTTTTTTACTTCCTGTTATATGCTGTCAATTTTTGGAATCTAACTCTATCCCGATTCAAGACTTGAAGACTACTCCCATTGGTACAAACTGATAAAGGAACTGTTACAACACAGTCCTGAGGCTTGTGGAAACAAACGCAGGAGAATGGACAAACTACTTTGATTGCTGTCCATCATGGCATGGCAGAAATCCATCATGGCATGGCAGAAATCCATCATGTGATGGAGCGAGTGAAGAAGGATGGAGAACATGGCTGTTGGGATGCACTTTTTGGATGGCTTGCCTACAGCTACTGGAATTCTCACGAGTGCTTCACCCTGGTGTCATTTTATTGATGCTAATCCTTTTGCTTTTTGTTCTGATAATTGCATTGTATGTTAAGGTTTGGATGATCATGAAACAATCAGCTTACCAGCTACCTCCACTGATAGCAGACAATCCATGCGTTACCAAAGCATGAAATGTTCTCAAGCTCCATTTGGGTATTGTGAAGCTTGAGTGACTATAGTCACAGGGTGTATTATGTTGGAAAATGACTGGGAACTCTGTGGACAGATAACTGGGGGTACAGTTAGAGGAAAGTGAGGACTTACAACGGTATGGAGATTCCAGACTGGGTGTTACACTATTCCTTAATTTGGTGTCTGTGTCTCTGACCCTACCCACTGGCAAAACAGAGTCAGGACTGCAGAGCTGGGTCATGTGCTGCCTCTTCCCCTCACAGGGAAGCCCCATGGCTGGATGGGAGTGCTGGTGGCCCAGGGCTGGTCTCTGCCCTCCTCCAGTCCCGCAGAGGGGCAGTGACACCAGCACAGCCCTCTGGCCATGGAAGTTGCTTTCCCTGTGCACAGAAGGCCCCACATGATGGTGAGCTGTACTCGTTCCATCTGTCATATGACTGTGTTCACCACCTCCTCCCTGCTTTCCAAGTGCCAGACTTGTACGTGGCAGCCATGGCTGGAGCTCTGCAGGAAGGCTTAGTGCAACTTGTGCTGATATTCATCTGCCAGCAAACTGGTACTGCCCTGACCATGCTGTTTGGTGTTAATGTCTTGCTCAAGTGTCTGTGAGATGTCCTCAGGGTAGCTGTACTTGTGTCCAACCTCATCTGCCTTTCTCTAATTTTAAAGTTAATTTAAAAATGTCAGTTAAATGTTTTTAAGTGCTTTTTTTTTTTCTATTGGTCTTGCTGCATCTCCTGTTATTGGCCTCTGGTCATGGGCCCCTCAGCAGGACCCTACATTGCCACTGGGCTGGGTGCCAGGCTGGTGCCAGTGCAGAACAGTGCTTGGTCCCAGCCAGCTGTGCTGGGTGACATCCCTGGCCAAAACCTGCCAGTTGGAGTCACCAATCCTCACACTGTCCCCTGGGACAGCGAGCCTGTGAGCCAGGAGCTGTGAAGCAGTGCTTCAAATCAGCTCCAGCCAGTGCTGCTGGTACCTGGGGGGGCAGGACAGCAGCCTGTCATGGTCCTGCCTTTCAGGCTGTGTGCAGGGAGGGATTGTGTCACCAAGTTCCAGAGCAGTGGATACAGTAAAGGCCCTGGAAATGATACCTCCTGGAGGCACCAGCAATGGCCTGCAGAGGAAGCCTGACCAGAAGCTGGGCTGTATTTATGAGAGAAGATGATTTTCCAGATTCTGGTCTGGTCTAAACCAGACCTGACATAAATATATTAAAAAAAAAACAAACAAAAAACAACAACCAAACTAATTTAAGGCAGATGGACTGTGCTTGGTTTTGGCATCTCTTGCTGTTTATTGGCAGTGGTGCAGGGTCACTGCACGGTCAGCAGCAAGGTCCCTGCACCATCAGCTCTGCTTGGCCCCTGGGCTGGAGCCCCTGCCCCAGGGCTGTCCCTGCAGTAAAAGGGGCAGTGGCTCCTGCTCTGACCCCAGGACAGGCACTCACTGCCCCAGTGTCCCAGGCTGGGGTGCCCTGCCAGAGCCTCAGGCTCCAGCATGCAGGTGCAGGTGACTCCTTGGATGCTGCCAGCCCTCCTAGTCAGGCTGGTGCCTCAGTGTGCCTTGCTGGTTTCACCACCCCACCTCGTGGGTATCTTCTGGCCAGGAGCAGCACATGGGTCCCTGCTGAGCCCTGAGCCTGCAGTGTCGTCATGCACCCATGAGTTGCACGAGGACAACGAGAACAAACACCCAGTTTCAGGTGCTGTTACCCAAGGCTAGAGGGCAATGGGCCTGTGATACAGCTGCAGCTGCCACCCCCTGGCTTGGCACTGCTACAGCCGTCTGTGTCCCCCATACGTGTGCACATCCATGCCCATGTCCATTGTGCCCATGGGCACGTCCCTGCCTGGTTACAGGCCATCCCACTGAGCTCTGCCATCCCACCCCGGGCATCCATTGGGACTGGCAGAGCTTGGGGCCTGGAGCAGGGTTCTGGAAGCTCTGGACAGCTCCCACCATGGCAGCTCAGCAGGGAAAGCAGCTGTCTGGCAGCCACCAGTCTGTGGTGGTGTGGTTGGTTGGGGGGTCAGTGTCACACAGCCATGGGTACAGCAGCCCTGTTCACCCCCAGGCTCTGGGCCAGGCATCCTGTCCTTGCCTGCCAGCCTGTGGAGGCTGCCCCAGCTCTGTGCACCCACTCTGGGGGGTCCCTGCCTCCCTCTCCATGCAGGCTAGCAGGGCTGCCAGGGATGGCACCACATCCACTGCTGGGCAGCACCTCTGCCTTTCCTAGGCCACCCTGGTGTTACTGCACATCTCAGCACAACAGTTGGTGGATGAACAACACCCAGCCACAGCCTCAGTGTGTGTTGTCTGCACAAACCATCTGTTCACACTGCTGTACCCTGTGCCCCAGCAGCCTGCTCCGATGGCACCCCAGGCTCCATCCTGCAGAGAGGCTGGGAGAGAAGTGTGTTCCTGCTGAAGCCTGTCAGGTGCTGGGGGCTGTAGGGCAAGTTTCCCCTCCTGTACCAGTCTGGAAGGGGCCATTTTGTGGTTGGAGAAAATCAGCAAAAAGCAGAGCCTGGCTTTGCTGTTGAGAGGGCTGTGATAACCCACCCTTATGGGGAAGGAAGCAACCAGCCCCAAGACAGCTGCATGTGGTTTGCCCTGACAGTTTGGGCGTTTCCTCCCCAGACTTGATTTGTGATTTCCTTGTTGCTATTCCCTCCAGGATTGAAAGGGGAGCTGGAGGGCTGAGTCCCTGCTGTGTCTGGCCCAAGCCATGCTGAGCAGGCAGGTGGCTGGGGTGGCATTGCAGTGGAGGCCTGGCTGTGGCCACTGGCTGGTGACAATGTGCTCTGGGGTCATACCAGGGATGCCGTGCTGGTGTGTTGAGGGTGCAGAGTGGGTGACAGCCTCCCTCCCCATCTGGCTCCACCACGTCCCATGGCATTCGTAACTTCCTATCCAGCTGGTTTTGTGGGATGTGCAGCTTTCCTGGTGGACCCTTTGGAGCAGCTCTCTGGACATCAGATGCTTGCCACCTCCAGGGGGGCTGTAGAGGCCATGAGTGTGGCCATGCAGGCTGGGGGCAGGATGGAGATGGAGGGCTGTGCTGCTGAGCCTCTGGAGGGAGAGCTGCAGCTGCAGAGCCTGCCCCTGCACTGCTCCCTGGCCAGAACAGACCCTGGCAGGCTGAGATGTAGCAGCAGATTATATTTTGATCCTCTTGGGAGTTAAAATAGGCTGGCATGTCTGCTGTGCTCTGTGACACCAAATGCTTCAATGTGAAGAGTTAACATGCCATCTTCTTCCCTGTAAATCTGAGCACTGTCAGATCCCCTTCCTTGCTGCTGGAGCAGAGCTGCAGTGGCTGCTGAGTGGGGTGAATCCCTCAGCAGGGCCTGAGTCCTGCAATCTAGGGAATTGGCTCGAGGCAGATGGGGTCACTGGTGTAACAGAGCAAACTGGTATCAGCTCCTGATATTTCTGCAGCAGAACCGGGTTGTGCTGTAAGCCTTCACAGTCCAGAAGGGCTCCAGGAAATCAAAGCCGGTGATGGGTGAGATTCCTATCACTCCTTACTCACCTGGCTCCAGGCAGGCCCCAACCCTTCTGTTCTCTGTGGTGAGCTTAAGCACACATGACCCAGTAGCTGTGAGGTGCCTGTGTGCATCCAATAATCCTCTTGGCCCTGAGCTGTGGCAGGTGGCCAGCTCTAATCACACAGGCTTAATGCTCGCCTCGCTTTGCCTTTGCAGGTCTGGTATGACGACTTGCTGCCAGGCAGTTGCTCTTCTCTTGCTCTCCTTTCTTCCCAGTGCTTCAGCTGGTGCCCTGGTTCCTGCTCTTGTCCCCCAGTCCACACTGCAACTAGCCAAAGGCTGGCTCCTCTCACAGTCTGTCCTGCAGCTGACAACATGCTGTGATGATGCCTGCAGCCAGGATGTCACGCTGGTGCCTCAGAGAGCATCTCCCTTATGAGACAGTTTTATGCCAATGGCCCCCACACCCCACTGTGGTGGGAGCAAGCCTGTGAGTGCTGCAGAGAGGAGATGGCAGAGGCAGCATGGGCAGTGCAAGTGGCACATTTATGGTGCAGATGAGTAGTTTTCCATCAGTGTGGCCATTTCCTGATGAACTACCCCTTCTCTGCCACCATCAGGATCACAAAAGGCTGCACAGCTGTGCTGATTTGCTGACCTCATACACAAGAGATTTCTTTGCCAATCATGGAGTTTAAAGGCTGTTACATCCCCCTGTCCTCCTTAAGCTTCCCCATTTTCCTGCTGTGTTTACCCAAGCAATTATTCCATCTCTAATTCATATTCTCCACACGGGACCTCACACTGATGGTATTTTGCAAGGCTGGACAGATGACTGCTTGTATTTTTCCATTTTTAAGTCAATGTCCTGTTCCATTTCACTGCATGTCAGGGGCAGTCTGCATCACAGGCTGGTCAATGCTGTCATTGTTTAAACCTGCTGAAGAATAAACATGCAGTTCCTTCAAGACCTGTGACAGTTGTACAGGCACAGCAACCTGACTTGCAAAACAAACAGGTAGGAGACATTTTGACAAACTAAATGAAACACCCATCCTAGCTCAGTTATCAAGACTTTGTGGTGAGTGTTAAACTAATTTAACTCCTGATCTGCACACAGGTGTGTAACAGTTTCTATCATCCTGGACAAGATAATGCATGAAAAGTCATGACACATTACTGGGCAGGGAACAGCTGCTATTGTTTACATAATACAAACCAAATTTACGGACAGAATTTAACTTGTTCACTGGCATTACTTGCCCTAGCTGACAGGTTCTTGGGGCAGATCAAAAAGGGTTTGCATCTCGTCTCGTCTCTTGTTTGGACCCAAGAACAGGCTAGAGAGTGCTGGCCATGCTCTTCTTAAAATAGGAAGAAACACAGGGAAGGGAGTTCTTGGTTCCTCCCTCTCAGAAGTGACCACTGAGCATTTGTTATGTTTTATAGGCTACTCCAGTTGTGGGGCAGATGACAGGACAGGGAAAATTCTCCTAGAACTGCTGACGTGAGACATAAGGACTGGTCTGATTCAGAGCATAAGCAACTTGTTTCTGATATCAGCCATGAGCTACTCAACAGCAGGAGAGGAAAAGCCAGCAAGACAGAAGTGCATAGAACCATGGTGAGACTTGTGCACCCTCCTAGGGTCCATCTCTGTGTTTGCAAGTGACAGCAGCTTGAAGACACCAACAGATGTGTCCCCTCCACCCCAGTTTGTGTCATAGAGAAAGTGGTTCTGACACAAACTGCAACTGGTATGGGACTCACTGTTGGAGTGGGTTGACCTTGGCTGGATACCAGGTGCCCACCAAGCCACTCATGTCACTTCCCTCCTCTGGGGTGTCCCTACCCATGGTAAGGTGCTTGGAACTAGCTGGTCTTTAAGGTCCCTTCCAACCCAACCCACTCTGTGATTCTGTGATTCATCCAGGTTACTCGATGGAGAGGCTTCACAAGCTAAGATTAACCTGGAACATGCACTTTCCCCAAAGCCTAGGAAAGCTAGTGTCTCCTTGTTAGCTGATGGAGACATAGTTGGTATCCTGATTACATCCATAGGCACATGGTAACATCCCTTATTTTGTTCCCAAAGGCTGAAAGAATAGCTGTTGGGCTTCCCTATCTCCCTTTGGGCCCCATTATGCCAGCATTGGAGCAGTCTGTGAGGACTCCACATACCTGGTGGCTGTAATCTTTCCACGTCTCAAAGCTCTGATGAGGTTAGACTGCGTGGTTTCTGTGTTTTGTCTGAATTCCCTCACTCCTTCCTGCATTTTCTTTTCTCAAAGACCAGCTTCTTGATGGAACCCTTCTTCTCTCCTCCCCTAATAACTGATGATATAGACCCATTGACTTCCACTGGGTTTTTTCCACAAGTGGGACAACTGTAGTTATTCTTGTTTGGACCCCTGTCTCTACTATCACCTCAGATGGAGTTTGTCCCCAGTCTCAATCAAGTTACTCTCAGAGGTGGCTTGGGTCCCTGAGTTAACCACAGCCCTCTGACAGCACTGAACTGTGGCTTTGCAGGCACATGCCGAGCCCCAGTACAGTGCCAGAAGCTGCTGGTTTTCACTGGGATAGACACCTTCTGTCAGTGTGCATGTCAGTTTGCCAGGGTAACTTGCCTGTTCAGGTGTAGTCTCAGGCTATGGGAGGTGATAACCAGCTCAGGCACTTGCCCAAATCCTTCCACACACTGCCACCCACGGACCAGCTACCTCAGGGCACATTTTAGTATTGACTCACTCCAAAATTGTCTTCTCTTACACCAGGATAACACCAGATTACACAGACCACATGATATGCCAACCGTGTTAATTAGTAGTATTAAACACCTCACAAGGTTGAGCAGGAACAATAAAGCCACCCACACCAGGTGGGAGCAGGAAATGGGATCCTCTCCACAAGGCAGCTCCCCCAGCAGAGCAAGGCCAGCAGTGCCAGGACAAAGCACAGAGCCATGGCTTGTACTAACACGTTCCCAAAGCCCAGCAAAGTAAAGAGATAAGAAATGCAGCCAAGAAACACTGTGACCCAACAGGAGCTGCCTACTTAATAACAACTACGGCTAAAGCACACTTAGCACACAACTGCTGTTGCCTCAGGCCCCATGCTGGGCACCAAACTCTGGTGGGATGACTCTGCCTGGACACCAGGTACCCACCAAGCTGCTCTCTCACTCCCCTGCTCAGTGGGAAGGGGCAGGGAGAAAGGAAGATGGGAATGGAATTTGTGGCCCAAGATGAAGGCAGTTTAATAAAGCAAAAGCAAGGCTGCATGCAGGAGCAATGGAAAACAAAATATTTATTTTCTACTTTCAACCAGCAGATGTCTGGCCACTTCCTGGGAAGCACAGCTTCAGTACACACAGCAGCTGCTCCAGGAGACAGATGTTTTAATAATGAATGCCCCCCATCTCCTTTCTCTTAGCTATTACTGCTGAGCAGATGCCATATGGTCTGGAATATCCCAAGATCTTGCCCCCACCCCAGCCTGCTGGTTAGGTGGGAATGTTAGAGACAGCCTTGACGCTGTGGGAACATTGTTCAACAACAGCCAAAACACTGGTGTGTTATCAACACATTCCTAGCTACCAATACAAAACACAGCTCTATGAGGGCTGCTGGGGTAAAATTACCTTCATCTCAGTCAGATCCAATACAACTGTTTATTTAAAAAATTAACAGAAACTTTTAACAAAATCACACTGAACAGTGAGGATCTGAAAAGGCAGGCAGCACTGGGGGCATCACAAAGAGAAATGCTCTGCAGGCCCTGACCAACCCAAGGGCTACATGTGCAGACAAGCACCTCCAAGTGGATGATAAGACCTTGTCCACTTCTCTCATTCAAACAGTGACACTGTTTATTAAGCAGATGAGGTTGCAAATTAGAAACCTGAATCTCTTGTGCATCCTCACTAGGTGCCCAGGCACCTAAAGGGCTCCAATGGTGGTAAGCTTTTAAAAAAAGTTCCACTTGAAAGCAACCACGGCTGCAGTTGCAGCTTGGAGGAAGCCACCTGCTTAAGTGCAACATGGAGAGTATGTCATAGCATAAGGTGTGAGTGACATGCTGCATTTCTTCTTGCCCAGAATCCTGCAGAGCTGTCCATTTTTTTT
>WAAE01005946.1:382841-393917 GCA_013400495.1 Nicator chloris
AGTACAGTGCCAGAAGCTGCTGGTTTTCACTGGGATAGACACCTTCTGTCAGTGTGCATGTCAGTTTGCCAGGGTAACTTGCCTGTTCAGGTGTAGTCTCAGGCTATGGGAGGTGATAACCGGCTCAGGCACTTGCCCAAATCCTTCCACACACTGCCACCCACGGACCAGCTACCTCAGGGCACATTTTAGTATTGACTCACTCCAAAATTGTCTTCTCTTACACCAGGATAACACCAGATTACACAGACCACATGATATGCCAACCGTGTTAATTAGTAGTATTAAACACCTCACAAGGTTGAGCAGGAACAATAAAGCCACCCACACCAGGTGGGAGCAGGAAATGGGATCCTCTCCACAAGGCAGCTCCCCCAGCAGAGCAAGGCCAGCAGTGCCAGGACAAAGCACAGAGCCATGGCTTGTACTAACACGTTCCCAAAGCCCAGCAAAGTAAAGAGATAAGAAATGCAGCCAAGAAACACTGTGACCCAACAGGAGCTGCCTACTTAATAACAACTACGGCTAAAGCACACTTAGCACACAACTGCTGTCGCCTCAGGCCCCATGCTGGGCACCAAACTCTGGTGGGATGACTCTGCCTGGACACCAGGTACCCACCAAGCTGCTCTCTCACTCCCCTGCTCAGTGGGAAGGGGCAGGGAGAAAGGAAGATGGGAATGGAATTTGTGGCCCAAGATGAAGGCAGTTTAATAAAGCAAAAGCAAGGCTGCATGCAGGAGCAATGGAAAACAAAATATTTATTTTCTACTTTCAACCAGCAGATGCCCGGCCACTTCCTGGGAAGCACAGCTTCAGTACACACAGCAGCTGCTCCAGGAGACAGATGTTTTAATAATGAATGCCCCCCATCTCCTTTCTCTTAGCTATTACTGCTGAGCAGATGCCATATGGTCTGGAATATCCCAAGATCTTGCCCCCACCCCAGCCTGCTGGTTAGGTGGGAATGTTAGAGACAGCCTTGACGCTGTGGGAACATTGTTCAACAACAGCCAAAACACTGGTGTGTTATCAACACATTCCTAGCTACCAATACAAAACACAGCTCTACGAGGGCTGCTGGCGTAAAATTACCTTCATCTCAGTCAGATCCAATACAACTGTTTATTTAAAAAATTAACAGAAACTTTTAACAAAATCACACTGAACAGTGAGGATCTGAAAAGGCAGGCAGCACTGGGGGCATCACAAAGAGAAATGCTCTGCAGGCCCTGACCAACCCAAGGGCTACATGTGCAGACAAGCACCTCCAAGTGGATGATAAGACCTTGTCCACTTCTCTCATTCAAACAGTGACACTGTTTATTAAGCAGATGAGGTTGCAAATTAGAAACCTGAATCTCTTGTGCATCCTCACTAGGTGCCCAGGCACCTAAAGGGCTCCAATGGTGGTAAGCTTTTAAAAAAAGTTCCACTTGAAAGCAACCACGGCTGCAGTTGCAGCTTGGAGGAAGCCACCTGCTTAAGTGCAACATGGAGAGTATGTCATAGCATAAGGTGTGAGTGACATGCTGCATTTCTTCTTGCCCAGAATCCTGCAGAGCTGTCCATTTTTTTTCCCTTGTTGCCCTGTATCAGCACAGAACATCCTCTCTAGCTCAGGAAGAAGGGAGAATGAACACATGTATATCCACAGTCTAAGGAGAGTCACCTTTTGCTGGAACTTGCATCTCACTCCAGGCCCCGATCCCAAATGCGTGAACAGGGCTAGCTCTGAAAGGACAGAGCCCTCTACGAGCTGGGAGCCACGAGGCAATCAATAGATTGCAGGTTGGTGATTTGCCTTCTGCATCTGAATGATCTTGCCAAAGCCACCTCTTCCCACATCGTAGTCTGTCCGGTATTCATCTCGCACCTGGGGCACAGCAACAACACACATATTACTGGCCAGTACTGCCTGTCTCCTACTAGACTTCAGAATCATCATCCCCTCCTTGTTCAGTTGGTGGGAAACTGAAGTTCAGATTAGAAACACTTCAACTCGACTGAGATCTCTTCAACTAATCCACCAAAAATGTGGTAATGGTGGTGAAAATGACAGAAAAGGATATATCTGATGGTTGAGATTTTTTCAGGTAAGAAGCAAAGCAGACCTCAAAATATTTTCATTCAGCATTTCAGCACACCTTTCTGAATTGCCAGGCTTGGCCTTCAGAACACTTTATCTTATCTAAACCTCATCTGTGCCCTTGGGGAAACTGCTGTGTTATGAGATTGGCCTGGTAAAAACACAACTTCTCTCTACTCAAATTCTGGATAATTTCAAGGGTACTAGCTTGGATTAGGAAACATTCTGCTTGCATTGCAGGAAGTTTGGAGTCCTAGACAGAGATGGTCTTAAGTTCTGTTTCCAGCCTTTAACACCAGGTATCCATTACTGAAACAACCCCAGACTGAGCAAACTTCATTATCAGGTCTTTACAGTCTGCACGTTGTTCTCCGTAAGACAAAACCAGCAAATAAGTACAGAGCCTTACAGGATCAAATTCAGGGATGAACTGGCATTGCCTTTACCTGTCCTCCAGTCTTTCCTCTCCCATACTGTCGCCCCTCCTTAAACCCTGCATCCCAGTCCGTGCGGATGATGCGGTCATCCAGCCGTGTGCCGTTGATAAACCGCATGGCGTGCTCAGCATCTGCTCTCGTGTAGTACCTGAGGCACTCTGTAAGGACAACTAAGTGTGCTGTTTTGTTGGGTACATGGGAAAAAAACCCCCAGGGAAGTATTGTATTTGAGAAGCAAACTCCCCTCACTGCCTTCCAGCCTTTTCTACTCTTCCCGCTCTTCTCTATGGGATCAAAAACTGCACTCGCAAATCCAAGCTAAGACCAGCTAATGCTCAGAAAGGATTCTGTACTTTAATGTTAGTACCTGCACAGACAAGACAATGGAACAAAGACATTAAAGCCTTGCTAAGGGCAAGAAATCAGTAATATGCCTTTTTGTACTATGTAAAACTTGACTGGAATAGAACAAAAGGAGCAGGCTCAACAGGAGACCTTTGCACAGACAACTCCTGGCACAACCTGTATGAGCATGTACCCTCTGCTTGAAAATGCCCCCATGGCTTATCCTGCTACTTCCTTCAGGTGTGCAGTTGAGATGAGAAAGTAAAGTGCTCTGGACATAGAAGACATCAGGCTGATGACTGTAAAAGTTCTCTTTCTGGCACTAAAATCATTAAAGAAATTAATGAATTAAAGGGGCTCTCTGCTACCTCCAGAAAGTACAGCTCTGGTGGCTCTTGTCACGTATGGCACCACTATCCGATCAGCCTCAGAGTGCAGAGAGGAAGGAGCAAGAATGGGTGGGATGTGCCTGGTAGGAAGCACTTGGCTATCACCTTTCCAGCAGCAGTACAGATACACCTGCTGTGCAGAGGAACTACAGGAGCCAACCACACACGTGCTGACAAAAGAGAACCAGAAAGGATACTCTACAAAGCAGAAGCCACAGGGGGTTTTCTTAATCTTGTCCAGACCCATGACAATCCTCTTGACATCTCCGCACTTGGAGAACAGCTCCTGGATCTGCTCCTCGGTAGTGTAGAAGGACAGGTTACCGACATACAGCGTGGAGGAAATCTTCAGGGATTTCTCCTGCAGCTGCCTGCTACCCTGCGGGCACAGAGGCGCACGCCGCGGGCTCAGCGCGCTTGCCGTCCCGCTCCCACCGCCCCCTGCCCTCCCGCTGCCCGGCTCCTCGCACGGCCTTGCCCGGGCCTCAGCCCTCCCCGCCCCGGCCGGGCCCCGCCACCCGCTGCGCCGGGCGCACCCGGAAGTGCTGGTCCCGGTACTGGCTGATCTCGCAGTACGAGTCGCTGTTGAGCCCGCTGAGCGTGGTGTGCAGCAGCCCCGACATTGCGCCCGCCCGGGCCCCGCTGCCGGGCCCCACTGCCGGGATCCTTCCAGAAGCGCCGCGCACCGGACGCGGCCAGCGGCGCGCGAGAGACGGCTCCCCGCCGCCCCGCGCGATTGGCCGCGCAGGCTGTCACTCGTGGTGGGGAGGCGGGGCAGGTCCGTGGCGGAGCCAATCGGCGGCGCGGGAGCCCGCCGGGAGCGCTTCGTCGGGGCGCGCGCAGTGTGCGGGGTGCGCAGGCGCAGTTCGGGGACGCTGCTCCCGCGGTTGCGCGCCCCCCGTGGAGCTGCCGCCTGAGGGGCCATGGCGGGGCCGCGGGTGGCGGCCGTGGAAGGTGCCGCGGGCTCTCCCTTTCCGATAAGCGCCGCCACTGGCGACTGATGTTGGTCTGTGTGTCACGCCCCGCTGTCCTCCTGTCTTACAGCGCTGGTGCGGGAGCTGCTGAGGGAAGAGGCGCCGTCCCGCATTGCCGCCCTCACCGAGGAGCTGTTCCAGGCGGCGGGGAGCCTCTCTGAAGGGGATGGGAAGGTGGCGGAGGGAGAGCCCCCCGTTCCCAGCCCGTCTGCAGAAACGGAGGGTGCATGTACTTCACACCCCACAGCCCTGGCCCAGGTTGGTGCTGCAGCTCCGTAAATACCAGCTGCTGCTGCTTCCCACCCTTTGCGGTGAAGCTGAACGTGTAGCACTACTGAAATGAAAAGAGTTAATTTCTTCGTCGTTTGCCCCAGTAGTGTGAAAGTCCAAAATAAAGTGGGAAATGTTATTTTAAAAAGTCACTGTGAAATGATGATCCTGAATGTGAAAGTGTGTGTGTCATTGACTCTGCACTCATGAGACCCCACCTGGATGCTGTGTCCAGGTCTGGGGCCACCAGCATCAGAAGGATGTGGACCTGCTGGAGGAAGGCATGAAGGTGGTTGAAGGGCTGGAGCACCTCTCCTGGGAAAGACAGACTGAGTTCACCCAGACGACAAGGCTCTGGGGAGACCTTACAGCACCTTCAGTGTTTAAAGGAGTTCCAGGAGAGCTGGAGAAGAACTTCAGACAAGGGTGTGAAGTGACAGGNAGACAGACTGAGTTCACCCAGACGACAAGGCTCTGGGGAGACCTTACAGCACCTTCAGTGTTTAAAGGAGTTCCAGGAGAGCTGGAGAAGAACTTCAGACAAGGGTGTGAAGTGACAGGAAAAGGGGAAATGGCTTTACATTGAAAGAGGGCTGATTTAGATTAGATATTAGTAAGATACTGGAAGGGTAGGGAGGCCCTGGCACAGGCTGTCCAGAAAAGCTGTGGCTGTCCCATCCATGGCAGTGTTCAAGGCCAGGTTGGACAGGGCTTGGAGCAACCTGGGATAGTGAAAGGTGTCCCTGCCTGTGGCAGGGGGTTGGAACTGAGTGGTCTTTAAGGTCTCTTCCGACCCAAACCATTCTATGATAATAATGGAAAAAGTTACTGGTGATATTAAGGTATTTAGTATTTCAAATTACTAGTAGAATCTAGTTGTAATTTCAAGTAAAAAGGCAAGCAGAGAGCACTGATGCATTAAGAGTTTGGTACTGGATGAGAGGAGATCTCCTCCTCACCCTGTCTGTGGATTCCCATAATGACACAGATAACCTGAGGAAGAAGAAAACAAGCAAGCATGTAATTTTAACTGCCTGGTAAACAATATTCTAGTACACAATATTATATTGGAAGTACTCATTTTCAGTCCTTGTAAAAGTTTATCAGGTGATTGTTTATAATTGATTTTTCCTTTTGTTTATTTCTCCTAGAGGAGTACTTAGAACGTAGAAACATCTTTTTCAAAGAGAAATCTGGTAATACCTGAATCTGAAATAAGGGAAAAGACCAGCTGAGATATTGTCCAACTTCTTCCTTCAAAATTATATTTTCAAGAGATACTTAATAAGTAGCAATTATCAGCTAAGGAACACTGATTTTGGAAGTCCTAAATTTGCAGCAAGGAGCAAGATAGGTTAACAAGGGTCGTAACAGAAAGTGTCATTAGTACAGTGTGTGAAGAAATACAAGAGCATAAAAGTGGTATTCTTCAGTTCTTCCTGAATCAGTTGGGCTGAATTATTTTTGAAGAAAGGAGAAATCATTAATTTGTAATCTGGCCACTTCAATAAGAGGGGCTATGAACTCTCTCCTAGATAGGCAAGAGTATATTTGTAGGCAAGATCTGTCATGAAAAGTAGAATAAAGCAATGGAAAATGCAGCCCCTCAGGGTGGGTTGCTAGAGGAGCTCATTGCCTTTATGTAGTGCTGTATCTTTTAAACAAGGGTGTATAGTCAGTAACCTTTGTTCTTTGTTTGCTAATATCCAAAGTTTCCCAGTGTAGGTATTTAAAGTAATTAAGCTACTTAGTGTTCTTTTTGATGTGCAAAAGAAGTGAAGCCTTACTACAGATAGTTCTCAAATGTGATAAGATTCTTAGAGTTCTTTCCCAACCCCTTCAGATTTTAGGTGAAGAAATGCTGCCTGGTCCATTCAGCATGCCTGTTTTCAGGTCACTGTCCAGCATGTCCCTGTGGGATCCTGTGACAGTTTTATGTCACACTTTTGACTCCAGTGTAAAAGGGAGTTGTGTAAACATGTGGAGAGGCCTTTCCTGTGAAACAAATGAAAGATGCTTCTTTTTCCACTAGTAAATTTCAGTGGGATCCACATCCAGGACAAAATTAAATTGAGTGGAATTCTCCTCCTCAGGTTGAAGAGAGTGCAGTCAGCTTGTGGAACTGGACTGTGACCAAGCACACGGGTGCTGTTATCAATGATGAGCAAAGAGCCAAACGTATGTATGTTCTGTACCTTCCTAAATGTGTTCTGTGTGCTGTAGCATGGAAGTTAACGCTCTCTGCTGACAGGCACATAAGTAGTGCTGTAGATTTGTTTGAGTCTTTGCAGATATGGGCTAGAAAGAGAAAAATGTACCGGTGGGCTGGTACAAACAGTTCAAGAAGAAGCATCCTGATGTAATACTTACCTTCTTGTGACACAGAATCAGTGTAGGCATTTTTATCACTCCCCTTTCCACCAGTAAAGAGGTGATGTGACCAAAAGAAGCTGTAATTTGCCTTTTGATAGTATGGTTCCAATCTAAAAATGTGTGGAAATAACATAGATGTAAATTTTAGACATTTTAGACTGTTGGTCAATTTATATCAAGTGAGATTCTTTTTTAAATGTAACTATCTCATCCATGTTTACATACAGAAACATTCTAAGTCCTCTTTTCACTGACCTGCTTTAACCAGGTACACAGTTGGTGGGTAAGAGAACCTAGGGCCAGGGCTGGGGGAAAGCAGAAGTGAGCTTTGGTCCTTTCCCTCAGCATGTTCTTTCTGTGGTTCTGTGGGATTGCAGTGTCAGGCCTACATTTTTGTCCTGAGGGGTTATAGTCAAAATGATATATAATCTGCATCATATAAATTATAGCAGGTAAAGGGAAAAGGGTACGCTGACACAAAGTAGAGTGTGATGTTCTCAGATCACAGCTGAAGGGCCAGGGAGAGGCTGTTTTAAATACATTTAGTAGTGTCTTTTCCATCCCTGATGTGTAAGGAAGGTCTGAAAAGATTTTTGCTTCTTATTTGAAACTGTTAAGATTATTAAACTTCATTTCCTTATTTTGCTGAAGGCTATTTTGAGACTTTCAAGACGTTCCTGTAAGCACCTGCAATGTAATTAAGTCTTTGAATAACATGTATTTAACTTAAACTCTCTCTGAATTTTTTAATAGGTATTTTAATGAGAATGTATTTTTTTTCTTACTGCCTGAAAAGCAATTTTAAACATCTTGGCTAAAATTCAGATTGCTTTGACTCCCGAAGCTTTCAGATTTTTCTGTCTTGTGATTTAAAATGCCAAACAGTCTTTCAGATATGGCAGGGCCTGACTTACTCTAAAAAAAAAAAAAGTAGAGAAAAGGAAACTTTTGAATGCCTGCACTGTTTTCTTGCAGTGCGGTTTGTTGCTTGCAGACTGATTTGCCTTTGTGAAGGCAGCGATCCTCCGGAGGGAACTATTCGAAGACAGATTTTGGTAAGGCTAATTGTGGGTGAGTAATGCAGTACAGTTGATCCCCCAGGGAAGTCTTCAAATCTTATTACATTTGCTTTGGAAAGGGAGTGAAATATACATCCAGTTCTGGAAGGGTAGCTGGTGTTTTGGCAGGAGTATTGCTGACTCTCTCTTCTCATCACTTAAGGAAAGATAAGACTGATGATCCCATTTTTTCCCTTTTAAGAAAACAAAGTACATTCTGAAGTGGGACCTGTATTTACAGGGATACTTTGCTGAGCCATTTGAGTTAAGAATGTCTGGACAGTGTGACTGGCATCACATCTTCTCATAGGATAAAATATGAGCAGGACATTAGTTTATTTCAGTATCTTACAATATTGTGTAGTAGGCCACCATAAGTCTTATGCTGCATCTGAGTGTTCAGGGCTTCATTCAGAAGTGAGAGTTGCTGGTCAGAAATTGCAGAGCTGAATACCCTAGTCCTGTGTTAGATATGTGCAACAATAGATGAGATGAGATCTTATGTTGCCTTTCTTGAAAGTGACTGCATTTTCACAAAAGGCATACCATTTCCTCCTTCAGATGTCTATGAAAACTGGGAAAGGATGGATAGATATTGGAAAAGCTGGTCTTGCAGATGGATTTCTAGAGAATGCCATGAGTGTAAGTTCTTTCCCTGTTTTGATTTCTTACATACACACCTGTGTGTAAGTTCCATGGGTGATGCCTGCACTTTGTTTTCCAGAGTATAGAAAAGCTGTATGCAAAGTTACGGAAGGGGAGCGCAGATGAAGCAGATATTCAAGTGCACAGAGCTGATGTGGAGAAGAGCCTTTTCAAAGTACTCTCTTACCAAGCTGAATCAGTATGTGTTCTCAGTTTTCCTTATAAGTCACCAAAGGTATAGAGGGAAACTCTGACCCAGTTATTAGATACCTGAATACTTGGCATTGAGGACTTGCTGAGGGATAGATTTCCTTCACTTAGATGTAAGATAGCAGATCTCATGTTTGCATTCAGTGTTGCAACCATTTAATGATTTTTAATTTCCCTCATTTATCGCAATCATTCTTGCAGTGATGTTTATGTCTTCTAGTTCAGATTTGTTGCTTTATGATTTGGCTATCATGGCCGTTTATAAAATAAACAGCTGCTTGTATGAATCATAAATGGGTCAGTTCCAACAGTGTCCTGTGCTTGACTGGAGAACAAGGCAAATAACTGTAATTTAAAATATGTAATTTTAAGTTTTGAGAGGAATTGTTTTGCCTGACTGAAGTGTCTGAGAACTCTATCAATCCTACAGAGTATTACAGACACAGGAGTGCAAATACAAAGAATGTAGTTTCCTGCATTTGTTGATCACACCACGGACCTCTGTATCTAGAAAGAAAGTGCTGTCTCCAAAATTCTCAGGAGCAACCCTAAACAGGGCAAAGCAATGGCCCATATTTTTAATTTGATCACGGAGACAAAAGGAAAGGTGGTATAAATTTTGCTGAGCTGTTGTATCATCTTAACATGTGAATGATCTTGTCCCATGTCTCTGGCCTTTGCACACTACCTGAGGACTGCAGTGATTTCCTGGATATCTTTATCACCTGGCAATATGGAGAAATAGACAGAATTATTATAGCACTGTAAGGAGATACCTAATCCCAAACTTAGCTTTGCTGCATATGAAAAACCTGAGACCTATTTTAAAGAATGAGGTTTTTAGTGAATTTTAGAGACCAGTTGCACACTAACAGTTTGTTGGCGTGCTCTGCTGCTTTCTCAGGCAGTTGCTCAAGGGGATTTTCAGAAAGCGGTGATGTGCGTGCAGCGCTGCAAAGATATGTTGATGAAATTGCCAAAAGAAGTAAGTGAAATCTTCCCTTCTTTATCATTCCAAACTTTGGGAACCTACTTTCCTCTCTCTATGTTAAGAGATGACATACGCCATATAAAATTTTGAAAAGTCCCCTGAACTGAAGGTCTCTTCTGCGGTTGGTTGCCTCTGAGATTTTGTTGCTAAAAATTTTGCATGGAAACAGCAGAGGTTTTTTTCAAAGTGCATTTTTATATTGCTTCTCTTAGATTAGAATTTGAAACAGAATTCCTAAACTCGTCCTAAACAAAAAGAAGACAAATCAGCAAGCAAGGCAAAAAGATTTCTAAATTGAATATACCACCTGCTCTCTACAGAACCAGTTGCATTTTACGTCTTGATCTTGTATACTGCATCTTGTACCCATGTGAACATTTATCTGGGGACAGATGGGACAAGAGAAGAGCTGAGTTACAAAGTTATTGATATGCAAGTCTATCACTACCACCAGTATTAATCTGCATCTTCATTAAACTCTAGAGCTATGAATGGAGGCTTCCCATTGCATTAAACTGTGGTTTTTGTAGTTCTTGTCTCACAGGGAAAACAGTCATATGCAGATTAGCTTTTTGTTTGCAAAGATAAAAATCTATTATAGTTCTATCAGAATAAACTTCCTGACATTTATTTTAATGTTTTCCCAATATTTAGGAAACATTTTGTTCCTGTCTCTCTGGTACGGGTAATAAAATTCAAAGGGGCAGATGCAAATTCTTAAAGAAAAAGATGGGAAATATGGTTGGAGATTATTTGTGTTTTTAACCAATTAAACTCCAACTGATTTTACATTGCTTTTTGTCATCTGCAGGCCTTGTTCAAGTACATCTGAGTGACTAAGTTGCTGGGGTCTAGCTTTGATTTGAATGATAAGAGCAGAACTTCCTAGTGTTGAAAATGTTCACTGGGATATTTGCATTCCTGTTCCTCATTCAATTCTAAATTAATTTCATTCTTTCCGCTTGAACTCCTTCATTAAATAATATTAAACTTCTTGTGATGAAAGCTCTTCACAAACCAGGAGCACTGATGCAGACAAGGTGAAGGTTTCTGATCATGAGAGAGTGATACAATTTACTTCTGAATTAAAGAGTGGTATTTAAAAAGTGAGGAAAATGGAAAGAGCTAGTAACTGCTGAGTGAATCCAAAACTTGTGGGCTGCTGGGTAGCTCTCAATCCTAAACTCTTCCAGGCTCCCATTGTACCAGAGTCCCTGGAGAGTATCACAGGGAGATTGTTGTGTTGTGTGAGGATTGGGGTCATCATTGGCCATGAACCAATGCTCAGTACAGGA
>WAAE01005947.1:0-36711 GCA_013400495.1 Nicator chloris
CCAGGCAGGGTTGGAATATCTCCTGCAAAGGAGAATACATAGCTTCTCTCAGCAGCCTCTTCCAGTGTTCTGTTGCCCTCACAGTAATGAAGTTCTTCCTCATGCATGGCTGGAACTTCCTGTGCAGCAGTTTCTACCCATTGTCCCTTGTCCCATTGTTTGGTGCTACTGAATCTGGCCCCATTCTCCCGACAAGCACCCTGAAATATTTGTAGGCATTGAAGGGATCCTCCCAATCTTCTGTTCTCCAGACTAAACAGGCCCAGCTCCTGTGTTGTTTTTCTAATAAGAGAGATGCTCCAGACCCCTCATTACCTCCATGGCCTCTGATGGACCCTCTTCAGTAGCTCTCTGTGTTTCTTTTCCCGAGGAGGCCAAAACTAGGCACAGCATTCCAGATGTGGCTCACCAGGGTGGAGTAGAGAGGCAGAATCACATTCCTTGGCCTGTTAACCACCTCTTCAAAGCCTTAGCATTGTGGGTGTTCACAGTGTGTCCCAGATGTTTCACATCTGCTGTCGTTCTTCTCCCAAGGCACAGATTCATGATTGTTTGCAACCACAGAAACATGTCCAATGAGAGAGAATAGACGTGGTGTTAAAATTAATCCCCTGCACTTGTAGGTAGGGATTGCATAACTAAAATACAAACAGAAAATAAAGTGTATAAAGATTCAATGAACCACTATAAATAAATCACTTCCTAAATAAAACAGAATCATTCATGTAAACATATAACAACATAAAAACATTGTGAAGAAGACTGAAACTCATTTAAAAAAACTGTAATATTTAAGCAGGAGAGGCTCATGACATAAGCAGTGGCTGTGTACTCTGCATGTGTAAGAACAGAGTAAGTGACCAAATTAACCAAAGAAGGGGGCAATACATTACTGGACATATAAAACAGCCAAATCATCATTCTAGTTCCTGCCTATATTTGCTAACCCACTAGCAAATTGTACCCAGGAAAGCAAGAAAAAGTCACTGGGTGACAGGTGCTTTACCCTATCTGTTGGAGCCACCATATGCCCTACCTGTGACTTTTGTTCACTTGTATGAATCATGGGGTTAATATTTTACCCCTTTCATTAAATAACTATTTCTTCATAGACTTAAAAACTCAGCAACTAAATATTGTAAATAAAATCATGAGACAATTGATAAAACAAATGTAGGAGACCTCTCAAACTTCATTTTCACATCTGTGGTTTCTTCATTTCTGCCTCTAGGTTGCTTATTATGTTTTATTTGAACTTTGAAGTGCTGTCTTGTACAATTGGTATAATTTGAAAAGTGTACCTGTACCAACTCTGGTTTTTTCTGAAATAATTGAAATGTAAACAAAAGTAGAATAAAGATAGCCAGGGAAAATAAATAGCTAATTATTATACTAATATTAATATATAATTAAATATTAATAAATAACTAATTAAAGGCTCCAGGTGTTTAGAATATAATGAGTCTGAGTTACAATGTAGATTTTGGCTTTTTGTTAAGATCTGACTTGTATATCTATCTATTAAAATATTATCAGGAGATTAGTCTGCCACAGCCAGGGAAGAATAAAAGATATGAGCACAAAAAATTACAGCCTTGCAATTTATAGGTAATTCAAGGATATATCTATCTCAGGTATTAAGAAAAGTTTAAAAAATATTCCATTGTGCCAAAAATGATTATACAGATATGATTTTCTTTCATGGAGACCTTGAGGTCTTGAAATTGTGTTCTCTTTTCTCAGCAAGACCAATATAATTTCTTATTTAAAAAATATGAGACCATAAAAGTATTCTGTCTGATATTTAGAGACTCCTCCATTTATGCAGAGGTGCCTATCTATCTGTGCACAGGCGCACAAAGTGTGCTGACCTTTCATTTCCACATATTGTGTTCAACACAGGTGATTTCCAATACATGGAGTTATCTGCAAATTTATTAATAGCCTGACATTTATAGATGAGTAAATCTGAAAATCCTCTGCGATACATACCCTGTGGCTAACACCAATTATGCAGCTAAATAATCCAACTAAGGGTTTATAGGGCACTAGAAAGGAAACATGGAAAAGCACAGTTCTGTTACACATTACTCACTTTTTGGTAGCCAATCTCATGACTAACAAAGCCAACATATCTATCAGTTAAGAGCAAAATCTGACCTTTCTCACTTCATTATAGAAAATGATTCTTTTTATATAAACATACTGCAAATTCTTTTAATGTTAGAGCAGGATCCTTAGAAAATGTAAATCTTGGTTTTAGGGAAATAGGGTTTCTCTTCTAACTAGATCAAGAAACTCAATACCACAACCAAGCAAATATTAAGCAAAACAAATAGTAAGCAAGTATCTAAGCAAATGTTAAGCACGTTTGCTAATGAGTTTGACATCTAAACTGGAGGTGTGTATTACTACAACCTGTTTCTATCGTCTTAGGTCTGCATTTAGTAAGTTGGAAATGGTCTGAATATAAAAACATTCTTCTCTTTACAAACTGTACTCTTTGTTAACCATAGAAAGTAACTTCTGCAGTATTTCATTCTTGTTTTCATTTTGTGAAAATTTCTTTATTTATTTGCTTGTTTGTTTTAAAGCAAAGTACATTGTCTCAGACATTGTCTCTAGGCAGTGCTGACTAAATATTATGAAGCCTCAATGAGAGGTTTTCGAAAAAAGTTTTATTGACTGGAAAGAAATCAAGAGTACTTAAACATTTTTTTCAAAATTTCTTTAAAATTTTCCAGATGCTAAAAGCTTCCAATTTCTTTTTTGTCATCATTACTGTTGTTAATATTTTATTATTTTAAGTATCGCTAGTGAATACTTTGAAGAATTTCAATAGAACGGCAAGTGGGATATTTCCAAATTCTACTTTATTTGCTGCCTGGCTAAACAAATGTCATCTGTACAGGTTTTATTATACACCCATCTCTGCCTTTTAATTCTGACAAACATTTTCTTCTGTGATGAACAAAAACACCACTAGTAAATGTACCATTTTGATAAAAAAAGTGGATTTGATATCCAGGGGGAGGCAAAGAGTGGGAATGTAGAGTAAGGGTTATAGGGGTAAATACAGATATTTCTTCTATAACATTTTTCTCTTTAGGAATAAAAGTTCTAAGGAAAATTTTGTTGCAATTTTCTGTCACTTATTTCCATTGAAATTACAAGATGTATTACCCAAAGACAGTCTGGAGTCTCTCTTACTGGAAATATTCCAGAACCCTCTGGACNAATGAAAGAATTGCTCTCACTGAGATGGAACTGAACTCATCAGGGGAAAAATAACCTCCAGATTGCACAGTAGGAAGGCAGATGAAAGGCAGAGTGGATAGGTTAGTGTAGAGAGAAACAAAATTTTTGAGGCACAGCAAACAACCCACCACCAAAACAATCTAGGGAACAGAGGGCCTATTTACAGCCTGCTGCTATTCCTAAAGTCACTGAGCTAGCAGAAATCAAGCCTGAAAAGAAGTAGCTGTCTTGCAAACAAGCAACATCTATTCATATTTATGCACATTTCAACAGTTTATTGTTGCCACTAACAGCATGTCTATGATCTTTATCAGCATGACTGGTCAGAAAATCAGGACTTGGATCAGCACAGAGAGCTTTTCTGCTGTGGCCTCAGGAATTTGTGAGGAATCCCTGACAGACTTTGGAGATGGGGCAAGGACTACTGTCATGTCTTGCTGAACACCTGACTTTTGATGGTGATGTGTCTTGGTGTTCTCTTTAAAGACGTCTTTGGATTATTAATGCATGATATGTGTGAAGACTAATAAGAAGCAAATTCATAATAGAGGTGCATCTTATAGTGAGAAGGAAAGGTCTATGCTTTTTTATAAATCTGAGCATTCATTGGGGCAGTATATTAACTGATAACATTCTTGTACTGTTTACAGTGGGTGAAAACCATGAGGGGAAAACCAGTAAGTGACTGTTCCCCTGTCTTAATCTGCAGCTCTTAGTGCAGGCAAGAAGAGAATAATGAAAGGGTATTTTTGTGTAATTTGTTGATTTACACAGAAAATATTTCCCTACCAATGGGAAAAAAAAAACCAAAAACGAAGAGCTTTTACCCATGGGCTTGGATAGCTGGTCTAGTGGAAAATCTTTATTATTCTGAATTTAGGAAATTTTAATTATTTATTCATACAGAAGTAAACTGTGGAGGTCATGCCTACTGGGTGCAGGCAAAGCCTTTTGTACTATTCTGTCATTCATTATGTATAAACTATATTTTTAGATATTAAAAGTTTAGAGACGTTTAAACTTTTGGGGGTTTAGATGTTTTTCATCATATTTTCAAGAGATTTTTTTCACTCACGTCATATGCACAGGAATCTAATATGTTGCCAAGGGTTTAAATGTTGGCCCTTTTCCTTCTCCTGATTTTTTGCTATATTGAAATCCACTGGGTGCCATTGTTTTTTGGGGTTTTTTCCCTTCTTCGCTAGACAGGATGTCCATTAGTACTCAACATTTTCACTTGTAGAAATCCTCGAACCTACTTAAACTGCTTATCAGTTTCCCTTTCTATAATCTAAACAATTGTGAGGGGGTTTTCAGGTTTTCACTGGAAAGTGTTATCTACTGTCTTTTAAAGCTTTATGTCTCTTTCAATATCATCTAATTTGTTGCTTAATGGATTTTCTGAAATTGTTGTATTCTCAGAAAGAGCAACTTTTATTTTCGGTGTAAATCATTATGTTTCATCTTTTTTCTAACTTTTCTTTTGACAAATGTAATGGGGGCGTTTACAACCTGTGTGCTGCTGTCCAGCCTCTGTTCCCAAACAACCCTTGCTTTGGACAGGCCACCCCTGTGTTTGATTTGTTAGAGAATAATTTCTCTCAGCAGCAGCAGTGCTTGTGGCAGGGCTGGGAGAACACAGGGAGCCCTGCCCTGCAGTGCCCAGGCACCCCATGTTTGTATCAGCTGATGCCTGATCTTGGTCCCAGTAGGATGTGGACCACACCAATGCCTTGCCTCCAGTCCCAGACCCATCTCTTCGTGGAACCTCTGGCTCCAGCCCATCTCCTGACAACCCCCAGGGCTGCTGGCACGCCCTGCTATAGCTCTGCCCACCCTGCTCTGGCTGGAATGTGAGGGCAGGACCCTGACAGTGCCTGGGTCACCCTGGTTTTGAGTTCTGTGTCCAATTCCGGGCCCCTCACTTCAGGAAAGACATGGAGGTGCTGCAGCATGTCCATAGAAGGGCAGCAGAGCTGGCAAAAGTCTGGAGCCCAAGTCTAGTGAGGAGCAGCTGAGGGAGCTGAGGGGGGTCAGTCTGGAGAAAAGGAATCTCAGGGGGAACCTTCTCACTCTGTACAACTCCCTGACAGCAGGGTGGAGCTGGGTGGGATCAGGCTCTTCTCCCAGGCAACCAGCAACAGGACAAGAGGACATAGCCTCAAGCTGTACCATGGGAGGGTCAGGTTGGACATCCAGAAGGATTTCTTCATTAAAGGGTTGTCAAGCATTGAGTGGGCTGCCCAGAGAGGTGATAGAGTCACCATACCTGGAGGTACTCAAAAAATCTCTGGACCTTGCACTCGGTGACTCAGCCATTGATTGACAAGGTGGTGTTTGGTCAAAGGTTGGACTCAATGACCTCAGAGGTGTTTTCCAACAAAAATGATTTTGGGATAGTATGACTTCCCTGCTCGGCCCCATCCTGCCATGCTCCCTGACAAGGTGACACTTCTGTCCCTTGTTTCTAAATGTAAATTCTCTTCGTTAGATCAAAACCTCAGGAGGTTTATTTTGAATATTCTAAAGTTAAACACACAAACCCTAGTGCTTTGAAAGCCGAACAGCTCAGGGCTGCAACCAGTATGGTTTTGTCTGGGTTATCATCTGCCTGAGGCTTTAATGATGTTTTTGATCTTCTGCTTAGTTGCTTTCCTTTGTAAATCATTCATCAAGGGTTATATTTTTGTACAGGAGAGTAAAAAAGCTTTATTACTCTAGTTACCTGATGGATATTAAAACTTCAAAAAATTAATAGATAAACACTACAATTTTACCAACATTTAGCTGGCATTTATACTTTGCTATTTTATTTTTGTTGTTTTCTGTTGAGGTTACATAGATACATATAACTAGTGTGTACTGTAGTTATGAGATAATGAAAAGTGCTCTTTCTTCCTGTAACTCATTGAACAACAAAAGGCCAGAAAGCTGCAAAACATAAGCCTATGTGTAGTTATATTAGACTACTAGAGACAAAGGGCAGAACTTTATCACAAGTTTTTGGCTGCTTGTGGGCAGAATCCCCAGACTAATGAAGAGAAAACTAGGGGGGAAAAATACTTTAATTTTATTCTCAGTACTTTTGCTTTGTTAATATTTTATTCTTTTTTTCCTGATTCCCCCTTTTTTATACATCATAGCACAGGAAAAAGAAAGAAAGTGAAGAAAAAGGAGGAAAAAACCCAAATAAGAGAAAAAATCTATATGGTTTATAGCTGTCACCAATATAAATATCTTTCTGAAGAAGGCATATTTGAGCTACAGTTAACATAAGTGGTTCACTGTCTTTTGTAATGGATATTGTTTATTATACTGTTCCCTAAGAGAAGATATAAGTGAAGACACTGCTTTGACACAGACAAAAGAACTGCTGAGTTATCAAGCCTTGTCCAGGTTATAGAGTGGCAGTACTGGAATTACAGAAATGTCTGAAATGCAAAAGATATCTCTTGTACAGTTTTTCTCCCCACTCCATTAAAAGTTAAAGGTAGGAAGGGAAGTTTTATGGCGTTTCTTGTACCTTAAAAATAGAAATTCTATCCCTGTAACACCTCATGCTTGTTGCCTGCAGTGCGAGCAAATAATTTGACCCTTGACTGATGGAAACCCTCGTGTTACCTTGACTTTGATGACTGCAGTTCATACCTGCTCTTCACCACACACTCTTAATTTCTTTTTTACTTTTTTACTTTTCAATTTTTCTTTTCACTTGTTCTCTTGTTTTCATATATTTTTCTAAACCTAGGTTATATTCAGTATTATTTCATTCAGGGAAATAATTGGGAGTTTTCTGTGCAAAAAACCCTACAAATAACCATTCCTAAAATAAATAAGAACATTAAATAATACTAAAACAACAACAAACAAAAACAAAAACAAAAACAAACAAACAAACAAACAAAACAAAAAACAAACCACACCCCAAAATGACAAAAAACCCAGAACAAAGGAAAATCCCCAAAGCAGAAGATTGTTTCACTCACTTTGTTTTTTGTGCCACAGAAGCTGATGAAAAGCGTTGAAAAGAAAAATTATATGGAAAAACATATTAAGAAAACTTCATAAATTTCTGTTCCCAACAGTAAAATTGTAACACTTTTCCTAAAATTTTGCATTTCAACCATTTCAGAAGTTGCTATAGTAATGAACTGGGGTTTTATTTAACTTGGACTGATAAAGCGCTATGATCTACCTTGATGGTTAGAATTCATATTACTACAGGCTTATAGCTACAGTAATTCATGCATTATTTTTGTTAAACACCATAACACAATGTTGTCTAAGGACTAAAAATATTTTTATATTTAATAGTAGTAAAACTTTGTGTTTTGGATCATATTGTAAGTGAGGTTTTGGTTACATATTTAGAATGGAGGAAGTTTAGGGTGTTGCAATATCAGACATTTCTGCATTACAGCACAGTGTTAATCAGAAATGTTTTTGAAACTGATGCTGCACTTCAGCAGCAGTTTAGCTCTTGAAGGAACAAAGTATTACATAGATGTGGCCTACTAAAATGGTACTTGTAAGACACTTCAAAAGGAAAAGGTAGAAGATAATTTATGTCACTGGATGTATCCTTATCCTCTCTTTTCAGTTCCAACCAGAACTGAGCCTATAGATGTTTTCTTGTTGTAGAGATACTTTTCTTTTTTTTTTTCCTACAGAGTATCATAAATACTGTATATATAACACTTTTATACTTAATTACCAATCAGCCTGATTGTGGAAACAAGCTTTAATCTCTACCCTTAATTGAAGTTAAATGGAACTATACACAGCAGCAAGCAGACAGCTTCATTTGCCTAATGCACAGAATAAACAACCACAGATTCACATCAGAATTCAAGTCTTGTTTCTCAGAAGCTGTTTTACTAAGAAGAAACAATAATAATAATGATAATAATAATAATAATGGAAGCATATATTTCTTGATGTATGGATGGGGTATAAATAAAAAATTTTTGGCATTTCGATTAAATATTTGCAGAAATACCAATGAAATAGTTGCAGAAATAGCACATTTATGTAAACATTCTGAAAAATTCACTCACAAATAACTGTCTTAATTATGTATATGATGACCAAGATCCCTTTGGGGAGAAAAAAATCACAGAAAAGTATTATTCAACTGCCATTTTCACTTTGGGAAGAAATCTTGTTGAAAGACCGACGTGTTGAAAATAATGTCAGTTGTGAAAAAAGTCAGGAACTCTGAGCTGAAGAATCCTCATCATCATCAGGTTTTGGTATACCAGTCAATCTTTTTAGAATACACATATCATTAATTCTGAGAAAATGTCATACTTTTTGTTATCTCTCAATATAATAAGTCATCTTCATTAGTGCTACATCCACAAACAGATTGCTGAAAAGGAAAGAAAGGTAAATTTGGCTTTTGTTGAAAGAAACTCAAATATCAGAATGTTTTACTTGTGGTACTCAATTATCCTTTTATCAAAATTGTTGTCCAATCTGAAGTATTAGTAGTCTAAATTTGTGTCTTTCTTTTTGATCACTGTGATTGTTGCAGCTTGGCCAGTTCTAAAGATTTGAGATTAATGATTAAAAAATCAGCCAAATAATTCAAACTATTATACAAAAATTGTGCAATGAAATACTACAACTAATATTACATGCACTGTAATTGTGTATTACTTTTTATTTGATCTTTTTTACAGTAAGACATAATTCTTGACCAGTGTTTGATCTGAAGAATGGATGTTCCTAGGCCACTTGTTTGCAAGTCCATAAAATTCATTTCCATTCCTACATAGTTGATAGCTGAGCAATTGTTAAACAACCTTTGTTGTGCTTTCACTTTTATATTAAACCTGCATTTTCCAGGCAACAGAATTATTTGCGTACCTGAAACCAGTAAACTTTACTACTTAGAAGTATTAATTCGAAACATAAAATTTTGACCATTTTTCCTGAAATGTGTTTCATATTTCACTTCTTCCAGGTTTTGGCATGCTAGCTATTGAGACAGTGTGTTCTGACTTATTATTTAGAATTCTGTAGGAATCAGAGACCTCTCTGGTTTAACTAGAAACCAAGAAATCACTCAAGAATTTTACTGACTTTCAAAAAATCTTGAAAGCATAGAATGATCCATATTGGCAGGGACATTAAAGATCATCTCTTTCCAACCCCCTGCCATGGGCAGGGACAGCTTCCACTAGACCAGGTTGCTCAGAGCTCCATCCAACCTGGCGTTGAACACTTCCAGGGATTAAGTACCCACAGCTTTTCCAGGCAATTTGCCCCAGTGTCTGACCAGCCCCACAGTAAAGAATTTTTTCCAGGTATTGTATCCAGACTTGCTCTCATTCTGAAGCCATTCCCTCTTTTCCCATAACTCCAGGTCCTTGTAAAAAGTACCCTTCTGTCCTTTTGTAACCTCTTTAGGTATAGGAAGGTGCTGAAAGGTCTCCCTGGAGCTTTCTCTTCTGAAGAGGCTGAACAACACCAAGTCTCCTAGCATTTCTCCACATCACAGCTGTTCCATCCCTCTCATCATTTTCTGAGATGTCCTCTCAACTGGCTCCAACAGGTTTACATCCTTCTTGTGTTGGAGGACCCAGATCTGGATACAGCACTGCAGATGGGTTCTCACCTGAGCAGAGGGGCAGAGTCCCCTCCCTCCCCTGCTGCCCACAAGGCTTCAGCTGCAGCCCAGGATACAATTTTTTGCCTCTACTCCAGTAGTTTATTTTGTGTGAAAGAATATCATCCCTCCATATACCCCAAAGTTACAGTTTCCTTATGTGGAAATGTTAGCCCACTATCAACTCCATCGCATTTCTCTTTCCTGACAAAATTCGTGATTAAATAAAATATACGTGATCTTTAAGGCAGATTCACATTTTCATTTTGCACCCCCAAAGAATCAGAAAAGTTATTTAATAGAATTATTGTGAAATGTGTCATCTTGTACAAGCTCTACTACAGACCTTAAGACTGTTACCGAATAAACTTTACCTTGTCAGACCAAAGGAATTTGTAAGTGGAAAGTGGAGGAGACAGAAGACTGGATGACAAAATATAATTGTAAGAAAACTGATTTCAAACATCATCTTTTACAACCTATTATGAAAAAAAATTCCTCCAAACCCATGCTATTCTCAGTGACTTACTGCATCTGCTTAATGATTGGAAGTACGTATTGAAAAAAGATTGATTCATACATGATAATAACAAGTCACTTGCAAAAATGAGTAGGTAAAACAAATTAATCAAACACATTTAACAGGAAAATCTTTCACCAGTAACAATTTAAATGTTTAGTAAAGCCTATATTAATTAAATTCAGTGAAGATGAAGGTAAAATTTCTAATACCTATAATTTTCCCATGACTGTAAATGAGCACATGTTCCAAAGATGTGATGCAGGGGATGTGTTTTGAGATTGATGAGCAGCAAACCCTATTGATCTGTGTTGAGCTGCACAACATGATAATTTGTACACTTTTCCACATAATAAACTATATTTAATGTAGAGACATGAGAGAGACCTCTTTCTCATGCTGCAGTCTGGCTAAATCTACCTTACCTTTTTCCTCCTTTTTACATACCTTTGAGAAAAGTGGTCTTGATTCCCCCACAAACCTTTATATTTCCTTATTCTTCAGGAAATTCTATTCCTTTTATGATGCTGTACAAGAGAAATATTCCTCTATTTCTGTGTTTGCTCATGTAATATTAATGTGAGACTGAAGCTACTAAGGCTGATATTTAGTTCTGAGTTTTCCTGGAGCTGGATGGGATCAACCTCATAAACTGCTATTACTACTTAGCTGTGGTCACCTTTCCAAGGAAGGTGTTGAACAACAGGAAAACTTTCAGTAGGTATGAGATTTTATATTTATATCTTCACACACAACTTGCAAGATCAAGTGTTTGATATGTATGGAATAATGCAGTCACTCCATAGTTGTTATCACAGTCATGGAGTTTTTGATCATTATCTTCATATTGGCTTTTAAAGGTGAATGACACTTTTAACTAGTAAACATTTTCAAGGTGCATATTTTATTGGCTGTAGCTATTTACAAAGTCTGTTGCACTCCCATGTTGCCTATAGACTTTGTTGTTATAATATTTTCTTTATTTGTTATTTACCAGTTTTTTATTCCTTTTAATTAATCCCCAATTAAATCAAGGAGCTTTTTGTAAGTATTTGTGGAATTTTACTTAGAAACATACTGACAGTCCTGTATAGTGACTGTCTTTTATAGTGACAGATCTGTACTATAAAAGACTCTACCAAGGCAGTTGATTCAAAATTTGAAGATTTGTATCACAATTCTTTCTTTTCTCAGTTCATATATATGAGTGTTTTATTATCTGAAATTGCAGAACTCAAGACCACTTAGCAAATATGCTTCCCAAACTGTGAGGGATACACAGGAAGAAAGCACGTGTTGCTCCTACTTTCAGTTATGCCACTGCACACAAGAGGAAATAAATGAAGTCTTACGGTGTTTTCTGCACCATAAAAAATACAAAAATTCTAAATTTAGGAAAAATGTATTCAACTTCAGAAGAAATGGTTTCCTCTGATGATACCAGTTTTGTAGAAAAATCAGTTTTGAAAAACATCTGTCTATAAAACAGAACAACTCTGAACACATATTATCCTCTTTTAATATGACTTGACTCCTTCAGCTGAAGGTAAAATCTCCAAACACTAAGCATGCTATTTTCTTCACTGAAAGGAAGACAAAAAAAAAAAGATATGGGCTACTGAAAGTCTCTGTCCTCTGTCCATAAAGATTTCCTGAAAGCCCCATCTCCATGATGTTTCCCGAGGTGCCAGTGTCAGAATCCCCTTTTTACTATCCAAATATGAATAGAATTATTGATTTCTCTAATATTTTCAGATTATATTATTTTTTTCATTTTATTATAATATAATCTCTCACTCTGTAGCCTGTCAGGTTATGTGCCATTGCTAATATGTCAAAAGACAACATTAAACAGTAATGAAAAAAGCAAATGTAAATATTTTCTTAGAATGTATATTGGATTTTTGTTCCTGAAATATCTTTTTCATTTTGGAGAAATCTTATTGTGTGGAATATATTTGTTCTGCAAATCTGCCAAAAACTGTTTTCCTGAACAAGTACTTTCAATCATAATCAGTTCTGATTAATATTTTGGAACAGTATTTTTCAACAAACATACTGAAAGAATGTTAAAGTTACAAATTCAAGTACAGCAGGTTTAGAGAAATCCAATTTCCACAGTCTGTGTGCATATCATAATTCAGTAAAGTATCCACAAATTATTTTCTTTATAGTTCTGTCCTCATCCACTTTATGCAATGGCCTTTCCTTCATTGCCTGCAAATACCACAGATCAACCAGGCAATTTTCCAGCCTGGCATCTGGTGTCCTGAACTTGGCAGAGGTTACTTTTCAAAATCTCTCTTCTGCATCTAAATAGGTGTTTATGGAGTCAAAGTGTAAAAATAATACTTACTATGTTTCTTTTTTATCCCCCTGTTCCAGACTATAGGAGTTCAAGCTTTGGGAGTAAATTGGTGAATTGGTCTCATCTCTTCATTTTACTCTGTGGTCAACTGACCAAACTTAAATAGGAGCTTATAGGCACTGGAAATGTCTGAAGTCATGTCTTCCCATGATACCTCCTAACTGTGGGTGATATGGCAATTTACCGGTTTTCAAATATTTATTTTAAAAATAAACATATATTAGTATATTTGATGAAAAATATTGGTGCAAAATACTAGTTTTATGATAGAAAATACTACCTCAGCAAAATACTTCATTTTATAGGGTCTGTGGCGTGGGCAGAAAAAACCTGTCACGTATCACAGACATCCTAACAACCCATGGAATAGCAATTTTTACATTAAACCTGTACACATTCCCTAATAACCCTTAGCATCTCTCAAACATAAATTCAAAGGTCGCAAATGTATTTGTGTGCTTTTACACAGAGTTTCCTTCATATTTTTCAAGGGACTGAAAGCCTAGGTTCCTTGGCCTCAATAAATCTGTGCATTTCCCTCTGCACTTTATCCCTGTTCTGGAGCTGGTTGCTTTCTGGCATCTAACAATGCCCTTGACTGGCCCAAAGATGCCCTTCTATGAGCAGGACCTCAAAAGTTATCAAAGAGTGGCATCTGGCACTTCTCTTGCACAAAGCTGTCCTTACCCTGCTCAGGCACAGGCCAGTCTGAGGGTGCAGGTAAATAAATGTAGCTGTCTAAGCATGGGTGAGACAACAGGGGCTTTGTGTGCTTGCCTGAGACCTTTTTAACTGTCTTATTTCCTAATATTTTATGAACATACAAGAAACTGTCAGATAAGACATAGGTCCTGCAGAAATGCTTGCCCTCTTGTGTCAGCCAGGTAGCAGCACGTGCAAATGGAAAGGGGGGAAAAAAAAAGAGAGACATTCTTGTTGTGAATTGCAGCAGTGCATTGACTCTGTCTGCATACACTCAGTATAAACCTAGATGAGCAAAGTGGGATTCAGGTACCTGAAAACTGGCTCTGCAAGTAATTGTGAGGAGCCCCACTGATGATCAGCAGTTTCCATGCAAATGTGTTAGTCATCCATCTGCTCTGCCTGGGTGTCTCAAACTCCCCACAAACTCCCAAATGACATCGATTATTTACCTATTCAGAGCTGAATGTTCTCTATACACAATAATTCAAATACTTAAAATTAGGCATGTAGCAGAATCTTAGAGATCCTAAGGTAACCTTCCACCCTAAGATGCCCTCTTGATATCTCCCATAGATCCTCTGTCACATTAGGCAGCTCTAAGCAGGTGTTTCAGGTATTCTGTGATCAAGAATGGCTCTACATAGATGTCGTTATGCATTTGAATTGTTCTGCTACATTTTGAGGTCTAAGTTTAGATGCCTGCAGTGTGGTACTAAAAGATATCATGAAGTATTCAGTTGTGCTGGAACAGCTGAAATTCATTTTTATTTTAGAACTGCCTGTCAGGATAGGATCAACTCAGCCTAGGAACTGTGGTTTTCTTCTGTGCTTTAGAACTAGAAATGGTCCTTTAGTTTGATGAATCATTTCATCCTACAAGTTATAACTGAATGAATAAATGCTGAACTGCTTCTTATATGCATACTATATACATATATAGATATATGTGTAAGTATATATGTACAGCTACAATTTATTAAATTCTCTGCAGTCTGTCTCTGCTGTAACTGACTTCAGTCTAACACTCATCCTCATACCAACCAATACCTGGAGCTGAGTAAGTCTGCCAAGATACCAGGCACAAAATTGCCCTTATGTGGGCACTCTGTTCAGACAGAATGAGGATGAGGTTGCATCAGTTTTCAAGCCCCTCCCAACACTCCTTGAATTCTGCTTAGGAATGTGCTTGTTTTGGATATGTCTGGTTGGTACCAGTCAGGAGATGACAGGGGTTAATCTCTTTTTCTTGTCACATCTTTGTTGCAAGGACTTAATTACTGTGTCTCTTTTAGACCTGGTTTTCTTGGGAATTTGCAGGTAGATTTGTGTGTGTCAGCAACACATGCCATTTTTATAATCCTCCTCCATGCACATTGATATGAAGATTTTTATTACAGTTTTGCAAAGTCCTAGAAGACTCCTGGGCTTCTATTTTCTTACATATCATAGACAGTTCAGTATGTACTGGTAAAACCTGACATCTACATTTTATGATATTCATAAGTTTTCTTGTCAAAAGTCTCCAAAGCTTCTAGAGTATTTCAGCAATATATTGTCTTAAACTTTCCACTTTCCAAGTCTGGAATTGCAAATGAAGATTACAATTTTCTTCTTTCCTTGCAATAATTTTTATCTTTAAATTCTAACCTAATGCACTCTTCATATGCTGTCAGTTTTATTGGATTCTGATGAGCTTTATGATGTGGCTTCCCACTTTCTCATTCTCTATTATTCATCTCACATTACCCATTTTTGTCCAAGACAAACTGGAAAAAGAATTTGAAAAGAAACAGAAGAGTCAGATATCATTGCTAGGACAGACACATTCTGGCTGTACATTGGGATCATACTTTCACTGATTGTCCTGCTGTTAATTAAGGGCTACTTAAAGAATTAATTAATTAAGGACTGTCCTGCTGTTCATTAAGGGCTACTTCTCTGTCTAATCTGAACTTTACTGGTTATATGAAAAATGGCAGATCACATCAGGTACAGATCTTCATCCAGTCTCTGCTGTGCAGCAATTTTGCCCGTGAGCAGCAGCTGGCTCTCTCCTGAGTTTAGCAGCAAAGTTGTCAATGCCACACACTTACTGTGAAGTTCAGTTCCAAAAACCTCTGTTGTGAGAGTGTGAGGATAGTTGTAGAAAATTGTGCCAGAATTAAGCAGGAATTTTGAGTAAGTTTATCTTAGTTAAAGGAAACTTATTTGTGGTATTATTCCATTATAGAGTATTTTTCTAGCAATGTTAAACATTGGTACACATATTAAAAAAAAACAGGAATTTTGTATTACCACTCTCACATTCCGGTAGTAATAGCTGGAGGAAAAAAATTAGTAAAACAAAGATCTTGTTCAAATACTTTCTGCTTAGACCATTAAGTTTATTTGGAATGTTGTTTCAGTGGAACGACTAGAATAATGATAAAAATCTGTTGGTAAACCTGTAAAAATGGAGACTCAAAAGACAGGTCAAATCCAGCCTCTTCAGGGCTCTGTATTGGCTCAGACTGCTGTCTTCTATAGCTGCCCTTACAAGACATCTCGTGCCAGATACAGCGGTTTACGTGAAGGTAAAGTACAGCAGAAATGTGCCCTAGTAACTCTGTGTGACCCTTGTGCACCTCCTGCATCCCTGGGCCCTGAAGAATGCCAGTCAGCAGGGGTCCAAAACGAGGTGGAGAGGGACTGCGAGGTGATGGCAGCTTAAAGTGTTGGATTTGATTCTTGGGGGTCCCTTCCACCTCAGGATTCTGTGATTCTGTGATTCTGTGTAAATCACCCAAAGGATTGGTGTGTCCTACTGCTAAAGGCAGGTGTCTTCAGAGAGCTGTACAAGCCCTCAGCCAAGATGCTGTCCCCACACAGATGAGAGGGATCTCTGGTGCTGCACATCCACTTTTCCCCACGGGCCTGGGCTGGGGATTTGTCCATCCCCATGCACATGAGCAAATGTCAAGAATTATAACTTCTCTAGGGAGCCATGGGTCAGGACTTGGGCTTGGAGGCAGCACAGGGCACACAGTGGTCTTCTCCCTCCTCAGTGGCTGAAGACTTTTAAAAATATCTCTGGAATAGCATCAGTCTGAGGAAAAGGAGAGCTGCATGGCACACACATACTCTCTGCCCCCTTCTCCTTCTCTTCTAGCTGAGTTTTTCTTCAAAATCGGTTTTGATTCATGGGTTCATCAAACAGGTCTTCTGTTCGGCCTGGTCAACCTCTGGCATTTTGTCCTGGTTTCTTATGGAAGCAGGCAAGGTTTCCTGAGCCGGCAGTGCCATGCCTGATCTCAGAGGCTGCCTCGGAAGTGTTCCACAGATGTTCTGCTGGGGCTGAAGTGGTCTCTTGGTGTCCACTTTGCAGCTAACCTGAGGCTGCCCAGAGATCACATGGGTACGATAGCTTCAAGGTGGCCACTCGTGGAGGGCAGCCTCATGTGTGTCATGGGTAGCATGAAAGGGTGTCATGCAGTGGTTTCCCCTGGAATGGGGGAGCAGCCTAATGGACATGATAACCCCGACAGGACAGTGCATGTGTGGGCTACATGCCCTGCCTTATTTTTTTATTCCCTAAAAAGCTCACCATGAAGAAGAAGGGGCAGTGAGTTGTGATATGAAGGAACAGGGGTGTAACAGGCAGGCCACACCAGTATTTGGGGACTCACAGCCAGAAAATTCACTGGAGAGTGTCTTAATACCTGTGGATGCTCCCATCACACTGGGTACAGTAAGTATATGTAGGATGGTGGGGATTTTGACTCAGTGGTGTTAGAGAGGATGCAACGGGAATGTAAATGCAGCCATAATTGGTAACATACACATAGTTACTTGTGAATCATATTTTGAAATAATTTATGAAGTATGGAAACAAAAACCTTCCTCTTGGCTACTACATGGTGGTCAAGATGCTGAAAAACTTTTCTTTCTGTGATGTAAGCATCCACAGTACACGAGTACTGCTCCATTTTATTATTATAAGTAACAAAATGTGCATAGGTTTTCAACCAGAACTCTTTTAGATCTGCACACTGTTCGATTTGTTACACACAAAACTCTATGTGTTTTTAAATTCAAAAACATCGTTGGATGGATAAAATGTGTTGTCTCTGCGAATAAGCTTCCTAGTGGTATATTGCAATTCTCAGCATGGTCTGTCTCTGTCAATTCACTCAACAATCTCAGGTAGGCAGAGTGGAACAAAATGAGTATTTTCTGCAGGTGAATTAATTTCCCTTGTGGTTAATGGGCAGGTTTGTATGGACAATAAATTTATGCTCTTCTTTTTTCCTTTAAAACTATATCTGCAACTAGCACATGCATGCACAGAAGGAAAATTTAGAATATGTGCTCTGTTCAAGTTGGTAAACAAGTATTTTGTTCTGATGAGATTTAGCATGGAATTACGGGAGTGCAGAGATTTCATGAACCATCTAGGTTGGCTGTCAGACACCTGTTTATGTAATAAGAGATCCAGGGGAAGAGATTATGGGTAATGGGACTTCATAAACAAAAAATTTGGAGTGGTCGTATTCCATCTATGTAACTTGCGATTACTTTTTCAATCCCTAGGACTTCTGACTTGCAATGATTTCTGCAAAAAGACTTCAGTAAAAATAAAAATCACTGAACAGGACTGAAGCTGACTTTATGTTAGACTGAGTTATGTTTGTCTACCTCCCTATACATGGAAAAAACATGGTGAAAATAGTCACATACATAGCACCTACTAGAGAAGCAGTGTAAAGTTTTTATTAAACACTGTATTAAAACTCAGTGTTTTATCTGCATGGGATTCAATGCTTGCTTGAAGTGAGCATTTTCTGCTTCTAGGATGTCAGTTTAACTGTTTCATTGTGGGTTTTCTGACAACTGTAGACAATTCTTCATGCATAAATTATTTAGAGACTGCTCTCCTTCTAGAACATGATAGAAGTATTTCACTTTATTGCCTATTTCAAATTGGCAGGATTTGTGGGGGATAGAAAATACAGCAGGTTGCCTACACCCATTATGAAAAGTTCTTGGCTCTGCCAGTCTGTACATGGATGTCTGTAACTAAGAATAGAAAACACCACCAAAGCACAGCTTGAGTGAGCTTTTAGTGACCTCATGCATAGAATGTCCCCGTTTCTTGTCTCACTAATCATGGCATTAATTTGAGACATAAATACTCCTTTTCCTAATTTTTTTTATTAATTAGGCAGTTGACATTAGCTTACTTAAATTAGCTAGCAAAGGACTTTTACAGCTGTTTTTTACACCAGTCTGATATAATTTTTGACTTAGGACAGCTTGTTGATCAACACAGAAGCAACAGGTAAGTGAAATTAAAAAATGTGTAGAAGGAATCATAATTGAATTAACTTCTACTGAATGTAAATAGCAAAACAGAAAGAGGATGAGAAAAGCAGAAGCAGTGTTTGGAGAGAAATAAAAAGAATAGTAAAATAGTAAAACAGTAAAGTAGTAAAATAATAAGGTAGTAAAATAATAAAATAGTAAAATAGTAAAATAAAGGATTTCTGTTTATGAAGGCAACAAAAAATTCATTAGAGAGGTACAAGTGTACAGGTTTCAATGAAAGGGCAGTAGATGAGGAAAATAGAAGCCATCAGGCAGTTCAGCAATTATGCTGCTAATGGAAGATATGGAAAATAATCATTAGGCAAATAATGCTCAATGAATCAGTCAGGCAATTAAGCAATAAAATGCAATATCTTATTGCTCCTACTTGTTTCATTAAATTTAGGTAGAAAGAGCCTCAGGTTCTCTTCACATATTAAAAGGCTGAGCCTCCAGTTCATTGCTCTTTGGGAAATAAGCACTAAAGAAAATAAGGCAGTCTAATACCTTTTAAAAGGAAGACTCATTTACAGTAAGTTAAACAAACAGAATTAGATCCTAGCAGCTGGTTCAGTTTAGATGAGTTCCCCCCATTTGTAAACAATACATCTCTGGGTTTAGGACATTGAAGCATTTGATAGATTATGAAAAATGGTAGAATTCATCTGGTGGTTTTATTTTATAAACATTTTGTGTGCATGTGAGAGGATGTGAGAAACAGAAAAAGCTGTTTGTCTGAAAGGCTAAAGTGTCTCAGACAGATGTGATTGTTGATAAAAATTTGGTGAATAATAGCAGTGAATATGATAATAAGTATAAGACTAGCTTGCACTTAACATAAAAAGACTTTAAAAACCTTTCAAAGAGTCTCTGATGTAAATATATTTATTTTCCTTCTGAGTTCACGCAAAGTGGCCTGGTATATATCTGAAATGTTGTAAAAGATGTTTTATTTAAAAATTATCAGGCCAATTACACTTAAATGCAACTACCCTGTCCATAGGTATCCTATGTTATTTTAAAATACCGTATTGTCAATTATTTATTTATGTGATTGCTTCTTTTTCTTTTTTAATATCACCTGTAAGTGTTGTGAACTTCTAACACATATATGGAATAAATAGTATCAGAGATGCAAATTGGTAAGACTGAAAAATCTGACTCTCCCAAGCAACTATTTCATGTAGCATGAAGCCAGGTAACATTTCTGCTGCTGGTAATAATCAATCACACAATATATCTGCTTCAGCTGGAATTACCTTCATTAAGTCACAAATCACAGCAGTCACTACAAATAAAAAACCCAGTGCATATTTTATTTTAAAATAAGCTGTCAGTGAAAAAAAGTCAGCCCTATGGGTGTGCATTGTTGCCATAATAGGTGGTCCAGGTCACAGGGTTAGGATAAAAATGGAACTGGTATTCCAAACTAGGTGTTTTACTTACAAATAGGTTAAACTCCTTACATGATTATCTTTCTGGCTCTGCATGTTACAACTGATAGAAAATAGCATAGAGAAAACAGATTGAATTCAAACATATGGATGACTTAAAAATTAGAACAGAGCAGCAGAATGACACCAATTAACACAACCAGGAAAGACAACTGGCCCAGGTGTATAGATACAAAAAAAAAATAAATCAGAGTGGAAGAAATGTTGAGTAGCCGGCATGTAATAATTATAGTCCTCAAATTAATTCTTTTTTTTTTTTTCAATTTCAAGGACAGGAATACTAAGAGTTAAATAATATTTAGAGTTTCATTTTGTGCATGTGCATATATGTTTGGCATTTTTTTGCATATATTTTCTGGCAGTGAATTTTTTGTCAAAACATTAAGCTCAAAGGTTTGAAGGTCACAGAGGACTTGCTTTGATTCCAACATCTACTGCCCAACCATTTGTTTGGCTTCATAAAATCCAAGCCTTGGCACAGACTTATAAAGGCGAAATCTGTAGAGGATTTTTTTCCCAAATTTCAAGCCAATTGTTCCAGTGAAATTTCAGTCTATTTTTTTGAAGCTCAGTCATATGCATAGTTGTAGTTGAATTTTATAAAATATGGAAAAATTGGATTTCTGATGCGTAAGTACTCAATCAGGGCATGCTGTATCAGACACTTTGTTAATGAAGATATAATAGAAGCTGATTGAAGAGGAAACTCAGAACAGCAGGTGCAAGAATGTGCTGTGAAAAGCTCCTTAAATTCAAAATAAATTGTAATAATCCATTATGGCAGTGAAGTGCCTTCCTTCTGATTTTTTTCAGAGCATTCCATTGAGGAACTCCAAGGAACACCTTGGCAGTCCAGCAAGATGCACTATGGTCCTCCCACAGAGGTCCAAGCAAGTTCTGGACAGGCTCCATGGGTTAATTAGGAAAAGCCATGCAACTGCAGTTGAGTGGGCAGGCAGTCCTGCTGATTAGTTGCATGTCCCAGTAGAGATAATTAACTTCACACTGACACAAATTCACTGTACTTATCATAAGTGCTTTGTTTGGCATAAACTCAGATTTCTCAGCTGTCCACTTTGTGACACAAAACCTACTCTTAATTTCCACAGCCTCTGGACAAAACCTGCCATGGTAACTGGGAGGCCAAGGGACAGAAGTGGGAAGGATCACACGGAGAGGCAACAAAGGCAAGTCAGTGTGAGAGCTTGAGGGACTTCTGTGACTTGTAAGTAAGTCCACATTAAAGATTGTCCTGACAGTGGACTCAGTATTATGTTTCTTTAGATATGTTTAATTTTATGGAAAATAAGTTTAAACCATCAGCACAATAATTGACGAGAGAAGCAGAAAATGGAAGGCTAATTTTTTTTTTTTTTTTTTGTTCAGGGAACAAAGATTATTTTGTAATACACACAGATAATTTCTGCAATATGTTAATAACTTCCTTGTGAAAGGTGGCTCTGAGGAGGTAAACCAATAAATGATAAAAGTTTTAGATCAGTTTCTTAAATTGGTAAAAAATTTTAGTGCTTCTTAAGGGACCCTATAACGTTTGAAAAAGTATAGTTATCTTCAATTTCAAACCTATCTTCATTCACTGATCTGTCAAAATCATCACTATTCATTCAATATAATGTCTAAATAAAAAAGTGCATGAAAACACTTTTTGCAAGATGGATATTAGTTTCCTACATTTTTTTAATGTGTCAGCCTTTACTTGTAGATGCATAATGCTATCTATGGTGTTAATTAGTCGTTAACAACAGTCCTTGTTGTCAATGATTAATTTTTTCAAGATAATGGTCAACATTAGCTGATATAAAGACTACCTGGGCTGCATCAGGAGGAGCATTGCCAGCAGATCCAGGGAAATCCCTTCCCCTCTGCTGGGAACTCATGAAAGTCATCTGGAGTGCTGGCTGCAGTGCTGGGCTCCCCACTACAAAGAGGTGTGGAGCTGCTGGAGAGAGGCTCTGCTTTGTAGGCTCTCCTGCTTATTGGGAAGTTGTGGGTTTAGGCTCATTTCATCTTGAACGTTATTTAAGTGCATGTTTTTCAAAAAAAGATGCAGCATGGATTTCCCCATTAAAAGATATTTAATTGGGTTGGTTTCTTTTTAATATTTTGTTTGTTGGTTGGTGTTTAACAAACAGACAAACAAAATTGTGTAAAGAAACAGAGCCACTGTTTCCTTACACAATTTTTTACTGGATGCTCAAAATAATTACATACATGTTACTGAATTTCACAATGCAAACCACAGATAAAGAGAACAGTTAATAAGAAAATACCAGTCATTAATCTGCTAACATACATAAAATATACATTATGTATTTTCCTTGTCAAACCTCTTGCCAGAGATCAATGTTTTAATTGATGTCTGAAAATGCGAATCAAAATATGCAGGATTTATAGGAAAGATTTATTATTGATCTAATTGGAGAAATGAAACAGGGATTTTTTGGCCTAGGCTGTTGCTAAAAATTCTCTCTTTGTGAAATCCTCTCCTCTCCTTTAATTGCCATATCAACTGCTATTTAACATGTGCAGAAAGTATAAATCGGCCAAATGAGATATGCAAGTACTCATTTGAGTACTTATTTTTAATTGTTATGAAGTTCTCTTTTCCTATTGAATGATTAATGATAATACTTTGAATGTCTCAAATAACGTGGTAAGAGTAGAAAGGTTTAACTAATATTTATTCTGTATCCTTGACTGCACAGTCAGGTAGGTTGGAAATAATTGGAGTTTTTTCAGTTTAAATTGGAGTAGATACCGCTTAAATCTGAAGTGTTGGTTTAGGTAACATTGGAAACCTCACACTTGAACGGTGTGATTTTGATAAATTGAGAAGCTGCAAAAATACACAATTGCCACTTAATAAATATTATTACTTTGGTAAAAATGCTCCTGAGATGCTGATATTTGTAGCATGCCATTAAGATGCCTGTGCATGTGTGTGTGTGTGGCTGTAGGGAGAGTAGTTTCTTATTTTTCCATAGCCAAAGGGTTGGTTCTGTGCAGTGATATCTCAGCTGATAGAGATTAACTCAGCAACTGCAGGGCATCTTACTGCATCTCCCTACATGCCCTCTGTGTCTCATGGCCTAGACTGTCACTGGATTTGTATAACTGTGACTGCAAGTCACCACAGCACTTAAAACACTGAGTCTATTTTCAGTTCAAAGAGTTCGTATTATAAATTAAAGAGAGTGTTAGTACAACAGAGGAGAAATTATACAGAATAAAGCTTTGATGTAACATATAAAACTTGGAAAAGGAATATGGGTTTTGGTATTCCAGAAACTATCAAACACAAGGGGTAGGCAAGAGTCTGAGTAGGTTAAAATTAGAGGAAAATTATTGAAGGTTTAAAAGAAACAAGCAGATATTGCCTGAAGCTCCACCTAGACCTGATGGTAATCTTGGAGTCTTGCACAAACTGTTTAATTCCTTGGCTTTCCAGCAATTATTACAGATAATCTGAAAATAAAGTGATGGTAGTTACTTGTGTTCATATGTATTAGGAGTCAATGACACCCAAACATTCTGAGGCTTTCTGAAACTTGTTTTTTTAAGAAAATTTGGAGAAAATTTTATTCAGCTACCAGAAATTTTTATGAAACACATTTTTGAGGGGTTGATGCTAAATTTTGAAATTATTTTTGTACAATGTGTGAAGAATTAACAGGTGTCTATTTTGTGGAACAAAAGTGCTTAGAGAACCCCTGGTTTATAGTAGACAGAAAAATGCTAGACATTTACACAGAAAAATCATGCTTGTTATCTCTCCCCAAGGAGTTTAAAAACCTCATTTTGGCAGCAACATGATGAAAAATATTAAATACTGGTAGAGATTACTAGATAAAACTATTAAAATTTACAGTAAAGAAAGAAAATAAACATTTAATTGCTAATTCACCATGCATAGAAAAAAATTTGTTTGAGAGACTAAATGAGGTCATACAACTCATAAATGGTCTTTGTGAGCATCTAGTTACATTTCTGCTTTTCTGGATTTTTCCTTTTTCACCTGAACATTTTATTTTCTCTGATTTCTTGAGCTTTGAGGGAACATAGTATTAAATATATAGGTTGGTTCAACATCTTACCCTAATATTATAAAATCAGAGTGTACTATATGATTAACTCTGCTGGTTACAACTGTTCTTTTTAAAAAGTCATTAGCACCTCACAGTGATCAGAACATGAAATCTCTAATTATTTCCAATGTAAAGAACAGAGCAAATCAGTATGTTTGAATATCTTATGAAGCATCCTCAGTGTGAACAATGTGAATTCTTACACACATATATGTACATATGCACGAGTTTGCATGCATTTATACATGTACATATACTTTATTGACTGAATAGGGAGATTTCACACTTCAAAGATGGAAAACTGTAGAATTAAGGTAGTTTAGATAACTGTAACTCAAACCCTTCCATTGCACAATTTAAAGCTAGAGACAGGAAGGAGTGTAACCTTAGCTAGCTTCTATGACAAGCTTTTTTTTTTAAAGTGCTTGCCTTTTTCTCCTCGTACATTTACGTCAAAAAATACATTTACAGCTTTGTGCAATACCTTGATACCTCTACCAATAACTAGGAGAGTTATAAATGAACAGTAGCAAGAGATTGAACAATTAGTGAAAACTGGTGTATAAGCATGAAAGGGAGCATAAGGGCAAGCAGAACTCAGCTAAAGATCAGACATAATTGTTGAGTTTCTTCACTAATTGGTACCTGCTGATCTGAGTGCTTATCTACTGTACTTTCGGAGAGCACATCTTTAGTTCCATTTCAAATGTGGTTCAAGAGGACTTTACAGAGCTATTAATTTTCCTCCTTCTTTTTCTCTTGTCTCTTTGAAGAGCTAAGGTCTTAATAGTTCTTGAGAGCAATTTTAGATCAAAATGGACAATAACTGATAATAAAGTATTACAAGAATCACCTAGTAATGTAAGTAACCAAAACTCTGCCACCAAGTGTACTGTTTGTTTTTCAAAAGTAGCATAAACCCTGGTTACAAGCTCTCCTCAAATTATGCACATGAACTTCCAGAGGATTTTGAGTTCTCCACTTAGGTACAAAGTATGAATTTTCTCTGACTCTTATCATCTATTAAAAAAAACCAAATTAAAAACTGATGTAATTAGTTTTACTCTTAGACATCTGGCTCACGCTAGGTAGCTAATCTTACCCTTCATTTGTGCTCTCTTAACATTAGGCACCTTGCACTGTTCACAATTTAGAATTTCTAGTTCTCTGGAGATATTTGTTGGTCATCCTTCGCTGCATCTTGTCAACAACCTCAGGTGTATGTCTGGAACAATTTGTACATTGTTCACAGAGAGTTCTCATGTTCGTTCACACAGGCACACACAAGGATGCTACAGGGAATGTCAGGGGAGAAGGTTTCAGTTTCTTTTTTTTCTGGAAACTTTCTGCTTTTCTCATTGGAAAACTATTGTAAGTAGTTTTACAGAGAGTTATTTCAAAGAGATAGCTATTTTCAATATTTTCATATTAGTGAAGAGCCCTGGTTTTATAACAATTAATACAGAAAAGTACCTTTTTAACCTGTCTTTACCCAAGTAGCACTCTATATGCAGGATTAGGAGGGGAAAAGAGAAGTGTATTTCTATTGCTGTATATATTGTTACATAATCTCATAGAAGTAATTTTCATTCTCCTTTAAAATAAAATTTCTTAATTAATTAGTTTTATTCTGATTTCGAGCAGATCATGGTGACCTGTGTTCAGAACAAATGTCTAGAGAGGGTAAAGCCTCAGCCTTGAGCAAATCTGAGTTTGAGAGACCCTAATAAGCTCTCATCTATCAAAGACATATTTTTACTGTAGGTTACATCATTCTGTAAACTTTAAACACGTCGCACCCAAATAATGGAAACAAAAGATGGAACTCTGTGCAAAGTAATAAGTCTACAAGGAAGACAAGACCTAAAGTGCCAAAGACTAGGAGTGAAAAAGTCATTCAAGACAGATATCTCAAATTTTTCTCTTAAAGAGAACTTTATGCTACCAGATTAAATGGAGGGAACTCATACAACTGGTAATTGCATATTGTTGATGTTAGATTGTTACAGAGATACTTTAACTTTCTTTTTTTTTAAGACTAACAATATAGGTATGTCAATGTGCTGTTCTTAGAGCAGCACTGAATCTTCATCTTGCCTGCACCAACTGTGCCAATGATACGTGTGTTCTATTTGGTGGTACATGAGCATTGCACACCACTAAAAGTCAAAATAGACCAGAACAGGGTGGAAAGTCAAAGTAACACTGCAGAAAGCAATCCTGCCATGTTTAGCAAAGGGAGATTGGTGTGAAATCAGAAGATACATTTGTGTACTGCTACATTTTCGAAAGTCTTATTTGATTCCTGCTGTGCGTATGCAGATACATATACATACCTGCATGCATATGTACTTGTGTCCATTTGTGAATTTATAACAGAGAATGTGGGGTAAAAACACATACTTTGCAATTGCCTGCTTTTCACCACCACAGCAATGTTAATCTGCAGCAGCAAATTGATTAAGCTGAGCAGGGTGGTTTGGAAGCTCCTACTAGGCCATTGTGATTGATCACAGGTCGACAAATGATGAATAATGCAAAAGGTCCAACATGTTGACAGGTTACTTAATTACATTGTTCATGCAACCAGGATACAGAAATTTCAGAAGGGAAATACAGACACCTCTGAAACAGTATGATGTTTATCTAATTCCATATTGCAAAAATGTCAAAGACTGATTAACAATCTGATTGCGATTTACAAATAATAAAAGCAAAGAATGGCACACACTGTTGAAAAGATGAGGGAAAATGGTAAAGATAAGCATAATAATGTATTTGACAAAACGTTAACAAAAAAGCACTGAGACCATGGTAAGATTATCTCAGTGCTGTCCTCTTAATCATTCACAATCTGCTGTGAAGGTCCTGGGTAAATTAGCATACATAAGAATAAAACAAATGTTCAGGAATGTAGCTTGGCATTAATTAAGATTGATTTTTGAGGTGACATTAATAGTATATGAGGCAGACGCATCCTGTTTTAAACCCTAAGTTCTTTATGAAGTTTCCAGTATATTTCCAATGGGCATAGAATATATTTTGCTACCTAAACTTTAGGAACTGACCTTAATACCTGCTGGGAATTCAGATCACACAAGTCTGTATTATAAATTAAATATGAAGAAAGACAGTTTAATAGAATAGGCACCATCACTGTTCTTAAAAGAGCAGCAGTAAGTGATTACTGAAAGGAATATAGGAATATATTTCACTATAGGAAATCATTTCCTGCTAACCTCCCTATTCTAGTGAGTGTTTTAGTAAAGCTCCAGAATCAAGAGTAAGCTCTCCTCCATACATACACACCTCACTGCATTAATGGCACAAGTAAAAGAGGTGGGTTTTTTTTCCCTTTAAAGGGCAAGGTTAAACAGTTTTGCTTGAACTCTAGTTCAGATTATCCCACCACTTATCAAATGGTCTTGCTGATATCCATCAATAATGACAAATGTTAATACACGTATTACATCTTGTGTTAGTTCTACATGTGAAAATCTATTTTAATTCCAATTGAAAAATTGTAAAAAAATTATGTAGGTAATTTGTAACTATTTGTTTTACAGACTCTCAAAACCAATTCATTGTCAAGTGGTTGTTTTTATAATGCAGATCTCTGATGTTCTAAATTCTACATCAAAAGTAACATATTTTGAAAAGGAAAAAAAAAATTTTTGATTTCCACTTGAGCTCAAGCCAAGTTTCTAATATAAATCCCTTGTGTATTGTTAACATGGATTTTAAAATCCAGATTGTGCCAGTTTTCACTGGAAGTGTTTATGAATGTCTTGGCATTTCAGTACCTACGTGATCAGCATACTTGATAGTTTATTTCTCTGCAACACCCACATTAGATATTGTGATATTTAACTGATCATTGTTCTTAGGTAAATAGGATATTATGGGGGACACAAAGCAGTCTTCAAGTAGTAATGAATTAAATACATTACAACAGGCTAAAAGGAAAGTTTCAGTGGATAAAGGCAACTCAGAATTAAATTTTTTTTTAAATTTTTCTTTTTAACTAAAAAATGTAATTTGGGTGTAAAAGAAAGAGCTGGAGAAATAAAGGAAAATCAAAGGTTGCAGAAAAGAAAGCAAAAAGAATGTATAATAACAAGGGAGATGATTTAGAAAGGCAAGGCAATCTGGAGTTGGGTTAATGATAGACAGGGAAGGTGAAAAGAAAATTAAATGGATTAAATGTCATAAAATCATTATTTTCAGGAGAGAAAGATAAAATGAAAACCATGTAGAAATGAGGGGAAGGAAATATTTTCTGTAGCAAACCCATGAATTCTCAAGGAAGGCAGCTGAGAGGAGGGCTAAAGAATCGATGCATTTTCAATATGACAGTGTGAGTGACAGAACACTGCTGAAGAGATGTGAAAAAGCACAGTGTAGGAAATTATAGACCAAACAATCCTGCATCAATGGGAATGAGTTCCTGAATATACTACCCCAAGACTAGATTAACTCTTTAAAAATTATATTGTGATTTGTGTTACCTGATAGACAAAAAATACATTAATAGAGTTTTCAAAATATGGTAATGGAGGTATCTATGTAATACAGAAAATTATACATTAGGCTACATGATGTAAGATTTATATTCATGACTATTAAAATAATAGTAACAACCACATTTTTTTTATTATTTTTGCACATTCAATCTTGTCTTCACTGTCCTAAACTCTACCTTCTTAATGTCTTAGGTAACCAAGTTCCCCCAGAGGCACAAGGTGATCTATGATCTGTTCTGCTTCTAGGCCTCCAACTGGTCACACCATTTCTTGCCACAAAATCCATGTTTGAGAGCTCACTGTGTGAACTGTACTTTGGTGTTACCTCTGGCAGAGTGTCTCGTGCACCAAGGGCCTTTTCTTCCTGATATGCATTTGGGTGCTTGCAGGGGGAAGCCACTGGGATTTTCAGGAACGTGGCTAACTACAAGTGATGGATAGAGCCTTATTCCTCAAATCCTTACCATGGTATCTCGACCTGTCTGAAATCACACTGGTTTGTGTAAGCCTTTATGGGCCACAGGAACTGAAAGTAGCTTGGCTGTCTTTGTACATCCATTTCAGCAACTCGTTCCTATGACAGAGTATGTCCATACTGTTAATTTCCTTTGCTCTGTATTTCTGCCAAAGCTCCTGCTCTTTGGATCATCTGTGCTTCATTCACATTTGTTGACTATAGGGATTCCTTCTGGAAAAAATTATCTTTCTCCCAGAGGATGCCTTGGCAGTGTTGATGTCATTGGCACCAGGACCTACCTCAGACTGACAGGATGGATGCTCACTGAAATAAACCAGTCCCAACACTAGATCAGCAAGCCGTGCACTTTCAAAAACCTTTATCCCACACCTCATACAATAAAGATTACTGTAATTCCATAGAAATCTGGCTGGCTGTCACGTAGCTTTCTCCTTTTTTCATAACAAATTTTATAATTTTCTACTTTTTTGGCTGAAGAGAAACCTGTAAACAATTACTCTGATGCTGACAGGAATTCCACATAGGTGCTAGAGCAGACTAGAGTTTAAAGCAATGGAAATTCTTTGAATCATGGAGTAGTTGAAGGAGGAAGGCACATCTGGAGATTGCCTGGTCCAATGTCCTGCTCAGAGCAGAGACAGACAGAGCACCTTGCCCAGAACTTTGTCCATCCTTGGAGACTCCACAATGTCTCTGGGCAATTTATTCCAGTATTTGACCACCCTTCCATGGATAAAATTCTCCTTGAGGACTGCTCCAGAATAATCAGTCCCAAATGCAGCAGCCTCCCCTCATATATCAGACGTGCCAACACCCTTTGTCATCCTAGTTGCTCTTCTCTCCGTTTGTATCCCCATGCACTTCCTGCAGTCCTACACCTGTAGAGCTGAATCCTCCCTTGGGAACTCAGCTGAGCCAAGGTCTCTGGTGGGCTGGATCACTGGAGCAGCAGGGGAAGTTGCTGTTCCAAGGAGTGCACCAAGATTACTGTGCACACAGGCAGCCCTCAGCAGTCCTGGCTGCTGCAGGAGCTCGCCAGCAGTCATGGCCTTCTGTCACAGCTCTCCAAACCGAGGCAGGTCTGGAGGTCTTTAAGAACTTGGAGGTCTTTTAGAAAAATGAGAGTCCTCTGAAAAGCCCAGAATTTTTTCCCAGGAAATCAAGAAAAGGGGTTCAGAGACTGCAGCACATAGAACAGTTGCTGTGGTCTGCCTTTGGTAGCTGCACTCTTCTCTAGCACGCTGCAGAGAGGATGTGGGCGCTCACAGCCGTCCTTCAGCCAATTCTGCATGCTTCAGTATTTCCTCATTATGCATGTGCCTGTGTTTTTCTCTCCTAGAACTCTGCTCATGTATTATTTATAACTGAATATTCACTGAACCAAAAAGCACAGACTCTGTAACTAGTGTTAAGGGTACATGACTGCTGCAATGATAATTTATCTGCAGTAGGACAGTGGAGAGGGATCACAGCTACATCAGCCACAGGCTGTCAGCTGAAAACTAAACACAGGTTTCTCTGACCAAAATACTCTTTATCTGCTGCTCCCACAGGATTTTTCTGTAACCAGATGGAATTCCCACATTCTAGAAACTCTAAGTTTCTTTGTGGCAAGTCAGAATAGAAAATTTCAGCTGCCAAATTCTCATAGGCATATTTTCTCTTCACTTTTTTTTGTTTTTGACAATTTGTACTTGAATGGTTGAGGATTGACTCTAAAGGAGGAAAGAGATAAGTACTAACAAATATTGATGGAAAAATAGCATTAAGTACTGTGTATCATTCTCTTAAAGTGAAAAGATACTATGGGTTCCAACCTATGTAGGTAAGGCAATTATGAAGAAATTCAATATTTTTTGTTAACTGACACTAAACACCATTTTCTTTCAATGTACTATTACATACATTTTCCTTTTTCTTTTTGCAATTTGATCTTTCCTGAAGAATTTCAGAAGAGGTAAGTAAAATGAGGAAAATAAGAGTTTTATTGAATATTCCTATTGTACTCTAGACTTGCTCCTCTTGCATGTGAAAAATACCTTATGGGATAAATGTATTGAAAACTCAACATTTCAAATATGCCTCTTCCGTTATTACATTCTCTAAGTAAGCATGTAAAATAATTGGACATATCTCATTTTAACAGAGAAGAAAATGCAAATAATCAATTCAAGGCTGTGTCCAGCTCACATAGGCATAAATGGAACCAGGTTATGGCTAAAGATTAAATATGTGTATTACAATTTCAGGCTTGTGAGTATATGCAACAAGTTTGACTGTTCAAGACTGGAGTTCGAGTGCCATCATCTTACTGAGAACTGGTTCCACTGATTTCATGTGTTTGAAAGTTGAAACAAACAAGAATAATAAAATCTATGTTTAAAAAGTCTTTATTGTAATAAGAATGAATACTAAAAGTTATAGGCACAGTTTAGAAACCCTTCACTTTGACGCCCTTCATCCTTTGACAAAATTCCACAACTGACTGTATTTTCTTCTTAGTGTAGTTAGTGTAGTAGACTTCTAATTAAGAGGATCTAATTTTGATTTTTGGGCTATATCTCATTTTCCCTTGAAGTTAATCAGGCTTTGAGCTTGACCAAAGCATTTAGTTTATTGTTTAGGGACATATGTGGCATAAAAAAAAATCCAGAAGTCATTGGTTTTTTTTAAATCCCCCTGCTGCTTGTACAAATGCCACGTGTACAAATACCACATGACACAGTAGTATTTTTATTACTTGGAGTAATATAAAGCAAATAGAATTAAAATAGCCTTTTGTGGCACTTTTGAACACTTTACATTACACTCATGAACATCAGAATATACAGCCAATTTCATAGCAAATGTGTGTAAATAAGGTGAGACTTTACTGGTACACTAAAAATAATGACTTTGGGACTGACAAAATACAATAAATGTAATACACCCATCTTCTTGGCCTTTTTCAGCCTTGTGCTGTGGGTTTTTTCTTGTGACTTTTTTGTGCTCTTCTTTTTCTTGTAACTCCATCCTGCTGGATGGAGTTACCATTGTCAGCTTTACTGCCTGCTGCTCTCAGGTCTGCACATGGAGAGGCTCCCATGATCATTTCTGAACTTTCTCACTATATTTACATTATTCTTTATAAATAGTACATCTTGGCTGAGCTGTATGGTTTTCTGTCTCTCTAGTTACTATAGGGAGCCCTCACCAGGAAGGCACTTCCAGTTTTGCACCCATATTCCACACAGCCATCTCTCTAGCGGACACAATGGATAAAGAACACCCAGAGATTCAGATGCAATCTATGAGTCAGCCTAAGTTGACAAGAAAACATTGTGAACATTGCATTAAACAGAAGGGCTTTGGATGATATGCAAGGGTTAATTTTACTCAGAACATCTTTTCATTCCCAGTTTCCACTAGAGGTGGTAGATCTCAGGCCATGACCAAACAGTAAAAGTTTTTTTTTTTCCCCTTATATGTGACTATTTCATAGATCAATTATTTTGTAAAACAGCATCTCTAAGCTTTGAAGTGTTGTCTTAATGTAAATATGTTGAAAGGTCGTGGGAAATGTGTGTCTTCAAACGTGCCTTTTTTTCCCCAGTATTTACCTCCAAAGGACGTGTCCTCAGCCGTACACATTGTTCTCGTGCCATTGAGTAGCTATGACATTTTGCTCCACTGGAGCATCTGCGTCCAGGTGAGTAAGTGTTCCTTCCTCCCTTCCTTGAAGCTTCTGGATGCTGAAACATTAGCTTCAGGTTCATTTTTATTGGCACAAAACTAGAAGTGATGTAATTGTCTCTTGTAGGTGTAGGTCTTTTCTTTTATTAGCGTAATATTTTGAACACTTCCCAGGAATGTCTAAAGGTTTTTTCCCTCTTGATCAATGAACAGTAATAACTATTACAGCAGATACATGCTGTTTTTAAAAAAATAATAGATACTTCAATTATACAGATATTGTTACAGATATTTTACTTAATCAAAATGCCACTTTTTGCTTGTGTGTAAAGTGCTTAAGAAGAATAGCTGTGACTTATTTTTTAACTAAAAAATACAGCTGATATTTTTATGCTATAAAAAGCAATATTTCCACACGTTAATCTTTTATGGCTTTCTTTTTAATGTTACAGACATTTTAGAAAAACTAAGACACACTTTGTTGTTTTTGTGGTAGCTTCAGGTTTGCTAGTCATAATGACATGAAGCTAATAATTTTTGCTAATCTTTAATTTTCCAATCTGCCTACACGGTAACCCTTTAAGACTTCTTTTTTTTCCTTTAAAGTTTAAGGATGGAGAGCTCAGGCTGTGCTGTTTAATTGTCTGGTATGAACTTGTAAATTTAAAATTCCAAAATGTCTTCTGTCTTAATCTCTGAACAGGATTTAATCTAAAGATTCCTGCTGACAGAGCAGTGGTTCAATGCTGTCCTGGACCTTGGAAAAGGCATATTAGGCATGTGATTATGATGCACCTTTTAAACTGTTTTATCTTCACTGTTCTGATGACTTAATAAGTGTAACTATTGTTCTCTAAAGTTTTTCTAGTGTGCTCTTAACAGATGTGTCTCTACTGGCTGTTCAGAAGCCAATCCCAACCCTCAGCCACTCCAGTCTCTTCTCATCGCATGTTTTCCAAACATGTCACCTTGAATGAGGATAGTTTACAACAATATTAGTTATGATTAGACCAGATTTTATTAGATTTTATTAATCTGCATGTATTAGATAAGTATGTTCTTCTTCTAGAAATGGAGGACCGCTGCAGTAAGCCTATCAAGGTATTGATTGACTGATAGGTTTAGGGGTGTGACTGATACCCCTGAGTAGGAAACACTGGAGGGCACAATCTCTGATGGAAATGGTGGTCGTGGTACTTCACTTTACTAAAGGATGTTGGCCTCTATGTTTAGCTCTATACTATCAGAGAATCCCAGAATCACAGAATCCCAGAGTGGGTCAGGGTGGAAGGGACCACAGTGGGTCATCTGGTCCCACCTCTCTGCTCAAGCAGGATCAACCTAGAGCACATGGCACAGGGTTGTGTCCAGATGGTTCTGGGCTATCTCTGGTGAGGAAGACTCCACACCCTCTCTGGGCAATCTGTTCCAGTGTTTGGCCACTGTACAAGAAAGTTCTTCTTCATATTCAGGTGGAACTTCCTGTGCATTCATTTCTGCCCTTTGCTTCTTGCCCCATTGCTGGACACCACTGAGCAGAGCCTGGTCCATGCTCTGAGCCCTCCCTGCAGGCACTGACAGACATTGATGAGCTCCCCTCTCAGTCTGAACAGGGAGGCTGAACAGCCCCAGTTCCTTCGACCTGTCCTCTGTTTTTTATTTTATATGTGATTTTGTTTCTTTTTTNCCTAGAGCACATGGCACAGGGTTGTGTCCAGATGGTTCTGGGCTATCTCTGGTGAGGAAGACTCCACACCCTCTCTGGGCAATCTGTTCCAGTGTTTGGCCACTGTACAAGAAAGTTCTTCTTCATATTCAGGTGGAACTTCCTGTGCATTCATTTCTGCCCTTTGCTTCTTGCCCCATTGCTGGACACCACTGAGCAGAGCCTGGTCCATGCTCTGAGCCCTCCCTGCAGGCACTGACAGACATTGATGAGCTCCCCTCTCAGTCTCTTAGGGAGGCTGAACAGCCCCAGTTCCTTCGATCTGTCTTCTGGTTTTTGTTCTATATGTGATTTTGTTTCTTTTTTTTGGTAGGTTTGTTTTCCCATAGGAGGAGCTACCAATTTTCATTAACAGTGTAGCAAAAAATTCACCATGGGATGTCACTAGGTAGAAAATTCAGATACCTTTTCCCATGTTCACTTCTTTCTCTTTGGTTTTCTGCAATTCTTGGTATGTAGGAAATCCAAAATTAGTCACAGAGGATGAAAGTTAATGTATTTTGCCAGCACATTACTCTGAGTTTCCTTTTTCAAAACATCATCTTATGTTTTGTCTCACATTTTAGTACAAAGCTTGAAAAACATGAGATGAGCAATAATATTCTGCTTGACTGCAACCCAGTGTTAGTGTAATAACCAGCTCTGTTGGCTTGGCTTTTGCAGCTTATGGTTTCAAGCAGGTTGGTGAAAAACATGAAAAACAATGAATGGAAATATAATGCAACAGTCTGAGAAAAAACAAATGTGTTTTTTAAAGTAAGTCATTGCTCACAAGCTGCTTAATGGTTTATGCTGAAGCTAAAAACATGCTGATAGGAAAGATACAGTAGGTTTAGGGTATTCAGCCTTCAAAAAGTCTTCCAGAATTTTTTCACCAATCACACTTACAGAAATTGTGGTCTCATAGGTTGATTGGGAAAGTTTTACGTTAGTAGCCAGATTAAAAAAAATGGGGAGAAATTTAGGAATATGTGCTTGTTTCTCAGAGATTATTTCTTTCCAAATTGACAATGGCATTTTGTGCTATTTTTATTCCACTAAAGAGTGGTCTGGATATTTTATCAACAAGTCAGCTAGAGCTAAAATGCAGGAAATACTGTCAGGTACAGCCAAAACAGTGCCCAGGAGAGGGAGTTCCCCCTCTCATTGCTCCTGTTCCCTGAGGAAATGAGCACCAAGAACCCACAGCAGAGCTGTTTGTGTCTTATCTCCTAGGAAGGCTAAATCTGCCTCCTCTAAGCTGTGCTGGGCTCCAGGGAAGACCCTTCCTAACCTCCTCCAAAAGGATATTGCAGCATTTGTACAAAACACACCTTTTGGATTCTCCACACAGTGTGTGTCATCAAATGTCATCTGCTGCTGATAAGCATTGCCAGTTTTTAATCTTTCCCTGCCATTTGACTATCTGTCTGAGTTGTGCTGCCATTAATTAACTCTGCCACTTTTCACCTCACTGTTGCCATTTGATTAACTTTTCCATTGCTGCCTTTTGGATTTTGGACTGTTTTTAATTCACTACTGCCATTTCATTAACTTGCCCTGCCATTTAATTTAACTTTTGTCTTTTGATTTGCTCATGTTGCTGGTGGATTTAACCTCATCTTACCAGGCAGCCTGATTTCATCTTCCAGCTCTTCCCCTAGTCCTCAACTCTTCCTGCAGCCAGATATTTCCCTAATCCCCTGACAAAGGTTTCCTCATCTCTTTTATAATTTTTTCTCCCATTTTTTGGTCTTCCATTCTGGTTAATATATATATTTGGAAGCATTAAATTTATCATGTTGGTGGGGGGATTTGTTTTTTTGATTGTTTATTTATTCTCTGTTTTTATTAAAGTTTTGGGTGGTTTTTTTGTTTTTTGTTTGTCTGTTTGTTCTAGTGAGTTGTATTTAAGACATCAGGTAACAACATAAACTTATACATGTGGTGCCTTGGGAAGGCTGAC
>WAAE01005948.1:0-28165 GCA_013400495.1 Nicator chloris
CTTCCTTTTTGGTGGCCCAGTCTCTAATCACATAATAATGGAGCTACTTATTAACGAAGCAGGTCTAGAAATTGTGAGTAACGGAGGAGACTTCATTTTAATGCTTTCAAGGATTGCTAGTATCATGCAGCCAAAGTCAAGGCGAAAATACTGATGTTCGGAGGAAGTTTGTGGCTATTGTCATGTTAGTGCTGGTTATTGAGAGTAGTTACAAACCGCCTCCAGGCAGCAGCACTGAGTGCTGGGGATTCAGGCTCAGACTTTGTTTCAGTTTAATTGAAAGCAATGCGCACAAGTGCTAACAGCATTTTGGATCTTTACTCACTACAGCTCTTCTCGTTTTTGTTTGTCAAATCCAAATGAATCTTTGGGTCTAAACTGAGTGTGCCCATTGAATGATTTTGTTCTTGTTGTGTATAGTTGTGGTGGTCACTAGTACAGGTTGTCAGTGTTGCATAGGAAGCTTTGCATAATGCATTGATATGATGAATTTGAGCTCTTGTCAGGGGGGATCTCTTCACCAAAAGCCCTAAATGTTTCTGATGATAAATTGGCAAGAAAGTTTGTGTCGCACTTGCTGTGTTTTGAAAAGTCAACACGAAGGTATTTTACTATCAGTTTAAGGAATTGGAGAAGTTAACAGATTTTAGAACTTTCGAGTTGGTGATTTTTAAGAAAGCATAGTTAAATGCGTTCTATGAGGTTTCTGATGTTTCATAGACTAACAAAAGGTTGCTTTATTAGTAGCTTTAATGAACAAATCGCTTTATTGGCTTAGACATACTGGTTGCTTTGTCGGTCTAAACAGCTATGGGTTCTTGTTTCAATTCACCATTGTGCTGGAGTAGAGAAGTGATAGCCATTGACCTTCTGTTAAAGCACAATAAAAAGTTTTTTGTGAAGAAGGAAAGTGTGCAGGGAAAAGAGCAGTGCTGTGTCTTGAGTTCAGTAACGTAAAAATCAAGAGACCACGTACCTCTGTTGCTTTTCTTACTAGGTGGCTCAGTGTAGTGAACCACCTGAAACAAGAAAAGGCAGGACTGACTTTCTGAAGGCTGTTTTTCATGGAACCTGTCTGTAAAGAAGGAAGGTATTTGTGTCATAACTGTAAGGAAACATATTAAGCAGGTACTTACTTCTGAATGGAAAGTGTGTTAGTCTTCAAAAAATTTATGTTTTTGCTATTGATTGTCTGACTTGTTTATTGTTTTATTAAGTGATTAACACACATGACTTAACCGTAGCCTGTGGCTGAATTAAGTGACCTTATTTTATTTCTTGAATTACTTCCTAATAATTTAAATGAAGAAATATCTTTTTTTTTTTTCCCCTCCTGGCTGTATGCTTAAGGCACAGAAGAAATTTATTAGGTGCTGTAGACTTTTGTTAATGATAATAATCAGCTCTCAAAGTTGATGTCTGTGTAGTGATAGGTTGCTATATCAAGTGGGATGTCATTGCAGTCATTTTTGTAGTTATCAGCTTGCTTTAAAAACTTACCATATTGCTTGCTAAAGATGAGCATCTTCCTATAACTAGAATAATAGTGTTGCAGTAGAAGTGGAGGATTCAGATACATTTGCCAAATGTATTTGCATTATATAAACCATGAAGTTACAATCATGATTAAAAGGATTAGGGACTTTCTCTCTAATGAAAGCTCTCTATGAAACCAATTTATCATTCTCTGTAAACACTTTTTTATAAGGAATGGGGCAGTACAGTGCAGCATGGGTGTTGTGTGGCTGGCTGGTTTCTAGTTTGCAGATTTGCACTTGTTTGGTGGGAGCAGCTGCTGGAATATATTTTGCACTTTAGTTAGTCTCTTGAGTTTTGTTGTAGGTATTGTGTTGTATGTTTAGTGGTTATGGTTGTTGGGTTTAGTTTATAGTGGTGACTATTTGTAATACAGTTAAAGTCTTTGAATTACTTCTTTTCTCATGGAGCAGTTTTGTACCCTAATATGCTCCTAATTCCTCAGGAAAAACATGTTTTCCCTGCATCAGTTTGGGGAAAACTATGACAAGTAGTGAAACTGCCCATGCATAAATTTATCTAGATTTCATTTTTGAGACAGTTGTTGCTATAAACTTGTTTCTGAATGAGATTGGGTGAGCTTGCATAAGAACCTGTTGAGAAGCAGCCACACTGAATATGTGTTCACACTGGGCATTGCTGATCCTGGTCTGAGGGGACTTGGGTTGCCATCATGCTCTGGTGAGCAGCTATAGCTCAACTATGCTGTTTACGGGAAATACCTTTGGACTTGCTTTAGTTTTCTTCTGAATCCTATAGCATCAAAATTTCATTAATGTAAAATTTTTATGGAGGAAACTTACAGCAGAAAAAAAAGCACATTTTTTCATTTCCCCTTCCTATGAGGAGCTGGGTTGAATATTTGATTGGCACTGTACACAGTTTCCTCCTGCCTGTCTCTTCTGGTTACTACCTTCCCTGCTTTGCCTCTTTCTTTCTATGTGCTGAGGTTTGTTTTGCTGTCTAGTCCAGTCTTGGTGCTCTCTCCCTGTCTCCTTTTGGCTGCATTTTTTTTTCCTCTACCGCTTTGCTTGTCCAGTTCTGCCCTCCCACCCTTGTTTTACATTGCAATGTTGTTGAAGTAGTTCTGCACCTCTTCAAAATACTTGTTTTTCCTTTGTGAGCATAAAAATTAGTTGAGCCAGACATGATTTTTAAAGGAGCTGCCCCTTCCAGAGGTCGTGTAGGCGCCCCCTTCTGACAGCTACTCAAATATGTTCCTCAGCAATTCTGTACTTGCCCATGGGTCTGTATCTCAGTTTCCCAATGTACGAATTTTAAAGGTGGCTTATGTCCTCAGTATTGTTTAGATACAGTTAAGGTATCCAAAGATACCTTTGATGGTACAGCAGTTACTATAAAAGTAGTGTAAGAATAGTCAGCATGGCAGCAGTTGACTAAACACAATTCATATTTGTAAATTCTTCATGTCCAAAGTATCCTTATGAATGATGGGATTGAAGAGGTTTTGGAGCTTCAAATAATATGTTTTAACCCTTTGTACTACTCTGTGGAAACTTGTGTTTTAACAGCCCACTGTTGGGAATTGGTTTGGAAGCTGTGTTGATGTTATGACTGTGCACCCATCTGTAACTGGAGTATGTGATAGCAACTGATGCCAGCTGTATGTGTAAAAGAAAACTGGCAATTCTGGTGCAGTTTTCATTGGAAAGATAGCTTAAGTAAAGGTAAAGCAATAAAACAATTTGAAGTTTTAGCTATCTAGAACTGTGCTGCAGTTAGCTTTTTCATTATACATTTCTTCATCAATATCAACTTCCTAAACATCCATCTCAATATTGACTGGCAGCCCAGAAGCTGCATATATTGAAGAAAGAAGATATGACAAACATCTGTTTGTTTTAAAACCAGCAGCCATCTGTGACATACGATTAAATGCGTCCTGTATAGCCTTAGATATCACTGCATCTGCAGTAAGGAGAGTGCATTTGGTATTCAAAGCATATACCTCAGAACACTATTCCTCAAGACAAATAGTAAAATTTTTAACTATCAAGCCTGAATACAGCAAGAAAAATCCCTATAGTGGATTAGTGTTGTGGCTTGGAATCTATACAGAAAATGATTGAACATTACCAGCTCTAGGGGGAAATGGTATGTGGAAGAAATTCTAACACTTTTCCCTAGCTTCCTAATAATCCCCTACCATGAGCAGAGCTGAACCTTTTTTTTAGGTGAATTTGCATCAAATAGTACCAGGCCTTGCAGAGCAGCAAATGCAAAGCTTGCCAATGAATCTTCACCTTCCTATGGTAAGTATTTGTTCTCCTCCCCACTAAAATCAACAAAATCTGTGGATCTCACATATTCAGACACCAGAATGAAATATATTCAATATAGGTCACCAAATGTTGTTATGGGAGTAACAACAAGGAAAGCAAATAACTGCTAAGCACCTAAGTGAACACGCATCTAGAAATGAGAAAAGATCTAACCACTCTAGACCCACCTTGGTTAAATTCCAACTACTCATTTTCTCTTGATACCTTGCTTGCCTGAAAAAATAAAGGAACATTCAGAAGACAAACCTGTGTTTTCAAGTATGGGTTTATGTAGACTATCCTGACCTCAAGAAAGCGGTTTTGTGAAATTGCATTAATTTTCCCACTACTTTAAATCTTCAGTATATCACATGTAAATAGTAATTGTCTACTCTGCCCTTCTTAAATGACAAATGCTTTTTAACTTTGGCTATTTTCCTAGAAAAATCTCCATTTCACAAGTTTTTAGCCTCCTCATGTTAATTAACATAGCCCAGATGAAATCAGAACTCATAGTCTCAACTTGAAGTTGTTCTAAAGGCTGTTCTCTGTCCTTTTGAAATCTGGAGGTTTTCTGTGCCTAGTCTGTTCAGCTATATCAGTTTAAGTAATAGAAGAAGCTTTATAGGTGAGAAAACAAGATTGGTTACTGGACCAAAATTGTTGTCTTAGAAAACTCAATTTCTCTTAGTTTGAGCAAAACATTAACCTGGCCTTTCAGTGTTCAGTTTCCCCAGTTAAGGTTCTAGTTCACCCTTGAATGAGACTCTGGCTCATTTGGTTTTCATAGGGCTTCTGCCTTGCTAATCAGAAGTTAAAAATAACTCACATAGCTGCCTTTTTCATCAGTCTTTTGGAGGTGGAAATGCAGACAGAGCAGTGGTGTGATAGTTGAAATAACTGGGGTTTCTATTCCTAGCTTCTGCCACTGACTTTGTCTGAAATTCTCTTATTCAAGAGCATACTATTCCATTTTATGCATCATACTCTATAAAATGAGAGTAGACATCTGTCAAACGTTTTGAGGTCTTCGGGTAAAAGCTGTTCTGAGTGTTTGTTTCAGGGATCACAGTTTGTGGTGCCAGTATAATAGTACAGTTTTATTTCTTTGTGAAAAAGAAGCAGCATCACTAGTTCACCATTCTGCATTGAAAGGACAGCCTGTAATTTATGTCATAATCTTAAATTAATATGTTCTTCAACATACATGTAACTATTAATTGTTTAATGGGAGCAGTGACTTAAAATGAATTACTAGTAAATTTACTGGACATTAGATGCTTTAAGGAAATAAGTAGCTATATTGATAAAGTGTTTACGGGACTGTTTTAGCCGGTGCTAAATTTCTGTGCTGTTGAGGTTGTTCAAAATATACTTAATGAAACATAAATTTTGTTCTCATGTAATGAATGCAATATCCAAGACAGACCCAAAAGTTCCAAGTGAGATGTTACTCTTCTGAATGCTACACATCTTATGTTTTCTCACTCTCATGGAAACAGCTTACTGCTATAGTTGCTGCATTAATCCATAATCCAATAAAGGGGATTTATTTGAGGGGTTGAAGGCAGAGAGAAGGAAAAGAAATGTCTCTATAGTGCCCTATGGGCAACAGTTAACCTAAAAATAAGATGGGGCTCTTGAATGGCTCTGTTTGCCTTTCTCGGTGTTTGAGACATACACATTAAAGTTTTGTGGTACTCTGTAAAAACTTTACCAAAATGCTTGATTTTCTGAGAGGAGATTTAGGACTTTCCTCTCTTGAGTATGGGATGTACTTTATCTGTATCTGTAAGATGGCCTATTCGTGCTTTATTTTAAAATGTTGCTCAATATCTACGTCTGAAATGAATTTCACAGAGCAGCCAAGAAGACTTTCTAATTTTTTAGTGCTTGAAAATTTCTCGTGCTGGAATTACCATTCTAGTGCTTTACTCCAATTTCCAGTGTACAGTTTAGATAAGAATAATGATATTGAGTTCTTACAAGATATAAAAACCTGGAAATCATTTGGCACTCAGATACACATATCTTCCTTTGGGTCAAAATAATTGGAAGAAAGTTTTGAAGTTTTGAACAGGATTAAGAGTGTGTGTATATAAGAGGGCTAACTTTTGGTTTTGGCACCTACCATCACGTGATGAAACTAAAGCCTTGAGCTGTCTACAAAACAGTGGAGCCTGTGAGCTGCAACAAGAAGCCTGCAGACATCACCAGAGTGTAACCCACAAAGCGTTGGCTGCCTGGGACTGGAACTGTGCAAAAACTGTCGGGAGTGTCCAGGAGATCTTGAAGCAAGTTGAGGAGATGTGAAAAAGTGTCTCTAGCAAGTTTTTCTCAGTTGAGTCCATGTTGTAGGTAGTAGTGAAGGGCAGGGGGAGCTTGGCACATCCCCTGGGTCAGATAGAGCAGCAGCCACTGGGCTGATCGGTGCCCTGGTCTCCAGCTCCTCGTTCCTCTTAGCTGGTGGTGGATGAGTTCTAAAAATAGTACATGTTACAGATGCTCCTGTTACCACTGCATGAAGGAATGGGATCCTTCTGCTTGTGTGGGTAGAATTACAGTCCCTGAGCATGAGCAGAAGCAGAGCTGCAGGAACTTGGTCTTGGTGGACACTGGTGTCTGGAGCACCTGAACTTGCTTCTGGTGCTCGTCAGCTGGTTTATGTATTGTTTCTTCAGAGTTGCAGCTCTTTGAAAACTGTCATGCTAAGAGCAGGCAGCTGGCAGGTCTAGCATGCAGTTTGCCATTAGACAGGATTGGCTTTTTCCCCTTTATTTCAGTTTTGGAAATTGGTATAAAGCAGGTCCAGATTTTTGGAAGGAAATATTAATCAGACTGTAAAAACAGGATTCTTCTAGCAAAGGCAGTCTTCTTTTTTTTTTAAACAAGATTGGTCAATTTAAAGTTAATTTCATTTTTTACCCTTTTTATGCTCTGCTGTTGAAGTGGTGCTTCCTGGGGGAGAGTACTGTATCCCATTTAATTCTTTTCTGTCTGTTCATTCTGACTGCTGCTATTTTATAAAGTCAGGCAGAATGTTTTGTTAGTGAACAAATGGGAAGTATAAAGGAAGCAGCCCTTCCTTTTCTAACAAATGCTTCCATTATTCTTTCTTAGTAGTTAGAATGTTATGTCATGGGCCAAACTTGACTTGATAACTAAGCTAGAAATGATAATCAAGTCTTGATTGTGGGAAATGGATAAAGTTACTGATAAAATTCTTGTTTTAAAAGGTGCCTGGTGTCTTCTTCAGAGTTGCCTTTTTTTGGTTTAGACTTACTGGCTTTGCTAACACTTTGAGTAATGCTTACTTTTATTTTTTTTCTTCTGTTTTTTGTTATTTTTGGTGAGATTGGCGTTTAGTATTATACTGATAATAAATTGAACTATTGTTAATTGTTAACTTGGACTATAATGAATTGAGTTTTAACCAGTTATGGTAGGATGATACATGTAATAAATACAATATTTATTTTCCTGTTTAAATACTAATATCATGAAAATATTTAGATGGCCAGAGAACTGGAAGATCTTGGAGGATGGCTTAAGAATACTGCATATGAATCCGGATGCAGACACAGACTTATCACTTAATCTGAATATCGCCATTTACTAGGGTATGATACAAAATGCTGGGTGTCTGTATGCAAGTTACCAAGAACATGAGACATGTTTTCACTTAGAGTAGTTTCAAGATTGTCTCAAGAACTGCCTGTCTGTCCTGTACCTTGTGGCAATTAATTTTTAAAATAATGAAGGCCTGTTCCAAGGGGTCCATTGGATTCTGGATGTACAGCAGAACGACAGTATGCTGCTGTAGACCAGAGTGCTTATTCTCTTTGTGTCTCACAATTTTTTCATCTCACACGTCTCTATGAATGTAGAAAAAATGTTAGATGCCTTTGGTAGAAACTCTTATCCAAGACCGTGCTGAGGAATTTCTTGATGTTTGTCTACTTTGGTGATGTTATAGTTGCTAGAAAACAAAAGTCGTTCTGGTAAAATTTATTCTGGCTTCTGGTACAAGGCAAATAAACAGAATCTCTAATTTTCCATACCTGGTCCTAAAATTAGATTGTTCAAAGAATTTGAAAGACCTTAGGGACTGTTAGGAGTTGCTTTGACACACCGCTCTTTACTCTTATGCAAACTAAACCAAGCAGAAAACAAAATTGCAAACCTTCCTTAGTATCAGGGACTGATTGCTGTGTTCTTCAGCTGTTTCAGTAGAACACTTGGCACCTTTCCTCTTTCGGCGTTGCAGATTCCCATTGCTGTAAATATAGCAGCCTTTCTACATAAATCTACATCTCTGTGGCTCTGTAAGTTTTCTTTGTAAATCCTGGTCTGAAGAAGAGGCATGGAGAGTACTGCCTTAGAACAATAACAGAGGATAAGTTTGTCTAACTTTATGTTAATTTAATAGCTTGTAAGCTATTAAATGACTGATGTACAAGGTCAATAATAAACATTTCCCTATGCAGTAGTTTTGCTTTAGTCTGAGAGAAGATAATATTGATTACCCCTGCTGGGAGAGGTGTGCTTGTGTCACTGAAAGCATCATTGAAAAATGCTGTACTGTTTGTGTCTGCTCTCCCTTCCAATTGCAAAATCAAATTATTGTGTGAGTAGCTTGCTTCATTGTGTTGGAACCATTTGGGATTATCATGAATTACTCATGGGAACTGTTTCATCCTGAAAAGTTGTGTATTCCAATGTTTATAAAAAACTAAAAGAAAAATGAAAATAGTTTACAAATAAGATATCATTGGGGCTAGTTTCAGACAGATTCTAGGAGAATGAGCCCTTGATGGGACCAAAAGATCAACATTAAACACTTAATTTATGGCCTAGTAATGTTTTGTTTTTCTTGATGTGAGGTTGTATAAAATTTCTTCTTCCTTCTCCTTCAGATTAAAGAGGCACCTCACGGGTACTGTTGAAGCTTTCTTAAAGAAAACTGGGAGAACACATGAATTAATGGGTAGGCTGTTTTGTTGCTTAATGTTTCCACCAAAGCTATCCTAATTGCATCCACATTGTAAGCCTATACAGGCATTCATAGATCTGTTAAATCTGTTAAACTTTTGTTTAGTTGAACTGAACTTATATAACCATGAAGAATAAATTCAGATTGCACTGAAAATGTCCCCTAAGTTTCGATTTAAAAGTTTAAAGGCTGCACAGATAGAACTGTTAGGATAGGACACAGATAGAACCTAATTGGAATTTAGTATTTCTATTGCTGCATATAAAATCAGAAAGGAGCATACCAACATTCCTACTCTATTCTCTGTTACTAGCTCTGATAATTACCGTCTCCTTTGATCCAAAGTTTCACTCATCGCACGAGAGCTATACACCAGTCTCATTTCCTCCTTCACTATGAAAAGGAAGAGGCAGTACCACTAACTCAAAGATTTAGCTTTGAATCCAAGGTTTTCTTGACAGGTAACCTAAAGCAGTTTGTTCACTTCCTCTTTGGATGTGTAACTGTACTGTTGAGAAAATAATTTTGGCATACCGTGAAGATTTTGCGTTGGGTATGGATTGGGAGTCAGATCTCAGAAATATGCAGCTGAGATTCCATGCCTGTGGCAGTGTGGTAAGTATACTCTTTTGTTTTGTCCACCAAGTGTTGCACTCAAAAATGCAGGTGTTGGTCAGATTTCTTAGCAATATTTTTAGCTTCCTTGACTCCTGATAGGCAAACTTTTTGTTGCCAAATTTTCTATGTCAACTGTGATGTTATTAGTAGAGGAGTACACTAGAGGGGCTCCACTTCATCTGTGTTCTGGTTTATCATCCATCTACCTTAAGCTTTGGAGTAGTTACCTGTAGTATATATTGCTTTTGGATATGGAAAATAAAGCACACTTTAAATATTGAATAATGATGTTCTCTTCTCTCATATGCTCATAGTGAATTAAGTCAATGAGAAGCAATGTGCTGAACTGATGAAGAAAAAAAACCCTTCACCTTTTGTAGATATTTAGGAAATCTGTGTTCTGAAGGGACTCTGTTTTGCCTCTTCAGCTTGGAATAGCATTATTTATGTTTACAGAGAACTGTGATTAAAATACAGTTAAAATGAGTTTATTTTCTGTTTCAGGAAGCCACTGTGGCTATGAAGTCTGCAGCATTTCCTCCTTTATCTCCACTAGAGAGCACTACCAGCTGTGCTACTAAGGCCTCTCCTGTATTTAGTGAAATGCTGATTGGGATGTGACAGTCTGTCCTGGATAAAATGTCACTAAAAATTGTATTAACTTCCTGTTATCTTACCACATGTGCTCATTAAGAGAAATTAGGGGCAGAAGGGACTTTGGACTTCAAGATGAAAATCTAGACCAGCATCTCTCAGACTCATAGAATCACTAAGGTTGGAGAAGATCTCCAAGATCAAGTCCAACCATTAATCCAGCATTGCCTTATTCACCACTAAACCATGTCCCCAAGTGCCACATCCACGCACCTTTTGAACCTTTCCACAGATGGTGATTCCACTGCTTTCCTGGGTAGCCTATTCCAATGCCTGACCACCCTTCTAGGGAAGAAATTTATCCTAATATCCAATCTAAACCTCCCCTGTTGCAACTTGAGACCAGTTTCTCTTGTCTTATTGCTTGTTACTTGGCAGAAGAGACTGATCCTGACATTGCTATAACTGCCTTTCAGGTACTTGTAGAAAACAATGAGTTTGCTACTGAGCCTCCTTTTCTCCTGGTTAAACACCCCCAGCTCCCTCAGCCACTTCTCAGAGGACTTGTGTTCCAGGCTCTTCCCTGGCTCCGTTGCCCTTCTCTGGACAGGCTCCATCACCTCAATGTCCTTCTTGTAGCAAGGGGCCCAAAACGGGACACAGAATTCAAGGTGAGGCCTCACCAGTGCCGAATGGAGGGGGACAATCACTGCCCTGCTCCTGCTGGCCACACTATTGCTGCTACAGGCCAGGATGCTGTTGGCCTTCTTGGCCACCTGGGCACACCCTGGCTCATGTTCAGCTGCAGGTGAGCAGCACCCCCAGCTCCTTTTCTGCCAGGCAGCTTTTCAGCCACTCTTACCCCAGCCTGTAGTGCTGCTTGGGACCATTGTGACCCAAAGGAATGTTTTTATCTCTTTTTAAGCTGCCAGTGAAGGCAAGTCCATGTTTTCATAGCCAGTTTCTTCTGTCACTTTGTGATCTGTAGACTTGCCCTACCTTTTTGCCCCCTTCTCTCAGTGTCATCTTTCTTTAAACTCTGTTCCATTTTTAACTCTATTTGCTGTAGATAGGACAAATAATAATTAGGTTTTTTTCTCCATACACACATGCTTTTTGCTTTTAAAAGAGTGGTGTTTTCCTTTCCTCATTCTTGTCATTGAAGCCAGAGTGGCTCTGTAGCATTGGCAGTAGTGATGGACGTGAGCATCCGGTGGTGAAACAGCTGCATCTAAAGTCAGTACCAGTGGCAGTTAATGGCTCTGCTGGATGATACAATGCTCTGAGGGTAACTTGCATCTTGCCAAAGAGGGACCATGATGCCAGGATGGCCAAGCATGGCTGAGGCCTGTCCTTACCCATCCATCAATATAGGAATGGGGAGCACTCCTGCTACCAAGGCTGAGGAGGTGAAAGCAGGGGGCAGGTGTCTGTGTCCTCAGTGTGTGCTGTGAAAGGAGTCTTGCTGAACCTTGCCAGTTTTTCTATGCTGTGCTAAATGCAGTCACAAAAAACAAACAAACAAACAAAAAAAACTAACCGGAAAGCACTGCTTCTAACTAAACTCAATTTTTTCAGTCTTTTGTTGTAAGCTGCCATTCCAAGGGTCTGGCCATTGTTGTTTCCTATATTCACAGTTAATTGTCCTACAGATTTTTAAATTTTTTCTCCCAAAATTGCCCTAAACCAGGACAATAATGTGGTGAATACTGAAGCGTTTCTGTTGGCTGATTTATGAAGCTGTGGTCAAAGGGAGAAACATTGATAGGATTTAAAGTTTTTTTTTTTAGTTTGCAATACTTCATCTATTGTTGAAAGCAGCGTTATGGAGAAACTGATTTTCACACTTTTGGATTCAGGGCAGCTGATACCTTTTTTGTACTTGGATTACTTGTTTCTCTACACTTATTCAGACAGTGTGGCTTCAGACGAAACTGTGGAGTAACCTAGAGAAGATCACAAATGATGGACTATTTTAATGTGCAGAAGTCTGACCTCTGTTTTGTAGAATGCAGAATTACTTCTCTGTGCTTGTTCAGTCGGTTTGGTGTATTGCAGCAGGCTGCCTCTGGCTTGCTGGCAGAACCTGGCTTGCAGGAATGGTAACTCCTGGCAGGTTCTCAGTCCTGAGTGGAGGGCAAGGATTTAAAATCATGTATGGCTACAGCTCCTCCCAGTGGCAAGTCCTTCTCTGCTTCTGCTTGCTGGTGTGGCAGTCCTGAGAAAAACCACCCCACAGCATTTTTGCAGAGGTGGGAAGGGGTCTTTTTGTGTCTCACCAGTAGGATCTATAATAAGGAATGGGCTGAATATTTATAGCAGCCTGCTGGACTGAAGAACTGCCAGAAACATAAGTGGGGTCCCCTGTGCAGCATTGCTTCATGCTGTCTTGATAGAGGTTTTAGAAACCGTGTGTCTCCGCAAAGGACAGAACTGCTGCTGTTGTTTTACACATGAAATACCTTCATTTTCCCTGCAGAAAACATGAGATTCATATTCTATGCACATAGTTAAACTCTCATCATCTGGCATCATGATTGCTGCAGTGTCCTTTTATCAGGCCTTTACAAATGCAATTTTGCTCTTGCTCTATCAGTCTCAGACTATTGCTGCATGCTGAATTTTATTCTTGTACAACAAGCCATTTCAAAAGTGTTTGGCCAATGCTTCCAGGAGGCAGTGGAGGAGATAGCATGATTGTTGGCACAAACTGTGTGTGGTTCTATGCCAGTCCATATTGAAATATTTTCTGTGCTGTTTTTGTATATATAAAACCTCTGCATGTTCACACAATGTGAATATATAACACTTTATTGTTAAAAACTGGACAGGGTTTTTGAAAATGAGTTACTCACTAAACTCCTTATTTCTAATTGCACAGGCATTTACATTTAATGAATTCTGTTTCAGTTCTGCCTACATCTCTTACATCTTTAATTGGTAAGCTTTTATATACATCAACAGACTTGCACTGCAAAGCGCAGACTTTCCACCAGATCCTCAGAGGTTTTCAAGACTTGACTGGCCAAAACCCTGAGCAACTTGATCTGAATTCAGTATTGAACTGTCATTTAAATAGAAGGTTAGATTAGAGACCTCCTAAGAATCCCTTAAGTCTAAACTAGTCTAATCTTTTTTCTTTTTCTCAGGAGATTGAAAACCTGGCTCTCTGGTCAGTAGTAGGGGCCAGAGCTTCAGTGCTTAAGGAGTAACACAATGGAGAGTCAAAAAGCAGCAAATCATCTGCTCTTGACTCCTATCAGTGTAACTGAGCACCAAACAAATATATAGGAAATACCCTGTGTTTTCCTGTCTCTCTACTTTGGGTGGAATGCTGGGATGTGCTTCAGTTCACTTGCACAGCTGCAGAAGGAAAAACCTTCTGGCCCTGAGTGTGTACCTAGTGGCCTCATCTCTGTGTGGATGCCTGTCTTCACTTCTATTGCATCCAAAAAATACTGCTTATACTTTTAATGACCTCTTAAGGCTTTTCCCTCTTTGGGCAATCAACTGTAAATCATTAAAATATTGAGTACAGTTCATTTGGTAAGATTTTAGAAAGGCCTGTCAGTCTTCTGTTGTAAAAGCAAGTGGTGACTTTTTTAGAGAAAAGTTGAAATTGAATTTTTTTGCTAATTAGATGACTATTGACTAGTGTCATTGGAAGGGCTCCATTTTGATTATTAGGAGATGGAACAGAAGAACACTGGGGAGGCAGAGTAGACTGAAAAAAAATTACTAAGGATTTCTGCAACCCTTTTCTTTTTACAGGCAAAAATCAAACATCTTTCTGTATGGTGGTATATGTATGTTAATGTATAGCTCTACAGTTGACACATCACCACCATCAGCCCTCCCCCCAGCCCTCCTTTCAGTTTCATGGAGTCAGAAGGTGATTTTTTTTCGTGATGCCATAAGACGATTTAGATTAGGAGGGACTTTGGAGGTCATCTGGTCCAGACCCCCACTCAAAGCAGGACCAGCTCAGATAAAGTTGCTCAGCGTTGCTACCCAGGATAAGTTTTTAATATCTCCAAGGACAGGTATTCCACAGCTTCTCTAGAAAGCCTGCTTCAGTCTTTGGCTGTGATGTAAGACTTTTTTTTCAGAACACATAATCAGAATTTCTGTTCTTGAAACTTGTGTTTGTAGCCTTCGTCCTATCCCTATCTGTCTCCAAGAAGAGTCTGCCAGAGAGGTTCTCTGCAGAGTGGATTGTCAGTTATGCAGAGTAAAAATAACTTACTTACTGTCACAGTAAAAGGCCCATAACACATGAAGGTACCTGAAAATATTTCTAGTCTATTAATATTAAAACATGAAAATTAATACATTGAACCTAGAAGCTTATAAATTTGAGCACTGGTACAGTATAAGCAGCTCTGTCTGGTGTAAGTTAGTGTAGGAAGGTGCTTGTCTTCACAGGAGTTGTAGCTTTCCAAAGGAAGCTTATTTGGTATTTTTGATATCTGGAGAGAAGTTTGTCTGCAGTGAAGCCAAGGGTGGAGTAGGGTATAATTATGGGTAAATACTCTTTGTTCTCTCCACTGTTAAAACTAGTCTTTTGTATTTTAGAACCTATGTAAGTTCTTATTTGGTCTGCGCTACCTAATATGAAGCAGGTTGAACTCCAAAACTTTGAATTTTGGTCCCACAGGAGATCCAAGCTGTGGAAGGGAGCACAGACTTCTCCTATCCTTTCCTTTAACTGCCAGCCAGCAGTGACTAGACTGGCAAAGCTCTTAGCTGCCTTCCTTGAAGACACTGGAATCATTAGCCCTTGGAAGTTAATGAATGAGCTTTTTAAAGGGAGCTGCTCTTGATGGGTTTGGCCAAGGGTCACACTCACTTTGGGAAATACCATCCTCTTCTTGCAGCCTCCATGCTTTCATCTATCCATCAAGACTGATCTTTGTTGTTTGGACCTTTTGTGTGCTGATGTTATTTGGTTTGTGAATTGTGTTCATTGTTAACTTTGTCAGCAATAATACTTTGCAGTAAAAGGAAGGTAACTTAAAACAATGCTTTAATTATTTCCAAAAGAGTTTTCATAAAAACCAATTTTTGAGAATTTGACATGTTTAATTAAAAAGGTGCAAAGATGAAGTAGCCCAGCAAGTTGCCAGTTGTCTCTGGTTTAACTTGACAAGCAACTTTCTTTTACAAACTTAAGAAAAAATTAGAGTATCAAGTTATTCACTCAGTATTCTCAGTGAAAAAGTAATGATTTTTTAAAATCATTTTTTAAAAATAGAATCTTCTGGGACAGTCAGGTTTTTTGTTGATGATTAAGTAGTTGAAGTAATTGCAGATTAATCAGTGTTGTGGTTGGGTTTTTTTGTTGGTTTTTTTTTTGCATCCTCTTTGGAACTCCATTTAAAAATATTTTTATCTTGTTGTGTAATGTTCTCTGTTGTTCAAATCTTGAGCTAGATGCATTTTGATTAAATGAAACTGTACTTTCACTAAACTTATGCACAGAAAGATCTGAGTGGTTTTTAGCAAATTAATTGGATACCAGTTGCAAATTGAATTTAGAATTCTGTTCTTTAACTTAACACTTCAAACAACACAAATTAGTAACTTCATGTACTTTTTTTCCTTTTTTCTTTGGAATGCATTTCCAGGGGGGTTCTTCATGCCTATTACTCCACTTTGTTCCAGAGCTGAACATCATGCAAAATATTCTTCAACTGTCAAAGTCTTTTTGCAAGAGAACACTGCAGCTAGTGATTTGAAATGATAGCCAGCCCTTTGTTTTTAATGCTCATGAAGAAAGTGCTGCTGCTTCTAGTCTTCCTTAAATGGCCTTTTGGGGGGTGACTTGCCTCCAGTGAGATAAAACTGAAGAGCATCTGTCATTGCCCTGACACAAAAGAACCTGGCTATTTTGATGGTGGCCACTGCTGTCTGCAGGGGTGGCAAAAGGAGCACTTTTTCAGGATAGTTCAAGGACCTAGCTCGTCCTGAGACTGCCTGCTGGAGGGATCTTAATTGAGTGAGAGAGCTAATGATACAACAGAACACCTCTGTGTTGTGGACCGAGATGCTTATGAAGCAGTTCTTCAACTGCTGCAACTTACAGCCAGGCATTTTCAAGGTAAACAAGCACCAATTTAGTTTGGGTCAGAAAGACACTTTTATAATTCAGTTTCAGTTGCACAAAATATATGAATATTTACTAACATACTTGCAGTTGTTTCTTTAACTGAAGTTGTGAAGTATATGTTGATTTGCCTGCTACTGGATGATGATGAAATATTTAGCTGAATATAAATTTCAATAGAAAATTATTCTTATGGGAAAAATTTAAGGGAAATGCTTCCTTAAATTTGTGTGAACTTTTGAATCTTAGGAAATGCCAAAATAAAAATAAAGACTTGCAATTAAAAACTGTGAGGAGGATGGTTTGACGTAGTTACGGGTGTCGTTTGTACCTGGAGGTGTTTATACTATATTTTCTGCTCTTCAGTGCCACAATATTTTGGCTAATGGGTTCAATATGTGACTGATTTACATTGCATGCAAATTGCAAATTTTACATTAAAAATTTGAGTAGAAAAGCTAGTGGCTGGGAATATAAACTCAGTGAGAAGCTGAGAAAATATACCTTTTGGATTCCATGGAAAGTGCCTAAAAAACTTCAGCTTATCTGACATGCTCCAAAGATTCTGCTTCTTAGCTAGGGAGGCTAATAGTCAGTGTTTTTCATTGCATAATCCTGGAATGGTTTGCCCTGGAAGCCAGCTTACTGACTGAAGTGGCTGGAATTGCTTTGTGGTGCCCTTCAGGTTCTCTCTGACTGACCTGTGATCCCGCTCCAGGCTCTGGGCTTCTTTTGCTGCTACTCACATCAAACTGGTCTGAGTGGGATAAATTGAAGTTCCTCACCCCCAGCACTGTTGGTTTAAAGCCCTCTTCCCTGGCTTGGTGCAGCTGTGACTGAAGACACACTTGCCCTTCTCTGACAGATAGACCACATCAGCCCCTGGTAGAACCAGGTTTCTCAAAGCAAGTCCCACGGTCCAGGTAGCTGAGCCCGTGGTGCTGGAACCATTTTGTTATTTTCCAGATTCAACTGGCCCTTTCAAATCCATTTGCCTGGGAGGATTGATTATAAAAATCTGCCTGTGCTTCGGAGTTCCTTACTGTCACACTCAGGACGCTATAATTCTGCATACTCCTCACGTGCTCCCAGTTGTATCACTGGTGTCCATGTGAAACAACAGCAGCAGACAATAGTATTTGTGTGTTTGACAAAGTCATTCCTAGCTAATGAAATATACAAGTTTAATGGTTTTGTGAAACTGAAGATACATCAATTAGAAGGCTCCAAGACGCATCAGTTAAAAAGCTCCAAGAAAACATGTGAGAGAACTTTTCCTTGTGTCTTGTTGATTTCTGTTTTAGTCACTGAGAAATGCAATGTTTGTGCCCAGATTGTATCTAATTTTTCTCATGCCATTTTGAAAGCTTAGTGCCTAAGAGTTTTGGGATTACTTGAAATTTTTCTGTTGTGGAATACAGGGTGTACTGGCCATCCTGAGGAGTGGATGCAGCAAATCATAACAGCATTGCAGCTGTGATGGGATGGAAGAGCGAGAGTAAAACCAGGCTTGTTGTGCATGGAGGGGCAGGAGAGGAAAGAAGAGTAATATCCCTTATTAGACCAGCTAACAAAAAGGCAGGGAGTGGAATTTTCTAGTGTATGAATTCTTAGGTGTAAATGGAAAATGGTAAATTGGTTACACTGATTAATTAACTAAAGCATTTAATTTACTTGAAGTTGATTTAGTTAGGTTATGGCAGACAAAAAAACCCAGCATGAGCAAACTGTGACTTCACCTTGACTGTGTCCTTAAGCACTCTATTTACAGTGCTACAACAAATGAAATGAGGTTTGGTTTGAATGACGACTACACAAATGAATGACAATTGACTCTTTTTATGTTCCAAAAGGTCTTGTTGTCATTGTCACCTTCTCACCCACTGCCAGCTAACTAAAAGAGGAAATATGTGAATCCCCAAACAATGAAAAATAAACCAAGCAATAAAACATCAGCTGGTCTAACAAGATCCAGTGCTACCCTGTAGGTTTTTTTTTCTTCAGTATGACGTTTAAGAAACTGAACTGGGAATCGGTTGCCTGGGATGCATTGTAGAAAGTATGTCCCAGCACTGTGTCTTGATCTTGCTTTAGAGAGAAAGTAGTTCTTGAAATTTGAAAACCAATTAGTCACATATTCTAAAGATGACTCGTAAATTGGATATTCTGGGACCAAAGATTTACAGAACTGTAGAGAAATTGAATACTTTGGCTTAATTATAAGAATACAAACTGTTAAAAGACTGTTAAATCAGATGTGAATTTTGCAAGATTCTTATATTTCTGCTTTCACTTAATAATTTTAAGTTATTAAACCTTTCATGACTTTGTATGGCTTGCTTCATCTGCTCTATCTGCTTACTGCTAAGTGGTTGCAGGAATGCCTATATGTAAAACTGAGCTTCCAATATGCACACAGGGGACCTCACTACTTAATTGGTCTTTCACATCTTGATATTAATTAAATCTTGTTAGCATACAAGAAAATAAGGAGCCTTAAAACCAAAGAACCGGTAGTAATTTAGAAGTAAAATCGGATTTTGGTAATATGGAATGCAGTCTGTTTAGGATGTTACATTGGTGGTTGATCATTCTGTATCACGAGGGTGCTTGTTCTCAGTCAGTGCTCTTCTTCCCCTGTGATGGCGGGTCCAATTACTGCTCTAATGCAATGGCAACTGTGGGCTATTAAATGTCTGGAGTGCTTTAAGTAGCACATCAGATCACATCCAGCTCAAGCTTCCTCTGAGCAGGGTTTGGAATGTTTATTGCTGCGACTTCACAGTTCTTGAGTTTTCTTCTCCCTGGCAAGCTGTCTGCAGCACATCAAACCCCTTAACAACTATTTCTCCTATACTTTGGTCACAAGAAAAGGAAGAAAAGATACAGCTAGTGCTAGTCTTTTTCTTGTCCTGCCTTCAAGAAGAATTGTATCCTTCCTTTTCTATTTGCTCTTTAATAATATAGTAAATAAATAACTTAGTCTTTAACTTCCTTACTTTACCCAAGTGCTCTAAGCATAGTAAGCATTAGTCCAGTTTTATTGACAAGGAAGTGAGGAGCAGAGCAACAAGTTATTTCATCACTGTGGTATATGACATCCATGGATTTGGTTGTGCTTGATTTCCTGGGGCAAACCTGCTGTCTCAGACGATATCCCCAGCCTCTTCCCCTGGCTGTGTTCTACCCTCCATGTCACCACCCCCTGCTGTATTGTGTGAGGAAGTCATGTGCAGCGTAGCACACTGATCTAGATTGGCCATCTTATGAAGTGTGGCATTCTTTTTTTTTTTTTTTTAATCCAATTCCAATTTTTCTTATTTTTCTCTGTCTAACTAAATGAACAATTATACCTCTGTATTCCCCTCTGTATGGGAGGGAGAGGAGTTTGAAACAAAGAATCAATGACTATGTAACCTGGCAAAAGCAACAAAGCTTTTAAGATTGAAACCATTATTAGGCTAGTTTTTAAGCACTTTAAAGTAGGCAGAAATACTGAAATAAATTCTGCTGATCAGCTTCTGACTTTTGGCTTCTAGAAGTTTTGGAGCATCTGTGCAGTGATGTAGATTTCAGAACTGTCACAGAATAAAATTAATTATCTCAATAACATCTAAAGTGCTTGTGCAATCTACACAGATTCTTGTGCCAGCACAAGGCCAAGGGTGACATGGGGATGGAAACACTTGAGGAAGGAATGAAGTATGTTTTTGAAGCTACTGTAAATGGTTCTGCTGCCCCTGCCTGTCAGCCTGCTGCAGCCTCAGGTGAACTTCCCTGCCATGAGCACTGACACTGGGCTGCTCTAATTCAGTAAAATTCAGGATGTGACTGTAGTGGAAGTAATGCCCCTTGTGCTGATGTGTGTTTAGCTACTGTCATTAGGGATGGAGATTTCTTCAGTTTTGTGTTCTGGCACACACTTAAGGCTTGTACTAAAGCATCTGTGCTGCTGTTGTTGCTTGTGTTGTCTAGGTTAAGCTCATGCATGATAATACTTTCTGTGTAGAAAATAACATGGCATACAGAGGTAGGGAGAAGCTAACTGTCCTCTTTCTTGGGTCCTGTGAATAAATTAATAAATACATTTGATAGTTTAGGAAAGATTAACTATTTCCTCAGACCTTTTTTGAATCACTCTGCTTTTGGCATAGATGAAAATAGTAGAAGGTATATTAAGAGATTCAGTACATAGCAGTCATGAATATGGAATGTCCTCATAGGTTGTTCCTTGCTGTTCAACCCCAGTTGAAGAATGGGTATACTATGTGGTTTTTTGAAAAAATTCTGCACTGCATCTAAATATATGCAGATTTGTTTGTTAGGAGACTGAAGAGTATAATTTCTGTTTATCTTGAGTTAGATTTTACTTTGTATTTTTATCTATTTCACTCTGAGATGAAGTTAATTTGGTTAATTTTGTTAAAATGTGGCATATCCTCTAAGTACAGTTTGCCTCAAAGAAGCACAGAATGCCCACTTTCTCTGACTGATAGCTTTGGATTACCTTAACTTTCTTTTTAGCTGAAGGACACAGTTCCCCTTCTAGGATTACCAGATTGATGATGTCATGTGAAAAACGTGAACAGGCAAAGTGCTTTTTTCCCTCTTGCATCAACATCTGTTAGTGTTTTCTGCTGTTACATGCAGCCTGCCTCTCCTATTGAGAAAGCTGACAAGGGCATAGGACATAATTGTGTTGTGATGAACTTGAATCTAAAGAAAAAATAGTTTTTTAAACTTTCATAGCCTACTGGTGTTGAGGTAGCATTTTTCCACGTGACTCAATCATACAGATTGTATTAACTGTAGCTATGGGTAAAGCTGTACAGAAAGATCTGGACCATGACTTCCAAAGGGTTAATGAAAATGCACTTGGCAGTGACTAAGGACTTCAGACAGAGTATTGCAAAAGACAATATTTATTGTAAATATTTTGCCTTACTGTAAGCCTGCAGGTGGGGCTAGAGTTGAGAAATGGCAAAAAAAAAATCTGTTATTTGATAATGGTTATGTTGTTAGCTTTTATTTGAAGTAGCCAGTCTTCTTGGAGTTTTTTATGTCTCAAGCATAATAAAGTCCAATCTACTAATTTCATGCAGCCTGAAGAGGATAGAGGATTAGAATAACTCCATTGATGTGGTTCTTGATTAAACCTGAGATACAGTGGAAACACAGATCTTTGTAAGGCCCTTGTCCTTCTCTCTTGAACTTTGATATTGAGTAATAAGGTTTCCTATTTGAAGTATTCCTACTAGTTAACCAAAAAGTGAAGGTCTGCTGTCTTTCACACCCCAAAATGGATAATTTCCATCTCTCTCTCTTTTGGTGTATTACTTTTTGCTTATTTCAGCATTTTCAGAAAGTGTTGCTGAAAAACTGAGTTTCATGAAGCTAACCTCTATCTGCAGCTCTGTGAAGGCCTAGATTATGAATGAGAGTAAGTTGGAATGAGAGTAAGTTGCATTTTTAGAAGAATCTGTTCATTCTGAATATTATTATATTTTTTTTTTTGTAGTGAACAAAAAGAATGGCAAGTTTTGCTTTATTGTGTGATTTGACATGATAATTTCTGTATCAAATGGTTGACTGTTTTGCCACAGATCACTTCTTGCAGTTTGCCTGTTCTTCCTAGAAATACACCTTGCTGGATGATGTGGTATTTTTTCCGGTAACAGGGAAGGAGTGTGGTCTCACCTTCCTTGTCACTTAGCATGACCCACCTGTGAAGAGGCAGTGGAGTCAGTCTGCTGATGTTCTGTAAACAGGCTTTCATGACACATAAGATTATGTCCCTGTTACTTCTCACCCCTCCCCATTTGCCCCAAGGAAACAAGAGGACCAGGGGTCAGATGCAAAGTCTGGGCAATGTTAATTCTGGTGATGCTACATGAAGGGTTTGAAAACAACCATTTAAGGTTCATATTTCAGCCTCACCAGGCCAGCAGCATTCTCCTCCAAGGGTGTAGCAGGAGGTGACTGGTTGTTATTCTGTGCGGTTTGAGGAAACCTTAGTATCCTGACAGAGGTGACAGTGTGTCTGTATTGAGGAGCTGGTTGTCCTCATCCTTGTTTCCGTTAGTAGTAGTGGAAATGGGTGGCTCTAAGGTTTGCAGTCAGATGGCAAGCTTCTTGCTTCCTCTTGATATTTATTGCAGGCTAAGGTGGTGTAGCGGCATCCTCTTTCCATAAGATGTCAGTTTTCTTTTACAGTATTTTGGGATTTTGTTTCACTGCCATTGCTTGAAAAGGGGTAACTCTCGTAAGTCAGTCACCTTAAAAAAGAAGTACCAAGCATAAATTGATAGTGTTTCCTTCTTAAATAAACAGCTAGCCTGAAACAAGAGCTCTGAAGGAAAGACACATTCAGTGCTTGCCCTGAGGACCTCTGAGGAAAATATTAACTATTTCAACACCGGGTTGTAATCTGGAAGTCAGATAAATGCTTATCCCAAACTCTTTCCCAAAACTCTAAAAGAGGAAAATCCCCATCAAATAAAAACAGGCACATGGGGATATGTTCAACGACTTCTAATACTTATGATCTAAAATTTTCAGTATACTGAATATGTGCAGGTTGTATATGGTAGTACGAATTCATTCTTTACTTGAAGCATTGCTGAGTTTTTGTATTGAATTAGTTTATAATGTCCAGCTTTTTCTGGTGCTGTGTAGAAAACTATCTTTTACATGTAGATTTTATGGAAGTGGCAAGAAGAGAAGCAAAGGTAGAGACTACTCAGTAAAGCTGTAAGTCCATTCCTGGAGGAGAGGAACAGCTCCTGTGCAGATGTCCCTGCACTTAGCTCTAAGAGCTCCATACCTAATTGGATGTGAGGAGTTGGTGCTGCCTGTGTTCATGACTCAAGTGTGGGCTTCCTATCTAATGCCAGGAACCACATGTCTATCAACAGCACCACTCAAGCTAAGTGATTATAGCTCCCAAGCCAAATTATGAATTCTGTTGTTCTTAAGCCCACTAGAAAAGGCATTCAGAAATCTGCCACTGGATCATCTCCTGCTCTCTCAGGACACATCCTCACAAGCCCTGCACTGATTGCCCTCATTAGACTGTACTCACTGGGTGAGCTAAACCTTTTATTGTCTCACATAGCTGGAAGATGGTAGAGAAGACTTGCTCATGTTTTAGCAGGTGCTGGGAATTGTTAAGGGGTGTTATTTTTTTCCTCAGGTAGTCAGACCAGATGAAAAGGTAAATATAATTCCTCTGGAAAGCCAAGTTAGGGAAGTTAGCTAGAGAGGCAAGACCAGGGGCTGGAGGAATCACTCAGTCACAGTCAAAGAAATGTTAATGATGTATGTTTTGTTTTGGTGTTGAGTTTTGCGTTTTTCTCTTGCTTGTTTCCTTGCTTGCCTGCAATAAAGGCAACTGAACACATGGAATGGGAAAGACTTTGTTAGAAAACTTGTCATCAACAAAGGTGGTCAGGTGTGAGATGGGGGCCTGAGGAGATGCAGCCAGTGTTTGTCCTGCATAAGCTTGTACAAATTGCAGTTTTGGAACAAAGTATTTTTCAATGCTTTTATTGTTTTGGCTTTTTTTTTTTTTTTTTTGTGATTCCTCTTGTGCAAGAGGGAAAAGAATGAGCCCGAGTTTGATTACCCATTCATCGCTCCACACCCCAAAAAGAGGGAAAGAGCCTTGAGAAAAGCTGATGAAGCTGAAAATCACCACTTCTGTTACGTTGTGTCTTGGGTGAAATTGGATGTGCCTTCTTATATCTTTCCTATAACTGCTTTGAAATCTGTCTGTAGCAGGGGCAGTGTACTCATCTATTGTGATGGGGTTTTTAAAATTTCTGTTTTGTTTTATTATCTCTGACATGAGAACTCAAATACCCAAAGACCATTTTCAGATCTTTAAGTTGCAGTCTGGAGGGCTCAGCAGATGATGTGATTTTTAAAGCAATTTACTGCTTCTCCCAATGTAGGATTTCAAAGTTTTTATTACCAGGAGCAAACCTTCAATTAGAAGCTATTTTATCTTTTACCTATATAGTTATTGTACTGGTGTATGAAAGGAGTCTTGGTTTTTTTATATGTACCAATAAGGCAGCTTTTGGATTATGAAGAAAAATATAGCTTAGATTGAGTTTATAGAGCTACAAGTTCTTCTATTATCTTAATTAGATTTGTAAAACTTCATTGAGATTGCTGTCATCTCCCTTTCAAGAAGCCTACATGCTGATCTTGTAATTTTTTGCTGTGCACAAATATATTCTGACTTTATTAAAAGCTAGGTAAGTACTGAAAACAGCTTTTTAAAAAGTTTTTTAAGCAACAATTTGCGAATAACTTTGAGAAGATCCATTCATTTGAAGGAAGCATACAGCCAACCCTTTTCTTGGCCAGGTATTGAAAAGGAGATTGCTGTGCATGTTGGATTTATTTTCCAAGGCAGTGGAACTTTCAGCAGACAGAACAGGGGAGCTGGCCATGTTGTTTGATAAGCTCCAAGGTCTCTGGTGCTTCTAACTATCTTTTGGAGAGTTGCCTTAAAACTCATTCGGGTGTTGTGAAAAGTGTGTCTTCCATCCTACTAAACCCATTGAAGTTTTAGCTTCTCTTGCATTTTCTTGCTTTTTTGTCAATATGTAACAAATAAACCTGTTGTCTTTCTTCAGTTTGAGGATCTTATTGTGTATCAGGTGTGTTGTATGTTGAGAACTTTGCAGTAAGTTTAGACATTTAAACTTTACTATGTCTTGTATATAGTATAGTGATTTTATCCTAATTGTTTATTACTAATCACAGCCTACTTTCTACCAGTTCAAAGTTGTATTTGTTTGATTATTTGTTCACCAACTGTATTTAATAATTTAAGTAATGTTTATATATATATGTGTATATATATATTTTCTGCATTTTTTTTAGTTGGTACTTACACTTTTTTATTGTGTACTGTCTTTTCCACTCTGTGTCCAAGTGATATTTCATCGGTGCTTAAGAGCGTGTCTGGCTGCTTGCCTATTGAGATTTTATATACAGGAGAGCATGGCCTTAGCATAAAATCAGGTCTCCTTTGCATTTTTTTTTTAAAGAGAAACAGTCTGCTTCTCTTCATCTCTCTTGTGATGAAGAATATTGCAAGAAAGATTTGTTAGCGTGATAAATGTTTCTTTAAAACTGTAAGCAACCCTGCTCTGCTTCAAAGTTTGGACTTGACCAAGTTTGTGGAAGAGAGCTAAGATAATGATGAAAATTGCTGGTATTCTGAAAGGTAACCACAGTTTTGAGGTGCTGTGTTCATGACTCTGTCCTGAACACAATACCCTCAATGAGTATTATGGAGAACATGATACGTTTACTACTTTAGTTAGAAACAGGGATGTAAGAAAAAATTCATACCAAGCAATGTTCATTTCAGGTGAAACATAGGGAGTAAAGTTTTATTGACAGTTTTGTTGATCAGGCACAAGAAAAATAAAATCAACAAAATACAGTGGTAACACTGATGTAAAACTTAAGCAAATCTGTCTTCATGTTTTATGTAGCACTATAGGAAGTCTTTGGTGAGGGGGAAGAAAGTTTGTTCTTCCGTTTACTATGTTGCTATGAGTAGGATTTCAATTCTGCTGTCCATGGATATAACAGAACATCTCCCCCCAGTAAAATTTTATATTCTTAAAAATATTAATTTATGTTGCAGATACTTCTTCTGTGAAGCCATGGCTGTGTGTCACTGGCTCTATCTGCATGCACCAGGGGATCAATAGTGCATTAAGGAAGCTGACTTGAGGAGGGGAAGGATTCATAAATAATAAATAGCAGGCTGCACTGCTGGCGCTTCATCTCTACACAGAGTAATACAAATTCTAGTGAAGTACCCTTGTACTTCCTAACCCGTTTAGGCTTGAAACCATTATCCCAAATATTGATGCTTTCCTGTAGTCTGTTTCTTGTTAAGAAGTATGTCTGTGTAATTCTTAACTACAAGCTGCCAAAGGAAAAGGCTAGTCTATATATCAGAAATGCAGGTACAGCAGGAACACTTGTAAGAACTGATCTGTAGTCTACTGAGAGACTAGGATTTGAAGCGAGGGGATAAGGGGGCTGCTTTTAACTTTTTTTTAGCCTTATAAACAATAGATGCTTCTGTAAAGAGATTTTTGTGGTATGCAGGACATGTGAAATGTTGAGCATTGGAGCGTGATCCTTGCTCTTTAAATCTGTGTATTAATTTTTTTTCATTAGCTCTCTCAGCTTCCACATCCTGCACATTGCTGGCAAGCATGCATCAGCAATAAGACTTTCTTCAGTAATGTGTCTGAGATATCTCTGAAATGTGGCTCGTCAGAGCTATAGCTGCTTTTTTTGGGAAGTTGGTTCCTTTCAAGACATTTAAGTAATTTCACCAGATATTACTTGAAATGTTCTATATAACGTGCTCTTTCGATGAATAGCCGTGTAGAATCAGCATGGGAAGAGCAAAGTCCTTGGCAATGCTAGCTCAATTGCATCTGCAGATGAGGATTTAAAATTCTATGCAGCAGACAGTACCTCCAGCAGGCGAGTAAAAGGTTACTGCATTATTTTGCTTGTTTGCATCTGTAGTCTTTATCTATGGAAGGGGTTTTTTTACCATTCAATTTGTTGTGCATGCTTGTATATAGATACTGCTGGAAATCGATTTAATAGGAACATAAATATAAAAAGGGCAGAGCAAGGTGAAGGGAGGGACTCAGTTCAGCTTTAAACCAAGGAAAGGGAGGGAGGAAGAGAGAGAGAATGAAGGGGAGGGGAGAGAGCAGGAGAGAAATTAACGTTTCAATGCATTGTGAAAGCGAGAAGTTTTTTTCAGCTGCTTTCACATCACTTGTATTTTTCTTAACCTTTTGCTAAAAAGGATGCTATTGAACAAGCACTGATAGCTCTATAAATGTAAGTGACAATTATTTCAAGTCAGATTATCCCGTAATCAGGTTAAGCAGTTGCGTTAATGTGAGACCTTCTCCTTTCAGGAATAGTATTGCATACCATACCATCTTAAACCAATTAAAATGAGCTTTTTACAATATTATTTGCTCTTTTTTCCTATGAAAAGGCAAAAGTATGTAGTTATTGCATCATTATCTCTTGTAAACAAGAAAATGTTTCCAGGAGTAAGTTATTTTGTGTGTTAACTTGGGGGCATATTCAATGTTGTACTTTGAGCAGAGTATACTTCTTTTTAAAGGTTAGGAGACCTGTTTGTGTCTCACTGCTCATTTGAATTAGTTCTGCATTTTTTGTTTATCTCAGAGCAAAGAGCTCTTGAAGACTGTTAAAGCTGCTTACACGATCTGCCTCTAACTTGCTTTGAGATTTGGTTGTGGTACCTTTGGACATTCTACTACAAATCCTTTCATGCTTCTTTCTTCCCGAGCTCAAATTTGTGTTGGCTTTTCTTGATGTTGTTCGCACTCTCACAGCTTTGTAGCAGCCATTCTTATTTCAGGATCTGGTAGACCTGGATAGCATCTTTTTTTTCCTTGCATTTTTCTCATGCATTCTGACTTTCCAAGAAGACTTTTCCCCCGTTTCCCAGACACTTCAGGTAGTCAGTCTGAGAGTGTAGCTGTCAAACATCATCGTTCCCCTGTGTAATTGGAAGGTCCTTTTCCAGCAGGTTGGCAGCCCCAAAGGTGTGCAGGCAGGCAGGCACCTGCGCTGTGCCGTGGCCGTGGCGGGTCCGTGGGCGAGCGCGTGGGGCTGCGCGGGGTGGGGCGCGCGGATCTGGGCTGGCACAGCCTCCTCTGGCCACGGCCCAGGCTGGATAGGCTGCGCTGCTGGGGAGGGCAAAACAGACTGGAAGTGACAGCAGCCAGCGAAGGAGTAGTCAGCAAGCAGTTTTGAGAGATTGCCATCCCTGAATTTGCTCCTCTGTTAGACAGCTGTCGGTCTTTTTGAAGCAGCTTACTTTGCGAAGAGGAGTAGAGGGAAAAACGCACGCATTTTTTAAATGCGAGGTATTCCTTGCTGATGAGATTGGCTGACTTTTTTTTTGAGAAACATTCTTCTTTTTTTTTTTTTTTT
>WAAE01005948.1:28178-68736 GCA_013400495.1 Nicator chloris
TTTTTTTTTTTTTTTTTCCTTCCCTCTCTGTTTAGCAGTCTTAATTTCAGCCAGGGAGCTGCAGAATGAGGCAGCTGGCCAATTTTGAGTGTTTATGGGACAGTACTGGTCCTAATTTCTTTAAGAATAAATTTGTCTGATGAGCAAGTCAATGTGTGGCTGTGGCTGCAGCATTATTTCTTCTTTAATGAAGAGGCTGGGCTGTTCGACCTGCTGCTCCAATCTTCTGTCTTGCAGTCATACATCAGAGCAGTTGCAGAGACTATCCATTGAATGTCTCAATCAGCCGAAGAAGGTAATTATATTTTTAATTTTAACTATGCCATTAAAAAGATGCTGTATAATTTGGCTTTACATGATAAAAAGACAAATTTTAGAGCTTTTTGACAGTTTTCTTGACCTTGAGTAGCTATCCAATATCATTTTGCCATTATCGGGTTGTGTAGCAATAGAAATGTGCTGCAGTAATTGATTTTGTAATAGGATCAGGTGATTTACTGGATGCACTGACAACCACTTGCTTGCTTGTTCTGAAACGTGGAGCGCTCTAATGGATGTTTTGATTGCAGCCTCGAGTTGCTCTGAAACTGGTAGATGCTCAAAGATGTAACATCTCATTTGTCAGCCTATCCCCTTTCCTGATGGCCACTTAGAATACATTAACGCATATGCTTTATGCATTCACTGAGAGTTTGGTCCATGCTAAGTGTAGTCCAAGTTTGTGCCTAGAGGAGAGTATAGAACAGTTCTTTCTAGGTTGCTGTTAAATGTTGGGGTTTTTTTCTGTTATATGTTAGGCATTGGAAGTAGAAATCTGGCTCTAATTAGAAAACAAAACAAACTGAATGAAACAAACCCCATTCCATTTCAGAATATGGATTTTACTGTAGAAAAAGCGTTAGGAGCTGTGATCCAGTGAATTAAAGTGAGGAGCTTAATTGGATCTACTTTTTTGAATCAATCGGTTTTAGGCTGATGAAACGTTGTTAAACTCTAAGAGCTTTTAAGATACGTAGTACACCATTCCCCTGCAGATTAATTGGAGAGTAGTATAAATATGAAGTGTGCTACAGTGATTATTGATAGTTCGTATCTAGTTCTTTTCACTTTCAAAAGAGTTGTAAGTCTTTATCCATTATTGTGGAAGAATAAACATTCCCTTTGAATTCACTGTTATTTGCCATATCATATAATAGTGAAAACTTAAATACAAAAAAAACAAACATTGAGGTGTTAAATGGCTTTTCATTGTTTTGTTCATTTTGGAGTGAAAACTGATAGGGAAAATATTGCATCAGGAAGCAGAGAAGTGTCACAGGGACGTTGAAGTAAGACAGTCAAAACATAACTTCAGCAGGCCAAAGTATAGAGGATGACTCTTGCTTTGGCTGAGGGACATCAGTATGCATTGATACCGGAGGCTGAATAACTAGGATCAAACACGTAGCAATTTCTCACCTGATCGTATATACAGTGATTTCAGTGGCCTGAAGTAAATCAAGGTGGCTGGATTAGAAATTGTTGAACCTGATTATAATGAAACCAAACTGGAGAGATCCTTCCTTCCAATTCTCCCTTGATAAAAAACAGTGAGCAAGAAACATATGATTTAAACCAATTGATTTTTGAATTTGTTTTCCATTTAGACCTCAATGAAGGTACCTAAAAGAAAATTGATTCTCACTCATTTATTCTATTACATCTATTTATTTATAAGGAAATTATACTACTATTCCCATGCTTGCTCCTGTTGTATATGGCTTGACATTCATATTCTTCTTGGCTGTTTGATCTGGGTTTGTGTTTATGTTTTTTTGTGTCTTTGTTTTGGTTTTCTAATCCTTGTGAAATGAGCATGAGTCCCTTTGCAGAAATAGGTTTCTATGTCACCAGCTTACACTTGTAGTTCCTATCCTTACACACCCAGATTCCTATTTGTCCAGAGTAAAAGATATTTTTTCAGTCTGAAAGAACTGGTCGTTGTGTTGGAGTAGCAGAATGGGCCCGAATGTTTTTTGAACCTGAAGAGAAGTAGCATTCAAAGGTTTTGATGGTGTTAGGGGTAGCACTTCAGTGAGCTCAGGTTGCAGGATCTACTTAGTGATTATTGAGTTCAGTGATTTGACTTTTAAAAAGGTGCATGTGAAGGCAACATTCTCAGTGTTTCAGCTATTTGTTTTAAATTGCCTTAACAGGCAGTGGGAAACACAGCTATTAGTTTAGGAGAGAATAATTAAAAATCACTTCCATTTAAAGAAGTTATCTTGATGAGAAAAGTAAGCTTAAATAGATTGCTTTTGCTTTGCTTTTATACATAATTTTCAAGGTTAGTTTATACTGCATGGAAATTTTGTGACCATAATTTTGTATATCATAGAAGTATTTGCAAGAAAGTTGATGTGATCTGCTGTTTTTGAATTCTAAACATGATGATTAATAGCTAGTGGATTGGGTTCTGAGTTCAAGAGAAAAATCTTTGTGAGTCAGTGACAAGAGTAGCTCAAAAGAATTACATTTTTCAGAGAAGGTAGCAAATGAGCTCTTTTTGTAAAATCATGTTTTATGTGTGAACTTGCACTTGAAAACGTACAACTGTGTGAAACTGTCACTAGGGCAAGGAAGAGAAAAGGCCTTTTCTGTGGAGAGTGAAATGTTTCTGAAATGGCAGTGAATAAATATGTTCTGCAGGTAGAATAAATATGTTCTAATAAATATTAAATAATAATGGAGCAGAAGGAGTAACAGAGCTAATTGAATAGTAGTATGAGAAGTGTTGGAGTTGTATTTAGCAATTTGAGAGTTCACCTGGAGACTGACCAGAATACCCCTGGCACGTGTTGGTGACCCTTGGGTAACACAGTCCAAGGTGTCCCTGCCCGTGGCCACCCACTGTGTGCCCTGTGTTGTTTCCCAGCTCCCACCCCACAGTTGCATCCGGGATGGATGAGGTAGCTGGTCCTTATGTGGAGCAGTAGTGTTATTTTAGGTCCTGGCACTTCCTGGTGCTCTGGTGCTTAAATAACAAAAGCCAGCACTTTGCCAGATTTCAAATGAGTGTTTCTGTCCTACTATTCAGCCAGAAGATATTTGTAGTGGTAGCCACTACACTAGCCCTAAGCAGGATTTGTTTTCTAAAGAAATTGTCATGCGAATGAAACTTTGAGCATGTGAAACATCAAGGTAAACATCATAGTAAAATGGTATATTAAAGTCACAAACAAACTGGCTTTATCTTAAATGGTACATTCCTGTTGAAAATTAACTTTGGTAATTAGGTCTCAACGTTTGCCAAAATTAGTTTAATTGTGCACGCCATTTAGTGAGATGATTTTGTAGACTTAAAATATTGTGTGTTTAAAGTGTCTGCCAAAGTGTCAGCAAAAGGAATCTTCCAACAAATCAGATGCCTTTATTGAAAAAACCCAAAACCAACAAAAGAAAAATTGAGAGAATTATATCAGTTTTATAAAAACTGACACTTCTTAATTTTACCTGTTCTAACAGAACTCCTGGAGGTGTTTCTCAGTGAAACACTTGACAAAACAATGTCTCCTGGAAGATTTTTCAGCAGTCTAGTTTAATTTGATTTTCCTGAAATACATAGTGCTAGGTTTTTGCGTGCATGTGCTGTTCTGCAGATCCATACGAGATTCTGTGGGATCCAGAGCTGTTACTGATTGGTAACAAGGATTCACAATAGAGGAAACCCCATACTTTTATTTACTGGTCTCCTCCTAAAAATATAGTGAAAAAGTGTTGCTATTTTTGAACGCCTATGTAGCTACAGACAAAAGATTATTATCTTCTAAACTGGTTTTCTCACTCTGCCTGACCTTCCAGATCAGTTGAGGGCTTCTGCATCCGATTTCTTAATGAGGAATTGACCATTAACTATTGATTAATAGGTTCTCGTCTTCCACTCCAGGTGATTTCAGTAGGAACAAATACTGGGTCACTGACAATGGCAGATTGTTTTAGGGTCTCACCAGAACCTAACTTGAATTAAGCCCAGAATAAAATAATGGGACCATGAAAATGGATGCATGACATACCTTGCACTTCAAAATTTGTCACATATGCTTGTTTTATAAGGGTGTAGATGTCTGTATTCTTGCATATAAAGCCCTCATCTTAAACTGGAAAAGTACAAATAGTGGAGAAGGAATATTAAAAAAAAGGAGTACTGCATGAAGTTGAATGAAGACTTGAGAACGTTAAAGATTGGATACTTAAAAGCAGTAAGTTGTAAAGAACGAGAAACAGGGAGGTGTTTTATTGGAAGATGGAAAACTTTGCTATAAACCACTTTTTTATTGTCTATGTATATATGAATCTTGCACAACTGCTCATCACAGATTTTGTTTTACTTCTGCAGATAACAACATGCAGTGTGTGTTCATTTACACACATGAACAAATGTTATAGTTGGGATTTGTGTTTTCTTGTTTGTTTCATGCTGCCCTCCAAATTGCTATCGTTAGAAATTTATTGTGGGATCAGAATGTCAGACTTCATTCTCTAAGAAATGTGATTTGTGATCATAATTCTGCATTTTAGTTCTAATGTGTCTAAAGGGAACCTGGTAACTCCCACATCGCTAAATTTAGCTCTGCTAAGAATAATGTTTTAAACCCCACCCAAATCAAAATCAAAGTTTTCTTTTAGTAGAATGAAAAGAAAATATCAATCTAGATATATCTAATAAAAAAAGAACAATTAGGTCTTTTTAGGTCAAAACCTTCAGTAAATTTGAAGTTAATTACTTCTGTAAATAGATTTTCATCTTTAAATGTTGTAGTATACAGATGCTGAAGATTGAAAGTTCCTGTTTCTTTTGGAGATACCTACTTTCCCTATTTTGTTTATGGCACAGCAAAAGCAAGGAATAAGTCACGAAATATCTCTGCTTGCCTAGCTGAAATGTCTTTTTTGCAGCTTATTTGATTGTGCCATCTTATGGCTGCTTTATGTGTTAAGAGGTTAGTGTAATTACAACTGGAGAGAGAACACTTCACTGAATTTCAAGGTATGGTGGCCTATGATTTTTATGAATGAATGATGATTTATGGGGCGGTTTTTTGTTTGTTTTAAACTGACTCTTCTCAGCACAGGTGGGCTGTTCTCTCTGCCAGCAGCTTAACAGTGAAGGAGTCTTGCAGGCCTACGGGGGAAAGACTGAAGGTGTGTTGTGTTGTATGTTCAGAAGAGAAGTCCTGCTGTAATCAGAAGGGCGGAGATGGTAGAATGGCCTGTGAATACTCGGAAGAATAAGTTTAAATAGCAACAGACTTTTTCTGAATACTTGGGCAAAAAACCTTCTGTGGTGATATTTGAATGTGAAGATGGTGGTTAGAACATAGAACAAAGAGGTAGAAAGCCTTCTGTGTGTGGGAGATGACAAACTATGCTGAGGAACTGAGCCAGGGGAAAAAGGACATAAAGGTTTTTAAGTGGTTATCTGTGTTATCTATGGTTATCTTGTCTGACCCAGCTGCATGGCACAGCACAGGAATGTAACCCCCAAATTGAGGTTCACTAACAGTATTCAGCATTCAGAGCTAAATCGTGCTGCTCATTCTCAGTTCAGATTGTTCTGCTCACAAAGACCTAAACCAGCACTTGTTGCATTGTCATCTATTCACTCTTTAAAGATGCTATAATAGCATTTTGATTTTCCTGTGTCTTTATCAAGCTGAAGTGATTTCTTTCTTTTTTTTTTTAATTTCCTTAAGAGTGGCACATAATTTTTTTCCTGTTGTTGACAAAACAGTCTCACGGATGACAACGTAGCAAACAGTAACATTTTGTGGTAAAATGCTATTACTGGCATCAATATTTTCATTATCAGAAGAACAGCAATGTAAGAGACAGCAAAACCATTGCAATGTCCTTTTGCTCAAAGCAGAATTTAGGGGAAAAAAATATCAATTTTAGAAATAAATGAGATTTCCCAAAAGTCATAATTGGGATGTTTTACCAGAATGGTAGAGTTTTTCTTCTTCCCAACAGGCAGACATTGCAAGTTTTGATTTGAGTACAATTGCTTTCTTAGAAATGCTATTACAAGTGCTACAGCACACAGAATCCTGTTAATAGTATTAAGGACTATGAGATTCTGGGGTTAAAATTAAGTATTGTCAATTTTAATCAAACCAACTTTTGATATGAAATCTTAGTAACTGCCCCCAGTTCCCTCCTCCAAGGTTGCATTTTACTCATTAACTTCCACAAGACAGCAATGAGTCGTGGAGAGGGAGTTATCCTCATAGCAACAGAGACCTTCAGGTTCTTGAGCAGTAATACCACTGGAGCAAAACTGAATTTGTGTGCTTGCCTTGGCTGCTTTGAAAGATCCTCCAAGAAACTTCTTACCTTCCGGTTCCTATGAATATTTGTTTTTCTAAGTAGCAGACTTTACTTTTTGTGACTTTGTGCCGTGACTTAGAACTTGTTGACATTCAGCCTTGGGAGATGGTGTTTAGGGACACATCCAGAATAGAACTCATGCAGTATGAACTGTTCTGGTCATTCTTGCAACACTTTCAGTTGCCTGAAAATATCTTGCATCCTTATAAGCTGAATGCTGTGGTCTGCTCATTGTTTTGGTAAAAAAATTGCAGAGTCTTTGTTTCTCATGCATTTTGTTAAAGCTTCTGTTCTGAAGCTTTTAAACAATTGTTTCCTCAGTACCATTTTTATTCCAGTTTTAGTAGTGTTGTATCTGTTACCTTAAATACCTTTGCAATTACACTGTAGTGCAAGACAGAGAAACATCTCACACATTGGTGTGTTATGCTCTGTGTATTTAATATTAGAATTAGACAGTCAGTTTAACAACCTCCTGTCCACAGAGTTCAGATTTCTTTTTTTAATAGATACATATAATTTTTCTTAATTCCATAAGAACCCTCTTTTTCCTTTATCATCCCTGTTGAGATGTCACTGATTATACTGTATTGATCCACTAAAAAGGTTTTTGGTAAAGCTTTTTACTTGATGTAGGCTGTCTTTTTAATTATAGCTATGCCAGGATGCTGTACAGAACTCTGTAGTTAGGGTTGTGTCAGCACTTAAATGTGAAATCTCTCATTTTTATCAGTGACTTAGTGCTGACAATAAAAAATTGCTTTGAGGAAAAGCATAGTAAGATCTTAGCCTTCAGAGTTGAGTCAGTAAGGGTTCATTATATTAAAAACTATTCAGACGAATCTGAGTTAATCAAAGGTTACAACCTTCTCTTTTACACACAGACTCACTATGTATGCTTGCAACTATTGTTTTAAAATTATTTTTTAAGGTTTTTTCATTTTTTGAGGTACTGCCTTTCAGCATCTAAAGAGCAGCAGAATTCAGTGCTCTCTTCCTCTGGGCATCTCTAAGGGATCTGCAGCAGTTCTCGAACCTGCCTGCCTCTTTGTCATGGTTCCCCCCGCCTCCTCTTCCCCTTCTCCCAAGCCTGCAGTTGCTCTGAGCAAAGGACCTAGCAAGAATGAGGATGGCTGTCTCACTGGTGTTCTGTTTTTATACTTACCAAATATTTGATCCCACATGAGAATGAAACGTGTGCAGATGGGTTTATCTCCTTATTTTAGAAACATAAAGCAGCTACTGTAAAAAAATGTGTCTCATAGTGCAGACTGATGTTGTTGTATGCTGGCTCACAGTCCAGAGCACAGAGCTATTCTGTAATGATGGGAGCCTAAATGAACAGGATTGATTTGGTTTTTCCCTAATGGTGGTAGTAAGAGTGCCTACCCTTTGTGGGAAAGGGAATAGCTTGGGCACTCAGGGCTGGGTTCACTTCCTACTTGTTCCTGCAAGGGTGAAGTGCTCAACTCTCCCTTTTCTAGAAGAGTGCACAGAAATTGTTTGGGTAGGGGCATCTTCCATCTCTGTTGTGGTGTGTAAGCCACTGTGTGATTAGGAGTAAGGAGGAGACAAAGGCAGAAGGAATATGATTTTGCAGGCTTAGTATACTTTGCCCTGAGTTTGAGGAAGAGATGCCCAAGCACCAGAGTCTGCTCCCTGCGTTATTTCCAAATTTCCTCTCTCAAAAAATTAATAACTTTATAGAAAAAGCAGGACTAAAATACAGCTTTCCCTAGGACCTGATGTCCTGGAGTAATCATCTCTTCTGTTATTCTTTACTGTTGTCTTAGAATGCTGTGGTGAGGAGACAGAAATGCTGGTTTAAATCTCCCTCATCAGATTTTGCTGTGATAATGCATGTGTGTCTTCCTTCATTTCTCATCTAACTGAGCCTCACACACAGACCTTGTGACATTTTGATTTTTTTGCTTTGTTTGTGGTTTGTTGCTAGGTGTCAGCCTGGTCATCAGGCCTTCCTGAGATGGGAAAATGCTAGTGGAAAAACAAACGTATAACCAGCACATTCAACTGCTGAGTACAAAAAGTGAAAAGAAGAAGAGATGTAATGCTCCAAAAAACTACATTGAAAGAGTCAGAGTTGTCAGAATTCAAAGCATAGCTTTGCTGCATTGCTACAGATACAAGTCTGGATTTCACAGGAACTTGCCATCACGGTTTAAGTTCAGTGTAGCTGACCTTGTTGGGCAGGCCTCTGACAGGATCACTCTTTCACCTGTTTGTTGCTAAGATAAATCAGTTCACTATTGAAATGTACATACATACCATTGCATTGAGCAACCGAGAAAACATATAAATGCACCTTATTTAAAGTGACTGCAAGATTGCATGGACAGTGAGGGCAAAAATTGGAGTGTGAGACTGTTGTAGTGAATATGCAGGAAGAAGTTGGGCTGACAAAGTAATGAGATTTTATCCTTTATTTACCTTTCACTATTCAAAGCCCTTTTTCAGGGAAGAATGTGTAATAAACATCACTTTATAAATGAGGAAACAGACTCTGAAAGTGAAAAGGATGAAGGTTTTTCTTCAGGCCCCTGGCAAATCGGAGCATGGAAACCAAATCTCGTCAGAATGTATTCAGCAGTTTTCCCCCTAGGTCACTTTTTCTCCACACAGGATTTTCTTTGTGAGAAAAGCACAGAGAAAAGTCAAGTGACTGCAAGATTGCAAAACGTTTGTAGGTGTATTCTAAGTACCTTAAAAAGGTGATCCCCATTTTATGTAACTGGAGAAGTAAGGAACAAGGAAGATAATGACTTGCTGAAATTCTCTCACCTGGACGTGGGATAAAAATCACAGCTGTCTCTTACCTTTTTAACACATTTAACAAAATTGTCTCTGTAGCATCTTGGACCTTATTGCTTCAGTTTCTTTTGTGCCACATCTTCAGAAGTACATGTGCAGTGTCTTTGCCAACCGTTGGGAACTGTGTGCCAACTAATGCAGCTGTCACTTGATTATTTTTTCCCCCCCAAGCTTTTTGGCTCCATCTGCTTGCCTGGTCACTTCCATTGTTTGCTTTCCATTTCCTACTGTGCTGCCTCCCAGATGCATAGTTGTCAGTAATAGTCAGTTTGTGCCTCTCCCTGCCCCCAGTCTCCCCAGGGGATGCAGATTACACCTTTCCTTCCTCTAAATGCCTATGTCCATATTCACAATTCAGGATGGAGAGTAGAAGAGACTTCCTGAACATGTCATAACTAATGTATACCAAAGCATTTCCCATCTGCTTTCCACCCACAGATACAGCAATTTCTCACAGTATCTGCAGTGACAACAAAATATTTTTCTTGAGCAGGTTTTGGTTAAGTGGCATAAATTGAGGAAGAAAGGAAACAGACAACATGGACTGAACGATAAGTGCAGGAGTTGGGAAAGGAGTTCTGTAATTTATTTCTCTTAAAGGTATAACAACCCCTAATTTTGAGTGGTAATTTACTGATGGAATATTGGTCATTAATGATTTTTTCTACTTCGAAAGATCCTTGGCATATCATGAGCAGTTCAAGATGTTAAAGTGTGCAGATTATGCGCATTGTTAAGTTAGTGCAGAGCATCACAATGTGTGATGAGTGTGATGAGCCAGCTGAATTTGAAACAAAACATGAACTGGCAAACTACTTAGCCTAATTCAAGTGAATAATATGGATAGATTCTAACTGCTGCTTATGCTTGTTTGATGCTCAGTTTTATTTATCTATTTATTTTAATTATCTATATGTGTCCGTGTACGTACTTGCAGTTGGTTTAGTGTCAGTTTTTGTTTGGGAGCTCAAGAAAGCAGCAACTGCCAGTTACAAACTGATTAAGTTTTGCAAGTTTTATTGATCTGAGAAGTTTTTTGTTTCATTGTTGTAACCAAGATTTTTTTATCTTGCTTATGGGTACATACCAGTACAGTACCTTTTAAATTTCTCACAAAAAATTTCTTAGGATCAGATGGGTGCATTGATGCCTATACGTAGGTTGATTTTTAAGTACTTTGTATATCTTGGTTAACATTTTGCACATTTGGCACTTTCTCTATCAGAAGAATGAGGAGTTAATGTGTATTTACTGTACTTTATCTTTGTGGAGTTTCTAAATGCATTGAGTTGCAAGAGAAAATAATAAAACTGCACACAAGGATAATTGCTACTCTGTGGAGACTAAAAATACCACCTTCTAGGTTGATTCTTACTAGAAAGGTGAAGTTAATCTTTTCCAGACTGAGATATTTCTGGCTATTTGGTGACCATATCTTCCACTGGGGATAAACTTACAGAAGAGGCATATTCTTTTTATGAAGAATAATGTTATTTTGATGTGTTTCAGTGTCAAAGTCTTCCTCTAACATGTTTCATGCAACACATAACATGAATCTTATCAGTATTCTGTATTGCTAGTATGGTAACATTAATTATTCTTCCACCCCCAGTAGTACTCCACTTGAAAGTTTCTTGTGGACCTTTAATTTTGTGACTGAAGTAAAATACCAGCCCTCTATCTGTGGAAAAGTGTAGGCAAAGAAGTACAGTGAGTTTTGTTGGAAACTACGTTTAATGGTTCTGAGCTGTTGCATTGACTCGGTGACCCCACAAAAGTACCAACAATCACTCGGATTATGGGATGTTTCAGATCCTTTATGATCCCCTGGCATCTAAACAAATCCCCAAACAAAACAATGCCCCCACTACCACAAAGGGAAAAGCAGCCATGAACCTTGTTCTGAGACAGCAAAGATGTAAAATGTGTATTAATATATTAGAGATATTAGTTAATTTTATAGCAGGAGGTTTGAGTGCTGTAAGCACAGGACAATAAATCTTGGACTTCAGTTGTTGCATCACAGCTAGTGCACAGAGTGGCTGTGTGTGGAATAGTGAGTTGCAGAAGTGCTGAAATCCAGTGGCATCAGATTCTTCTATCTTAAGGAACAAACTCTTAATCGTTCTCTCATCTTCTCACATAGGAATCACACTTCCAAAATTTCCTATGTGTGCTAGATTTCCACATACTCAGTGAAATGGATGCTATTCCAATGTGTGTAGCTGACCTTTGATTCTTAGAATTGAAATACTTAGTGTAGGAATTATGGAAAATAGTGCATACTACCAGTACCTGCTTGTGGGAAGAGCTGAGAAATAAAGAAGTGATGGTAATTCCTTGGCTGTCTAACTCTTACCAATTTATTTTAGCTGTAGTCTGAAAAGGTCTTGTATTAGCACATGTAGCTTTACAGGTGATTGTGGCTCGTTCCATGAGCAGGAAGATGTCAGAAGCTGAAGTCTTGTGCCATCACTTGCAGAGGGATAGCTATGGTAAATGTCCTGATGACATATATTATATAAGATGTAATTAGGTGACAGATGGTGTCAAACTTCACTTGCACTTGTAGTTGGCATAGTTTTTTGAGGAGGGAACAGTAAGGACACACTGGTATTTTTGTACTTTATTTAGCCACTTGTATTCACAAACCTCCAGATTTTGTACATTTACTCATGCAGTTTGAATGCAAATACACTTTTGGTTTTAACAAGCAAGTTCTCAGATGGACGGTTAAGATATCCTTGGTGCTGAGAAAGGCAGATTCTACTGCTGTATAAATTTAGACTTCTTTTTAAATGTGTAAGTATACAGTAGTTATTGTATCTTGACAGGCCATCTATCACAATGGCAGGACTGACATTCCTACAGCCATGTGTCCACTATTTTCCACATTTAAAACTTTCTATGATTATAAATATAGGCAAGTACTGTTAATATGTGAAGACATTTGCCTCTTTATTTGGTCTGTATTAGTGATTGTATTGATGACTGACAAACAGTTCCTGGTATCAGGCAAAATCAGTCACTAATAGACCATTTCATTTCATTTTCGTTCAAGGATTGTAGTACAGTCTTTGCATTTTCTCAGAAGAAAAAAAGACATTTTGCTGATATTTTCTGTTTTTTTTTCTTAATTCTATAAAGTTGATTACTGTCCCAAGGAAATGTTTTTTGCCTCTAGTAGTCACAATGAGAGCGGCTGTTGTGTGTAATCTTCTACATTTCAATTGCTTTCACTCATTTATTTCATCAATAACTCTCCTTGGATCCTGTTGCTGACCAGCTCTAAATATCAGCTCTAAATAACTTGGCTAAAGGGTCCTATACAAAGCTAAATAGACTTCTGCAACTTCCACATGATGGGAAACTTGAGTTGGCCTTTAGCAAGCTGTACATTTCAGGATCATACACAGATTACACCAGCCTGTGTTGGGTATTTCAAATACCCAAGAGATGGGAGAGATGAACACTTTTTGAAAATACTTCCTTATAAACACTTCAGCTACTTTAGACATTAGTTAGTCTGGTTGGTGAACTTCACCGGCTAACTGGTTTAACATCTTACCTGTTACTTTCCTTTATGTATTCCTTGTCCTAACAATATTGATGGTATGCTGCAAGGACGATGCTGGTTGGACTTCATCTCTATTGTTAAAGAAGCTTTAAATATTATTAAATTAAAGAATTGAGTTCTTGGCCTTTATGACAGTTTTCCTCTTCTTGGTCCACAAAGCCAATTTATCATGAAGGATAAAATAAACAACCAAGTACTAGTGTTATGAAGTGTCCATTTCTGCTTGTTTCAGCTATTGCTAAATATAAAAATTGATATGCTGGAACACTTACTCCTTAATTGTCATCTGTCTCCAAGCCTTGCATAATACAATAAATCAATAATGCACATTTTTGCCTACAGGCGCTAAACAGATCTGATCCTGTTTACTCTGTATCTAGTAATGAATTATCTATAATTCCTCTAAGACCTTACACTGTATAATTTATTCTATGCTTCACTTTTTTCCCCTTTCTATCCCTTAACGCTTAGTTCACTTCTAGTTTTACACTGCCACATGTACTTGGAGTATTCTCTGTTGTGATACACAGCTTCTAACTCCACCTTGCAATTTCTTTTCAAAACACATTTTTTTTGTGATCTCATCTACTCCCACTTTCCTGTGTTACTGCTTCTGATTTTCTAAAACAGTAATGGGTGGACTAATAAGCAGCATATCAATCCCATTGCAAGCAGCTAAAGGTATATTTTCTGTCCTTGGTCTGAGATTTTTGAATTCTGTTGAGCAAATACTGATCTTTAGACAGTAGAAACAATGGACTCCACTGTACCAGAGCCACTGGGCTCATTCCTTCTGGGAAGGAACACGGGTATTGAGAGTGAGAGATCCTGGCTGATATTTGTCAAACATGTACTTGGAGAAGGGACTTTCCCTCTGAAGGACAAACAAAAGCACCTGCTTTTGGATTGCATGTTTATGTACTGGGTATGAAGGGTACTGGTAACTAATTTGGAGGTGATAATATGCAAATTAAAAACCAAAATCTGGGTTTGTTTTACTTCTGCAGATCCAAAAGACTTGAATAGACTTTCAGAAATGCACTGAGGCGGAGCAGCACTGAGCATTTCAGTCATGGGGAAAGTATAGTAAAAAGGATAGAGGTAAAATGTGAACAAGCAGGAATAGAATTGTTTCCTACAGCCTTTTTTTGGATATGTTAGCACTTGGAAAGAGATATCATTCTTTGGGTTTTCTTTTAAGAGATAAGGTGGAGCTTTTACAGACTACTTCATTACCATCTTTCAGTATCCCTGCTGTTGTTCATTGCTACTGAAGCATACTGTCACTGAGCATGTGGTCACTGCAGAACCAAATAATTGAATGCTCAAATCCAGCTACAGATACTTTTCAAAACAAAGAAACTTCACTCCAGGTATTTCGGACTCTCGTTGCATCTTGTAAACTTTTATAAGTATTTTATAAAATACAAATGAACACATTATCTGCAAGTGTTGATTTTTGAGGGTTTTGTGTCAATAGCTGGATGATTCCAAGTCACTCTTGAAATAGCATATGGCACTGCTGCTACCAGAACAGAAGAGATTCAGTTGGCATTTTATTTCTTCTACTTTATTACCACATCTGCAAATACTAGAAGTCTGTAGCTGTTTCTACCTTCAGCTGTTCATCTGTTTTGGCTGTGATCTTTTGCTGCTTACTGATGAGGATTTGGTAAGAGCAGCATATACTCCTGAACAACAGGATTGTATTTTATAGATAAAAATTCCTAATTCTTCTACCTTCTTATCTCTTCCATGCGTCTATGATCTGCTAAAAAAGAACAAAAATAAACCAAGTCCGAGAAAACAAACTAAAAGATAAACACCAAAAACCCCAAACAAACCAAAAAGGTAGGAATAGTTCTTGATGATGTTCCATTCCTTGCAGCATGCTCTAAGTTCTGTCATCAACCTGAATAGCGGAGGTGTCCTGGCTACATGTCTGCATCTCAGGCTTTCCCTGATTGCTTTGCTTTCTTCTTGTAGATAAAAAATGCTAGAGCAAAAATTTGTCATTCAAACCTTCTTGGAGATGTGCGTAACAGGAAGTGGTAGCAGAACCAGGCACATGTGAATGCAATGCAGTGGTAGAAAAGCTATTAAAACCTTTAGAAACGACCCTTTTTTATAGTTCCAGTTGTGGAATGCATTTGCCCTTGCAGAGCACATTTTGAACCCACTGATGATGGGATTGGTGATACCTTTTCTTATGCTTTCAGTGTATTTGCAGATTTGTCTTATATTTTGTTGAATTTCTGAGGTTATTGAAACATACAAATGTTCTGTGGTAAATTTGCCATCTGCATATAGACATGAACCTTTTTTCCTTCTCCCTGGAAATTACCTGTCCTTATGAGCTTTCTCAGGATTTTAACTTATGAAAGTGACTGCTAAACAAGCAGGAAGCCCATGAATTGTAGTAGTGAGATAGGATCTTTCTGGCAATTCCAATTGACCAGTACTCCTTTCCTCTTATCACAAAGAAAATAACAAAAAAAAATTTTGTTGCTTGGAAAATATTAAACATTTTAACTGCATTTACAGCTTGTTCTCTGATTAGGTAAGGGAAGTGCTAGCACTTGTAAGGTACATAGCATTTCTTAGGTGTGTTTTGTCTACAACTTTGTAGGCTGCAGATGCCAGCTACTTCCCAAGACTATGATTGAGATTCTTGGCTGACTTTTGGTGGGTCTTATCAACATGGAGAAGCTATGGAACAGAACAGAGCATGAATCTGAAGTGAGCTCTTGCCACTTTCCCAGGTGAATATGACTGGGCCGTAGTGGGCATTGAGTTCAGGTTCAGCTGGGCCGACTGCAGGTTGTGGCTGCATGCTGCCTGCCCTGTGCCCCTGAAGTAGATTGTTCACCTCTAATCTGTGTATGGAACTGCTCTTGTGAGTGCTTCCTAATCTATTTCAGGCAAAACCAATCTGCTTAGCTGAGAGTTTAAACTTGTAAGCTAACCTGGCTCATTCTGACTGAAGCGGATTAGTGATGCTTATGTGCGCAGGTACGCCAGGAGATCTGGTTGGATGCAGGGATAAGCAGGCTGGGTGTGGGAGGCTGAGCCTGTGCCTCAGGAAGAGTGTATGCATGTATCTCTACACTATTCTTTCCAGAAGTCCATTTAAATAGCTGATTTTAATGTGTCAGGAAATGTGCTTTAAAAGCAAAATAAATCTTGTGCAGAATAAGCATGCTGGGGTGCTTGCTGAGCACTTGTTTTCTATTAGCTGCTAGTTCTTACCTATTTTAAACTTAATATATGACTGCTTTATTGCAATTTTATCTAATTCAATGATCTAGGGTTTCCCTATGATGCTGATTTTAATCCTCATATATCTCTAGGTATAAAAAGTTCAACTAATATTTCAGTTTCCACTGGAACTATATGCACACAAGTACAAAGGAGAAAGACCAACTAAATGATTTTTCAAAAATACCTGTTAAAAAACTGCTGTCAGACTTCTGAAGTTGATTTTTTATATTTTAAAAAAGTCCTACTAGAAAGTCTGCTGAAGATTTCTTCCGTTTTCCTCTGTTACATAACTAAGAGAATTTCTGTGCAAGCTCACAGAAATCTCATGCTTCTTAGAGGCTGGTAATGTGATCTCTGCTAAGTCAACCATTTGTCGATGATGATGATGATGTGCCTGCATCTGAGCTGCTTGGCATTTCCATGCTGAGGTGTAGATCATGGAGCACTCAGCATGCAATCTCTATTCCTTCCCCAGTGATAGAAAGACCTAGTAATGCTCAGCCTGCTGTCCTGCTACCATGAGCTGAACATTTTCCAGATGTTAGGACTCATCAGAAAAAGTCTCTGGAATGTTTTCTGTCTTGTCAATTTATCACCTGGGACTGAATGGGCTCGAGATCAGACTTTTAGATTGCCACCTTCTGTCCACTTGTAACAAGTCCTTTCAAAAAGGTCCAAATCTGTTGATTTCAGATTTTTTTTTTTTCCTGTTGAGCCCTAGAGCTGGGAGTGGCAGATGTTGCTCTCTGTGGCAGTTTCAACTCCAAGCCAGATGTGCAGCAGGCTTTCTTTGCTCTCTCCCCCCACCCGTGAGACTCAAAAATCGAGGAAGGCAAGACTAATTGGGCAGTCTGTGAAAAGTGGCTTTGGGCCAGAAGTTCCAAGAAGAACCACAATAAATTTACGCTGATGAGCATTTTTAAAATGGTCAGTTCTTCAACAGAGAAGTGAACGCTGAGTGCAAGAGCTGCTGCTGAGAACAGCCATATTCCTGAAACTGTTGGTGCTTTCAATGTCCAAGCAGTTGTTTAACATATTGGAAAAAATATGCCAGAAGTGCTTAAAAGAGCTTGGGGGTTTTAGTTCAATGCCCACCCATGATGATGAGATCTTGGAAACATATCTCACTAATGTCTGAGAAGTAAGTGCAGATCTGTAGACCTTGTTGGTGCCATTACCCCATGTTGACTGCAATACCTTTGGGAATGGCTATGAGTGCTGTTGGATTTCAGTACATAAGCCCTGCACTATTACAACTATAAAATACGTTCTTGCTAGGCTTTGATAAAAATCTATGAGGGATTCACCAGGAAATGAAAGCATTTCTTATAGCCTAGTTTCTTTATAGGACTGTTACTGAAGAAAGAAAGAAAGAAAATTGACGTGCTAGATATTTCCTAGGTGTTGAGGTGATTGGAATGGAAATGTAAATACCTTAAAAAGTTCAGCTGTATTTTTTGTAACATTTTATACTTCATACCTAATCGTTGCTTCAACTGAGCAAGTAGCTGACTCCTATGTCTTGGTGACTAAAAAGTGACTTCTGAATTCTGGACAGAATGGTACCATTTGTTAATTGTCCATGCATCTGAGAACATGGAAGCCCATGTGTAGATGATAAGAAAAATTAAAATACACACTGACGTGAAGGCTGTGAGGGACAACTTTAACTTCACATTGCTTGTACTATATTCTCTTTCCCTCAGTGGAGGACTAGATCTTTTGAAAAATTGAGCTCTTTAGTGAGAGAGCCTTACAGTTACTAAAAGCCTTTTTGGGCTGCTTGAGTGAGAAAGTTACTGTAAGGTCCATTTTGCAGGCTTCAAGCTATGTCATAGGACATAACCTAATCAGCCAGGTTTTCCAGTAAGCACAAATATAAATGCCCTGTTTTCGATGGTGCTGTTGCTATCAACAACCAATGTATTAATCGGAAAGTCATCCAATTTGGCGTTCTATCAGTAGAAACAGTTGGAGTGAAATGCAACTGTTTGCAGCTGGACTGTTCAGCACATCACTCTTACATAGTAGTGATTAAACAACATTGTGAATTATCTGGATGCTGGCCTCAAAATTTGTATTAACTCAGTTATTTAATGAGTTTTGTTTTTTAACAGCTTTTCAAGGTTAGAAAATAAACAATCAACTCAACAATGTGCTTTGTGTGTGTTCAGTGGCTCCAGAGCTCTGTTCTTTGCTGTCAACAAGATTTGACTTTTCCCTTGCCTGTTGTGTTGTGGGTTCTTGTGGCACTTAGCAGACAAACCATTTTGTCTCACAGATTGTACCATCTCAGCTGCTTTGGATTTCCACCTATTGCCAACAATCTAGCAAATTTCTCCTTCTGAAGATCAGTACTTCACTAGGACCTGAGCGACTATCTGCTTGCTTCCAAAATACGCTGGTCTCCAATATCCAAGGCAGCTGTGTGGCAAATGACCTTTGTGAAACTAGATACACCTGCTGTAGCAGCAAGGGCAGGCACCAGGTTTGGCTGGGGAGTGGTGCAGTCTGTGTTTGATCAGTACAGCTGATGCTGTTTAGCACTGTCTGGGAAAGATAGAGACTGCTCTTCACTTACAGGAGTCTTGAAAAATCAGGAACATAGATTAGCCTACAGTAAAGGTGGATCAAGGCAGTGATGTGGGGAGCTGTTCCTCTTTGCAGCTGCTGTTGTGTGGTGGGCTCATTGTTGGAAAGAAACTGTCTTAGCTTTCCATGCCACTTTCCACATCGGCATGAGAAATGTTGCCACCTGTGGTGAGCTGGTGGGTTGGTGAGACTCCTGACAGTAGACAAGTTTGGATCCGTAATGCTAGCAGTAGAGCATGCCTTGCTTTTACTGAAGAGTACAGTTTCAAGTTTATGGGTAGGTGTTTATTTTGCAGTGGTGTACGATGTTAATTGGTCCCTAATCATTACCCATCTCTGTTGGAAAGGTGTAAGATCTGCTGTCCTTCAAACAGTTCATATCTGTCATTCTTAACCGAGTGCCAGCAACACCATATATGTTAGAGGAAACTGGTGAGATAAAATTGAGTATTTCTTTCTGGAATGGGCAAGGGGTGGGCAGTTGATTTTGGTGAACCTCCACTGAAAATGTCCTGTGGCAGAGCAGTAACAGCATCTTAAATGACATTAGTCACTGAAAAGAATCTCTATAATTTTTCATCCACTCAAATTATGCTCCCAATTTCTAATTTTAAGATGGTTTATATTTGTCTGCATCAGTATCTCTTTTATTTGATAGTTCAGGTACATAATTAATTTGTTAACTTTAGACATGGTCAGTACTTTACTGCATTGAACACGGCTCTCTTTACTGCTTGTAGTCACATCACCTTTCCTGCTAGGAAACTGTTGTAGAGCAGGAACAGGGGATATTAGAGGTGATGGCTTTGTGGAATTGGAAAGAAAATTTGAATACCTGCCTGACCTAAATATTATGGGCCACCTTACATTCTTACCTACCTCTGGACATGCAAATACAAACACTTACTTTCCTGGTCCCAGAAATAGTTTGAGCAAAGAAATCTATGTTTCTGTAGGTTGCTAGCAGATGAGCTGCTGCTGAATCATACTGCTTAATCAGTTACTGAAATAAGGTTCTCAGAGAGCCATTTTAAGGGCATTAAATCAATAACAATAATTGCAACCATTTCCATTTCTCCAGTGGAGCCTGCTAAGAGTCTGTTTGGGCCATGGCCAGATTCTTTTAGACAGGCTGGGATATCATCTTCCTGCAAACCTGGCATTCACTCATGCTGTTTGTCAGCAAGTGCCTTGTTGTTCTGCAAGGTCAGATTTTAAATCTAGTGCCATAAAGCTTCTCTGTGACACAGAGAACATAACACTTACTAACCAGTGTGTGCTAGGCAGTGTTCTGCAGATGTGAGGTTAATGAGAAGGCATTTACTGTTTTTTTAATACCGTGTGGAGACTGTAATTGGTTTGGATTTTTTTTCTTTATGTTTTGCTTTTAAATTAGACACTGGAAAGGGAATGTGCTCTGCTGTGTTCAGGTAGTATGTGACCTTATTTTACTTATGTCTTTCTACTGATGAAGATGCTGAAAATGCAGACAAACCAGTGTATTAGCAGATTCTAGCAAGTCTGGTAAATACTGCCTGTATGCTTCTCTTTGAATTTCTTGCTTTTATTAAAAGTAGAGAAGTGCAGATCAAAGGATCTTCCTTATCAGATGTTGATGCAAAGGCATTTAACATGTTCATTGACTAGCTGTGGAAGAAAGTACATAATTTGGAGTTCATCTTCGGAAGCACAGCATTGAGAATGGAGACAGTATTGCTCAGTGGTTACTGTCAAAATCTGATATAACATTCACAGCTGAACATTTTATAAGATATTAATTGGGACTGCGGACAGATAGGCTTTCTTCATAAAATATATATTGCTCCTTGCTCTTTTAGAGTGACCTCACAGGAATAAGGCTGAGCTGTAGTTTTTCCCACTACAGTGGAAAATACACCAGTGTTTATATGCTGTGTTGCTTTCATGAGGCATGTTTTCTACCCCAATCTGACCCCAACTACCATTTCTTATCTCAGAAATTTGGTTTATAACTGGTGAATTAAACACACATAAGAAGTGCCTTTGTCTATCTTTTGTTACAGCCTTTTACTCCAATCTGTTTTAACAGTACTGATAGAATTACTTTTTTTTTTTTTTTTTTTCCTGGCATGTAGGACTACATGATAGCTGAATCAGAGAATGGGTCAGATTGGAACAGACCACGGGGGGTCATCTGGTCCGGCCTCCCTGCTCAAGCAGGGCCATCCCAGAGCACGTGGCACAGGATTGTGTCCAGACAGTTCTTGAGTATCTTCAGTGAGAGAGACTCCACAACCTCTCTGGACCATCCATTCCGGCATGCGGTCACCTGCACGATACCCAAGTTCTTCCTCGTGCTCAGGCGGAACGTTCAGTGTGTCAGTTTCTGCCCACTGCCTCTTGTCCTATTGCTCGGCACCACTGAGCAGCGCCTGGCTCCATCCTCTTGACACCCTCCCTGCAGATACTGACAGACATTGACATGGTCCCCTCTCAGTCTTCTCTAGGCTGAACAGGCTCAGGACTCTCAGCCTTTCTTCTAAGAGATGTGCTCCAGTCTCTTCATCTTTGTTGCTCTCCACTGGACCTGCTCCTGGAGTTCCATGTCTCTCTTGTCCTGAGGAGCCCAGAGCTGGACATACCTCCAGGTGGCCTTACCAGGGCTGAGTAGAGGGACCACCTCCCTTCCTCTGCTGGCAATGTTCTTCCTTATGCACCCAGGATACTGTTGGCCTTGTCCTTCAGACTTCTTTTAAAGAATAGGCAACTGTAAAAGGAAATTAAAATAAAAATTTTGGGCGGTAGCCTGGAATAAACATTGTCAGTTGTGGATCTTGAGCTAAAATTTCTTGTTGATAACTTGGAAAGACCTGGGTGTTTAATTATCTCATCATCTGGCTTAGAATAATATAAAAAAGTTTAAAGTTCAAAAGAAGGGAAGGCTATTTAGTATTAGTAGAATATTCTTATTTTTTACCATAACTTTATAGTAATATCTAGGATGTTAGTCTGATGCAGAAGCCTGCAACTGAACAGAATAGTGAGATTAGACTTGTCATGGCATAACCTGCATTGCTTCTCCTTTACATCATTAGTCATTATTAAGAGGCTCGAAAAAGATACTGTTCTGTGCTTTGAAGCTTCTTGGGAGTAAAGGGAGTTGATTATTCTTGCTTGTTAAGAGGTCATATAAGAGCTGCTTGAAAAAGGGTTATTTACTTCAACTGTTTTTAATCACTCAGAGAAAAATGTTCTTTAATAGTAGTCATAGCTCTTGATTCTCGCTTTTCTCAACTTTAATTCTGCTGTCATCTTCTTTTTAGCCACTAGAATGCTTTTCAGTGTAAAGGGTATATATGTTCCCATCTGTTTGTGTGTTGTTGTTCCATATTAGAAGACTTTTCTCAAACAGCTCTGAGGTAGGGGACAATTTGGTACTTGGTGTTAATTTCCTGCCCTTCCTCCTGTTTTCATATGACTAAATTAATTTTAAATTCAACCAAATTTAGCTGCTATTTGCTCTTAAGGTCTGTTAGCCCACTTCAGTTAAAGATGACCTTTTTGTTGGTCCATCTTTCCTGCCCTGTGTTCTAAATCACTTTTTTTTTGTTTTTTGATGTCTCTGCTCTTCTGTGTGTCTTCTTTTTTGTGCTGCATTTCAGCAACCTTTGAGTTGTAGTTTTAGACCAAGAAATCATGTTACCATTTTGCCAGAAGCTGACGCCAGCCATCTGGTAAAATTGCAACTCGCTATTAGCAAAACCTATAATTTCAGGAAATGTACCCAAAATTACTTTTATGATTAGTGGACAGGAAAGAAACTGAGACAGAGAAGTCAGTTGGGTACTTCACAAATCATTTTGAGGTTTGCAGGCAAACGTCTTAATGGCAGTGGTCTTGCTGCCAAATACTGTTTTGCTTTTCCCTTTAGAATAGTTTGCATTAATAATGAGCAGCTCTGCTTGGAAGTTATCCGTGTATTGCTCTTATGATGCAACTTCTCAAAGCTGCACCAGGCGAGGTACCAGTCTGTGTGAATGGATATATAAAGTGGTTCAGCATACTGTACTGCTAAGGTTTTCCCACTGGAAATGCATCCCAGCCCCAGGGCCCATCAATGTTACGGATGCTGAAGAAAAATTTATGTTTAGGCTGTTTTGATCATGCCACACTAGCCTTTGTGTTAAGCCTAGTAGTTGTGAAATAAGTCTGCACTGAACCTAGGCAGGGTTTAGTCAGCAGTTTGGTCATATGTTTTGTCACTGTGGGAGCAGAGGAGGTGACAGCAGCTCTCGTTTGTGTGCATTCTCAGGGAGAGGCAGGCAGCTCACCATGCCTTGGGAGCTGCACTTGTGCTGCATGTTCTGCAGTTGTTGAATGTATGTGTTAAACTAAGATGGAGTATATTTCTAATTTAAGACTTAAAGTGGTGATGAATTTACTATCTTCCTAGTGACCTATTACAGTGAGTAATTATCCTCATAGTTAATTCCATATGTTTTTTTTTTCATTTCAGTGTTTAATGATTGGATCTTACTTCTTGTCTATTAGATTAGTCCTTGTTCACCTAGATAGTTGGGAAGAATGGAGTTGTTTCTTCACAGTAATCACATTACCTGTTTACATAAAATAAATGTTACTGGATGATAGTCCTAGACTTCATAGTTGAGATTTCTTGTTCCATGTGTTAACCTATACCTTAATGTGTGTGAACTCAGAAGAGTTTTTCCATAACACAGTAACACTCCAGCACTGCTTAACTGAAATTCTCTACTGGAAAGCCAGAGGGTTATCCTCATTGCTCCTCAGACTCTTTTCCTATGGATGAAAGACCTTGAGCAGCGTAAAACTATCCTAAGCAGTTTTTGGTCTGGGCAGCTGGGGAGGTCCTTGTATGCAGTGGTGTTCATGAAGCTGTAAAACTGACTCCAAGGACTCCTCTTATAGGGAATATAGATGGTTGAGTCTGGGGACCGAAAGGCATGTGAAAATAGAATAGGATGCATAATACTGTGGAGATGTCAGGCCAGCTTGGAAAGCCCTCACAACTACCACAGACCGAGAGACTTCACTTACTTTTTGAACAGAAAGTTGAATTCAAACCCAAAGTTATCCAAACCTGTTAAGTTTTAAGGAGTGCTTAGTCTCCTTATGCACTGTAAGAGGATTCATGATCCTTTTTTGTAGAGCAATTCTTTATTGGATGTGTATCTATCATGGAAGAGTTTGGATCATTCTGTTGGTACATCTCCAGCCTTCGCTAAGTAAGTATACAACCGCATCTTTAAATTTGAAAGCCATATAAGAAACTGCCTGCCTGGTTTTCTAAACTGAGAATTCTTCTGCCCACATGCTTCTCAAGTAATGTAGCTAAAGAGACTCTGTTTATGTTGTTTCAAGTATGATCTAATGTTTGCTTTTGGCAAGAAACTCTTCCTTGTTACTATGCACAGAAAGCGTAGTTTACACAAGGCCAAAATATGAACTTGCTGTTCTAAATTGAGCAAACAAGGATACTTGAGCTATATCTCTAGCAGTAGTAGTGTAGGCTTCTTGTAGTAATCTAATTCATGGGGAAAACAATAAACAGGTATTCATTAGTTATTCAAGGTAAGAACTTTTCGTTTGGAGAGGTAAAAATTTTAATATAAGAACCCAAGTAATGGTACAGTTGTCGTAGTGGAAAGGTTAAGACAATGCAATTGAAAATTGTGTGCTTAGCTTTTGTACCTCAGAGGTCTTTTCAATGGAAAAGTAATCACTACTTGATATTGAGTGGCAGTATGCAGGATTATATGGAGGATTTGCATGTTTTGTTTTTAATAGTTGCTGGAAAACTTGGCACCCTTTGAATAACTCAAGGCTTTTTTTCCTGCTTTTCCTTTTCTGAGGAAAAGGGGAGAGAAGCCTTTCATTAGTTCCACATGATAGTTAACTTGTCACATTTTACAGCTTAATCCTTCTTCTTTAAAGAGTTTTTAGTGAAAAGACATACCAGCCATCTTCTGCATAACAGTCATTACTAATATAAATACTGAAAATAACATAATTGTTTATATGAACACAGTAAGATTAGTGATAATACAGATCTCCTCCTACTGTGGATTGTTGCCTCTCATGATATCCTCCAATAATGCAAGTGAGTTTGTTCTACATTACATCTGTTCACTGTTGTTGATGAAAATATAGCAGTGCAAAATTAAAATTAAGGAGTTACTTTTGTACTTTTGCTATTAGTCTTCTGTTTCGGGGAGCTAAGAAGTATGAACAGTGTTCCCGATAGGGCGGCTTGAGCTCCCCACTTCTACAATAACACTGTACTGGTGTGTTAATAACTTGTCAGTTGGGATATGGCTTTGAGGAAAAGGACTCAAAATTGGGTGGTAGTATTTTTTTTTTTTAATGCAATTTTCTTATTACTGTGTGATGGAGGCTTTCAACAATTTCCTCATGGGTCACTTTCACATTTCCCTCTTAGCTCCACCCCATCCTTGCCACAGCATTACACACTGATTCTCATTTTCTCATGAGTCAAATTTCAGGGTAAAAGCAGAAGTTCTGTAATACATTATTCACTGATTATTTGCTATGATATTCTTTTTGAAACAAGAAAAATGCAGGCATGTGTTGAAACACTTCAAATACAAGAATTAAGCTCATGAATTACTTACAAACAAGTGTTTGTAGAAAGAAAAATCCCCTAGTTTCTCTCTTCCTCTTATGTGGTGATTGCTTTAACTTGGACATCAAGTCTCTATTAATACATTTTATAGCATGATTCTTTGTGCTAGAGCATTAAAAACTGCTACGACTTCAACTCAGATGATCCCGGTTTAGCCAGAGCAGCCCTTGTTTTGAGATGCACAAAGAGGGAAGAAAAGGCCTTTGGTTTAAAGCATTAAGATTTGATGCTCCTCTTGCTATTGCAAGAATCTGAAAGAGAATCTGTGGAATCCATATGAGCCATAATTCATCCAGGTTCTGTGGTTGTGTGTGCCTGAACCTTGTAAGTGGTTGTATGATCATACATACTTTATCGTAATCTAAAGAATGTGACTGCTTGTAGCTCAGACTGTTGCTTCTAAACTCTTGCTTATGAAAGGTCTATTCATCTTTTTTCTACCTCTGATAATTCTTTATCAAGCGACTTAGCCTAAATACTGCTAAATATACATAAATTCTTGTAGCATTTACTCATTTTCTAGACTGCTTTTTGTATTCTCATTTTCTACTGGGTCTTGTGTGCTATTTCATATTTTATCCTGTGTTAAATACTTTGTGTCAGAAGAGGGTAGGATTATGTGATAGGTCTTTCATTCCCAGAGTTAAAACAAAGTTTTCTTTTTAATGGTTTCTGTGTGTTTGTCCCCATAACTGATGGCAAGAGACATGGCTCTGTCATGCTCTCACTACCTATGTTTTATCAGATATTGTCTCTCTTTTAAGTAAATCCCTTTGTTTTCTGTGGGGAATGGATCGGAATAAAGCCAAGTGAGACTGTAAAGCAGTACCAGAGGCTAAAGGGGATTAGGAAATAGAGGCCTGGGATTACAGAGGGAGCTGTGTTCAGAGGCAGTCCTGGGAGAAAAAACTAAGTTGGATGGTGAAATAGGGAGAGAAGGGGTAAAGGCTGTTGAAATAGGATTGTGGGGTTAAATAGAAGCAGGTGAACAGTAGGCAGAGACATCTTACAGTAGACCATGTGTGGTGGGAAACCTGGAAGTGTCTTTGTTCAGAAACATTCAGGAGGAGAGGTCAGGACACCAGGACTTGGTGAAAAGCTTCAGCAGGTAGATGGAAAGTTGTTCTGAATTTCAGTAGAGAGGGAGATAATTAAAACTGGCTGCAAAAGAAGATTAAATACAGCTGGACATAATTAAATTTAAACAGGAAAGTTTAATTGTGGTATTTTTTAAATTTAATGAATACTAAATCTGTTTTTTTGTTTGCTGTCCAATTTATGTTTCACATAAGTAAGTAATTAGAGGAGCACTTTTATTTAATGTTTGTTGCTTTGACCACTTTGCACTGAATAAAGTAGATTTAATTGATCGTTAAAGTATATTGAGATCCTGAAAAAAGAGTAGGATAATCTCTAATACAACCAAAACGTTGCATATGCTGCTCTGTTGTCAGAGCTTTGCTGGGAGGTTAATAGTAAAGCAGGAGCAGAGAATCTTTTTGGCTTCTAGAGCTTGGAGCTGTAAATAATGGAGTTGAGTGAGAGATTTGAGGTGTGTATGTGTTTGGAAGAAGTAGTTTATCATTCTTAGAAAAAGCATGTGTTCTTGTAGAATGAGACATTAACATTACATTGTTAATGATGTATTTTATTTTGAACAAAAGCTACTGAAAGTTTTTAAATCTCTATTTCAGTCTTGCTCTAATCAGCATACGTGCTGATGAAATACAGACTTTTTTTTTCTTTATCTGTGCAATGTATTCAACACACTTTTGTGACTCCATTACTATGATCATGTTTGCTGTCCTTTTGTAGCGCAGCAAAATTATTCTGTAACTTTCATTTAAAGCTCATAACTTTAGTTAAATTTTTGGCTTTATCTGAACTATCTTAACTTCCTTATGTCCTTGCATCAGAATAATTTTTCACTACCATAACCTATAAAAGAAGGTGGTAGATTCTTCATTTGATTTTTGTATTTCAGTTATTGCATGTTGGCTGCTTTGGTTTGTTACTTAGCTATTGTTCAAAATCCTTCCTGTATACCAACTGTGTACCCAGTAATCAGATCAATATATTAACTGTTTTCTTAAACACATCATGTACATGTCTTGTTCATAGTGTTTTGCAACATTAGCTATCATGGCCATTATGCAAATATATATTTTTCTTCAGTAAAACATGGTTCACAGTCTCAGTGTTAACGCTGTTATTTATTTATACCTGCCTGATGCTGCATGTAAATCTCCTTTGCATGCACATTTTTTCAAATGGGCTTAGCAGGCCTTAGATGGGCTGGCTTGCTATGTGTATTTGCACTTTGTCTGGTAGTTTGGGCTTGGATCAAGTGCACCTTTTAAAGCCTAACTCCTGATTGTCCACACCTGCTCCCCAGCAGAAGGAGCTGAAGCACAACTGTCCCAGAACACCTTCTGGGTGAAACTAAAGCAGGTGGTGTGCTCCAACTGTGGGGGTCATTTTAGGCTGTGGAGGAGTTTGGGCAGGTCTGGAAATAAATAATTTCTTCTCCCCAGAGCTGGTATCCTGTGGGTGCTCTGTCTCAGCTTTGCACCTCTGCCCCTACTGTGCTGCACTGCTTGCTTGTGAGGACCAGTGCACCAGTGTTGTTCTTAGGCACAGTGTGCTTATAAGGGTCTTACACTTTTTTTTCAGAAGGTAGATTTGGATGTTGGAATCTTGTAGAGATCCTTTGCTTGGGTGGGATGTCCCTATTTTGCTTTCTATTTATTCAATTCAATATTGCACAGTTAAATAACACAATAAATAGCTCAGTATATTGCAGTGTTAAGATTTAGTCAAATACCTAGAGAATTTTTTGTGTTAGTTCAGTTTTTGTCTTTAGTCTTTGTCCACTAAATTTGTAATCTCAAAAGCTTTGTCCTAGGAGCATCCACTGGCCACAGACTACGTTGTGTCTGTAGCTATACTGTCTTTTCACTACATGCTGTCATGATACTTAGGTTAGTATCCAAGTCAGTCGAATACATTAATTTCCAAGTTAATTCTTTAAAACCTTTTCACAATCTGCTGTATTTTGTTAAAAAATAAACCCTACCACTTCCCAACCTCCACCTTTCTACATCTACCTCATTTCATTTTTTCTTTACAGTTTCAAGGGATAAAAATGGAAAAATAAAAACAAGCAGTACTGATAGAAATTTCATTTTTCCATAGTTATGTGGGTTTATAGGTTAAAAATATTTAACCACTTTTTTATCTGTATTAGCAGGATAGCGGTATTTCAGCAGTAAAGCAGGAAGGGAAGTGGCCATCCTTGCAGTACAGAATACAACCTGTTGTGGCAGATAACCCTGAGCAGTTTTCCCTTTAACCTTCTAGTATTACTTGGCATTTCTTGTTTGGACAACGGTTGTTCAGATTTATTTTTATTTTTATAATCTATCTTCTGTGAAAATGTAATGGATAAAGCTGAAGAATTATGCTTCAACAGCATTTAATATTCAATAGAGGTGGGGGCTGCATGCAGTCTTCAGTAGAGGTGTGGGAGGTCTTCATCAGCTGTGAGGTTACTGTTGGATCAGTCTGGAGACTTCTATTTTCCTTAGGGGTTTCTTGCATTTTGTTTTCCCATACAATGCAAGTGTTAAGAAACTTACCTGGGAGTTGCCAAGTTAGATTCATTGACCAAGTTTAGTCAGTTTTGCATGTTTATGGAAAGTCTTGCCACTTGCATTGCTATGTTTTGGTGTCTGTCTGAAAAAAAACCTTTGTAGTCCAAGACAGGTAGAAAAACAACAGCTTTCCTCAGTGATTCTTCTGGTTTTTAGTTGATTTGAGTCATTTTGGTCTCTGCCTGTATAAATAAAAGAGACACTGGACTAACTGAAAACACATCATTTCAGTTCTCTGGAAGTTGATTTATAAATACACTTCTTCCTGCAAAATAATAATCCTTTCTTATTCCTTATCTACCTTATATATGGGAATTATTGTATCTTGTGTATTGGCTGACAGTAGTTAATTCTGAAAGCACTTACATGACAGAAGGCAGCTTTAATGTTTCATATCTCTCAGATAATGTACATCCATCTGTTCTTTAGCAAATGCATCACCTCTCTGCATACTGATGATTTCTGATGTAGCACTGCTTGTAATTAAATTTTGATAATATGTTTTACAGGCTTCTTGAAAAAACAAATTGAGTTTATTCATGCAAATGCAGAGTAAAATGGAAACCACTAATGACTAAAGCTAATTTCATGAACTGATGGTCACTCAAAAATGTAGGAATAATTAAAAATATTTACTAGTACTGGCGTACATTTTTAATTGGCTGGAATTTCTTTTGGGTATAATAACAGTAACAACAGTGATATTTTTGTCACTTAAACATTTTGCATATTCTTGCATTTGATTACTTTAATGTTTCAAAGCTGACCTTTTATGTTGGTTGCTTACAGATACAAATTGGAAGTATGTATTAAATTATTGAAACAAATGCGGCATTTGCAGTTTTATCAAGTACATACTAAACCAGTAATTGCATATATTATGCTGCTGATACTGAAAAAATGCAATTAAACTTTTAAACTACACTCATGGCTGCTTAGACAAACAATTGTGGTGGAAACTAGAATTTCTAGATTGAAAAGATGTAAACCTCTTGTTCAGCTTTTTTTTTTTTTTTAAACTACTGATTTTTACATTATTTAGTGTTTCGAATTTCCAAGATGAGAAAATAATGTGTAGTATTGTTTCATTCATAATGCCCAAACTATGTAGCAAGCCTGATACATAAGTTGTGTTACCATCGGATGATATATGCAACTAAATTTGACCTTTGATGAAATGTTGTTATTAAACATCACTCCCACATGCTAAGGTTTCTCAGCTTTGAGGGAAGATGTTAAATGAAAACATTTCTCTTAGGGAGCACTCTTCATGGCATCTTTCTTAAGTGCTCCTTACTGTACACAGAAAAATAAACACACTTGAATGCTACCACTTGAATATAAAAACATAGACATTAGCTTCTGGTTTGAGTCACGTGCACCCAAGTGTCCTAAAGCTTTTTTTCCATGGTAAAATCAAGAGTCAGCACAGCGTCTGCTTCCTTCCATTGAATGTGTGGCGCTTAATTGTCTTTTAGTGTTAATTTCTCATTCACTGATTGGAACTTAATGGATGCTTTCTTTGAACACATGTTTCAGTGACTGATCTTATAAGGTTTTATTTGGAGGAATCGTCACCTGGGTAGATACATGGAAACTTGAGAACACTGTCTTTGGGATATAAGTAGTGTTTCCCTGAGGAAGAAAGGTGCAGAGAAGTGCAGAATCCCAGCTATGAATCCTTAGAGAAAGAGCGGAAAAACACCTGTAAATGTGTTTCTGTGCCTTTTATGGTACAACACACTGGAAATTCCAGTAGAGCTGTGGTTTTTGGAACTTTGTTCCCTACTAACCAATAAGATGAATGTTTTTGGAAATGTCATGGGGCAAAGTTGGGATTTATCTGTTCCCTGTCCCTGACACAAGGCCCTAGGTTTTTGTTAAAAAAAAAAAAAATTAAACTGTAAGAGATAGGTGACTTAAGAAAAAGGAGGAGGTGATGGAGGTGGTGGGGTATCATCCTGTGCTGAAGTACTCAGGGAAACATCCTTTACTGCTCCTACTCCAAGGAGACTCAGAAACTGTGCTCCCATCCAGTATTTGTGGTGTTGTGCTTTCTGAATCTCTCTCTCTCAGTGTGGCCTGCTGAGTCTGTGGGGTGGGCTGTGGGCTCCCAAGGGTGGTGGCTCTGTACACAGTGACAAAGCTAATTTCTCTCTGCGCACGTTTATTTTCAAGTGCTGCTTTCATAGCCTGTGAATCTGACCACTTGTTGTTACTGACTTCATCTACTCAACACATTGCTTGAATCTAGGGAAACCAGAGTCTGGATGTGCCAGCCTCAAAGGCTATATAGCTGAAAATCTGATACCAAATTTAATAATGAATTTGTCTATGTTATAGCCCCCTGTTCTTACATATTGCTTGGAGGCACATGGGTAGCTGAATGCGTGAATAATTTGGGAATTGCATTAGTATTTTTCAGTTTCTGTTAAAATGCACCTAATTTTGGTCTTTTTTAACATCTCAGAGACTCATTTAACAATTATTGTAGCTTCTTAGACTTTGGAGAACTTTACTACGAGCAGTCATTTTTTTTCCAGGTGAGGTGTGTGCCCTTTCTGGGCCACACAGGTTGCCTAGTGATGTCTGCTTTTGACCACTGGGCATCTCTCTGGCCAGCTTAAGACTTGGCAGTGATAAGGCTGTATTTTTTAATGGGTGTTCTCTTCTTTATTAATCTAAAAGGAAATTAGAATAACAAGAAATGAAGCTTTCAATTATATCGGAAAATATGCTGCTCTTAATGCATAAGACCAAAAGCCGTTTGTTTTTTTGAATAATATACAAAGTCAGTAATCAAATGAGAGGGAAAATAAATGCCATTTGAAATAATCTGCGTACAGTTTTTTGCAAGTAATACTGCATACTTGTATCTTCTGTTAACATGAATATGAACAATTCTTGTGGATTTGCTAGAAAGGCAACTAGTCCTTCTGAATTTTGCAGAATCTGGTGCTTAAAGAGACTATGATCAGACTGTTTGACAGAACAAGTAATTATCTTGCTAGAAAGTTGCCTGCAGTTTTTTTGGGTTTTTCTAGTTGTGTGTCAAGTGAAAATTATTTCTTGTTTCCTGGAAGGTTTTAGTTGCCAGGAACAATAGAATGAAATAGGTTTTTACTGTTTTATCTAATAAAAAAACGTAACTTGTAATTTTCCACTTTTTCTTTATCTCCTTAGAATGTGAAAGCATTTGCATCTTCAGATAGCCTAGCCAAGGTCCAAGAAGTAGCAAGCTGGCTTTTGGAAATGAATCAGGAACTGCTCTCTGTGGGCAGCAAGAGGCGACGAACTGGTGGATCTCTTCGAGGTAATGCTTCCTCAAGCCAAGTAGATGAGGAGCAGATGAATCGGGTTGTAGAAGAGGAGGAGCAGCAGCAAAGACGACAACAAGAGGAGCAGCACATTGCGAGGAATGGGGAGATAGGAGGAGAAGAACCTGGGTTTGATGACAGGCATGAGTCTCAGCAGGAACACTTAGAAGAAAATAATAACAGACTTATTACAGTGGATGAAGATTCCACTTGTAACCAAGAGGAAGATGACGATGAACAAGCTGGTGATCAAGAGGAGGAGGTGGAAGAGGAGGAGGAAATGGACCAGGACAGTGATGATTTTGATCAGTCTGATGACAGCAGTAGAGAAGATGAACATGCTAGCAGTAATAGTGTCACAAATTCTAGTAGCCTCATGGACTTGCCCATTCACCAGTCATCGCCATTCTACATGAAGACAAAGGTGAGAAGCTACATTTTTTTGTGTTCTTAGTCCTCAGTAACTTTAGATTTTGGAAAAAAGATGCATATTTAGCATAAACGAAAGTTTTACAATGAAGCAAAGATTTTATTTCCTAAAGAGCTTACAGTGAAGAATTTATGTGGTCCACAAAAGCTATGCTATTTTAGCTGTTAATAATAAAAATATTTGCATGCATTTCACATGAGCAAATACCCCTATATATTTTAAGAAATACCATTCTGATGACTATGGTCAAAATACCAAGATGTTTCTTTATAAATATTTTTACATAAGGCCCTCGTGGCATTATTTATGATATTTTCCTTCTCCAAGTGGGCTAGAAGGGAAGGTAAGCAATCGTACATGTGTTGTGTTCTCAGACAAGATCTGGTTCATTTAGGTGAAAACACTGTAATGAAAAAGGAGGGTCAAATATTACAGAAACATGAAGGTCTTCCTGCTGGCCTGCCGAGATCCTTAACAAAATACAGATTTAAAAAAGTGTGATACCCAGTCATTCAATTATGAAGTCATTACATAATGTCTTATGGTATCCTGCTTGTGAGGACCTTGAACTTGTGTGCTGGTTGTTGAAAACTTCAGATCTTCAATAAGAATCTTGAAATTATTCTTCATACTTTTATTTCTACTTATATCACGTAACATTTTAGATTTAAAAGAAATTATTGGGTTATTGGCTGCAGTATACATTTCTAGTTCACCATATTTTCCAAATTCTTTGGGAAGGAGGAATTCTGCTAACTCTTAGGAGCAGCAAAATAATGAAAGCAGTGATATTGACTAGTAAGAAAGAGGAGCAGGCCAGTGTTCTTCTGAAAGAATGTTCTTCCTAGGTCTGTGGACTAATTTCTTTTTCTTATTCATTCATTGTTAATAGAACACCTAGCCTCCTCTGACCTTTCAAAAAATAAAACCTCTTCAGACTTTTAAATTTTACTTTAAAAGTAATTAAAACCTGATGTAAAATAAAACCACAAAAAAGTCAGTTAACATAAGTTAACAGGTTGAGTATGAGCATAAATGTAAAGAGATGGATAATCAGTCCTGAAGATGCACCTGGACAGGTAAATAGGGCGAACATTTGCTTCTGGAATCTACAGCGATATTTTTGTTAATAACAATAGTACACAGTTCACTTCCATGTTAAAGTATCTCAGCTAACGTTCATTTTTGAAAAGTTTTAGTGTTTTCTCATGAGTTCTTAATATAATTTTATATTTATAATTCTAGTCTTCAAGGTACTGAAGTATATGCTTTCTAATTTGTTGTGAAATACTGTCATATTTCATAGAATTAAATTGAATTTTACAAGTGAAATCCTTGGTTTTAGTTCAATGCATTGGTTTTCCTTTAGTACGTTTAGTATTTAGTATGTTTTACTGAGTATCATATAACAGCTTGCATCCAATATGGACAATATTTAATGTAGGAAATTCATATATGTTTTTAAGTCTCTAAAATTGAAACTTGTTGAAGTGCTTTTTAAGTAGCTATACTCAAACAGTACAGAGCAGAGCATAATTTTCGGTGGTGGCCAGTTCTGAAGCTTTTTGTATTGGCTTCAATAATGAATGTAGCTTTTTCTTTCTTTTCTTGAGGCATATTTGACATGAACTGAAACAAGCCAGTTTAGCCTGAAGGAAGATGTCTGAAAGGTCTTGGTACAGATGCAAAGTCTCTGTGTGGTCTCATAGTTGCTCTGCATATTCAATGCAGGGCTGGCCATTTTTGTCTGTGCTCTGTCCCCAGCCTGTGCTTCTGCAAGAATTGTTGGGCAGCCAGGTAGCAAACCATATTTGGGAATTTTTTCATGGTGCAGCTCTGTTTTAGGAAGTTTCAACTGTGTACCTGAAGTAGCAGCACAGGTTAGAAAGCTGCTTGAGCTGGCACTGCTCAGCGCCGTGGTTACACATTAGAACAACATGCAACATTAATGTTACCAATTCATTAATAAACCAGTATTTAACCAGAGGAAGACAGTCTGTATTACAAAGTGTTGTGGAAATACATATGTGAGCGCTTGAATGAGTTACTGGAGTAAAAATAAGCATGACTAATTAATACGCTGCTTTTGAGAAGAAAAGGAAGTGTTAGCAGACTCATCAGCTATATTTACAAGTGATTTCTGCTTCTACCTTTTGAGGATAGAGACTAGGAAACTTGAACATGGTAGACTGATTTTTAACTTTTCAGACATGTTTCTCAGCATTTATAGTCGATTACAGTTCTCATAACTCTGTCTGAATTACCTTGCTGTGTGCTGTACTCTGTGAAACTTGCTTTGTGCCACCTTTATAGGCAGTGATGGCTGAATGCCCTACTTCACGTTTGTGTGTCAGATGTAAACCTGGCTCCTCAGAGGCATTCCTGATGCAACAATTTGTTCTGCTTGTATATATGGGCAGCATATGTTTACCACTACCAAATACCAAGAGATAATAGTGAGACTGAACAAAATAGCAATGGCTACTACTGTAGGTGTTGTGTAGCTCATCTTAGTTTTTTAATATCTGTTCTTTTTCCTTCTACTTTTTCTTCCTTTCCACATAAACTACTGGATAAAGTCTTCCTCTAATCTGATTTTTTGTTTGTTTGTTGACCTGCAGAATCCTGTGTGGCTAAGGAAGGAAATGTTATCTTTTCCCCATAACAGCATGGTGTACCCTGCTTGGGTTTGCTGCTAGTCACCTTAGTAGCAGCAAGCACGCTGTGTCCTACCTAATGAAGATCATCAGAGGGATAAACCCCATTATATTTATATAAAAACAGTTTTTATAGATACTCATGTTTTACATAATGTTTATATAATAGATATAAAATATATTAAAATATTGGCCTCATACTACAGTTCTGTGCAAATAACTGATATAATTGCCGCCATAACGTTGTGAAAATGTAACGACTAAAGGGCATGGGCACTTGAAGTGAGAAGGCTGCTGGTTCAGGAGAAACTTCATTGCATTCACCAACACCACACAGGAATCCAGAAGGGTCCTTATGGTTATCTTTCATGATTTCCTGCATAAAATATTTTGGTTTATTTTCATGTTGTATTGGAGAGCTGTTTAACAAATGTGGTTTTTTCTCCCCATATGTTAAGCAATCAAGTTCTTCCCTGAAAGATCTCTTAAATGTAAATAATGACAATGTGTCCATTGGGCATGTTTTTCTATTTTTTGCTCTTGTTATGATACTTCTGTGAGCATTCTGGTGTTGGAACATTTGTCTTGAATCGCAGATGTTTTTATATCTTGATCAGCAATGTGGATGAGGGGATTGAGTGCACACTCAGTCAGTTTGCAGGTGACATCAAGTTGGGTGGGTGTGTTGATCTGCTGGAGGGCTGGAAGGCTCCACAGAGGGGTCTGGACTGATGGGCCAAGGCCAATGGTATGAGGCTCAACAAGGTCAAATGCCAGATCCTGCTCTTGGCTCGCATTAGCCACATACAGTGCTACAGGCTTGAGCAGAGCAGCTGGAAAGCTGCCCAGCAGAAAAGGAGCTGGGGATGCTGCTGGAGAGCAGCTGAACATGAGCCAGGGTGTACACAGGTGGCCAAGAAGTTCAGTGGCATCCTGGCCTGTATCAGCAATAGTGTGGCCAGCAGGACCTGAGCAGTGATTGTCCCCCTGTACTCAGCGCTGATGAGGCCACAGCTCAAATCCTGTGTCCAATTCTGGACCCCTCACTACAAGAAGGTGATGGAGCATGTCCAGAGAAGGGCAGTGGAGTTGGTGAAGGGTCTGGAGCACAAGTCCTGTGAGGAGCAGCTGAGGGAGCTGGTATTGTTTAGCCCAGAGGAGGCTCAGGAGAGACCTTAGCACTGTCTACAAATACCTGTAGGTGAGGTGAGGGTTGGCCTCTTCTCCCAGGTAACAAGCGGTAGGACAAGAGGAATTGGCCTGAAGTTACACATGGGGAGATTTAGATTGGATATTAGGATACACTCCTTCTGGGAAAGGGTTGTAAAACACTGGAACAGGCTTCTCAGGGAGGTGGCTGAGTTACCATCCTTGGAGGTATTTAAAAGACACATAGATGTAGCACTTAGGGACATGGTTTAGTGTTTGACTTGTAATAGTGTTAGATTAATGATTGGACTTGATGATCTTATGAGATCTGTTCCAACCTAAATGATTCTGTGATATCAGAACTGCAATTAAAATTCAGTAGCAGCTGTGTCAAGGACAGTTAAAATTTGTTTATGCAATGTATTTTCCTATTTAGATATCAAATAACTCCATGCACTGGGATTTCATGTTTGACTGATTTGTCTGATATGATGCAAGACTTTTTCAGAGAGCTTTCTGTTCTGTAAGGTTGGCCTATGTCCTTTGTACTTGCAGAACTGATCCTCAGATGTATTAAAGTGACCGGAGTTTTCTCACATGTCAGATCCTTTACTGTTTGTTAATTTTTACTCCAGTTGATCTGTGTCTTGTCAAATTTTGTCATATCTGTTTTAAAAATACTAAATAGCACAAGAGGGCTAAGTAAATATATATAGCAGTCTGACAAAAACATGTTCTTGATGCTGATTTTTCACTGATTACATTGTATTTGTGGCATCCATTTCCAGTGCTCTGTGATGACTCTGTATTAATTGAGTTCTGTTGGGTACCAATTAACCACAACAAAAGCAAACAAATACTCTTCCATCCCATATTTCATAGCAACTGCACTTAAACGCTTTCATCCCTCTACGTGTGGGATTCTGTTGCAATGCAAGAACAAGGATCTATTACTGGCAGTTGCTGTCACTGTGAAATAGCTCATGTAAATTATCATTCTTGCTTACTTGAGATTTAAATTGTTTGTCTACCTGTGCTCATATTCTTGAAATTGTAGTACTAGCAGATATACTGTGCCGGCAATGTTTTATGTTTATCAAAATTGGTGTTTATGACAGAGGTGATACCAGCGTGATTTTGTGGAAGAAAATGTCATCAATTCTATAATCCTATTTTATGTCAACCAGTGCATTATTTTCTCTTGTGCTGACAGCTGGTTTCACCATTCGGTTATCTAGGTTGTACTCTGTTTGCTTTTCCAAGTTTTTTTCCTGTAAATCATTAGGTTTATTTGGTATTTCTGATATATTTTCATAGCTCTAATTCTTAAAAATATTTTGGTCATAATACACACAATCTTTAACTTGTTCCATTTTTTTTGTCTTTCTTTGCATAACTGTTCCTGTAACTCCCAGTTTCATAGTTTTTAAATATTAATGACTTCAATATACTTAAATATTTTAATTGATACTTTTTGTTCCCCTTAAGATGAGTTGTTTATCTTGAACTGGTGCAAGCTTTTCATACTTAGAGGAGCATTGGCTTCTTGGTTATCTTAGATCTTCATTCATCTCTGGTTTGGGGTTGACAGGGAGTTGATTTTGTGGAGAAGATGTCATGATGACTTGTATGCAAGCTCCTATGAATTTAACTTTGTTCTATTAGTTTTTATTTATTTATCTAAAATTCAACATTGCGTAATATTTTTAATATTAAATGTCTCTAATGTTGAAGCCACCTCACTTAGGAAATAACCACTTAAAAAAAATTAAACACATGAATTCATAAAAAGCATTAGCTGCATTATTTCCAGCAAATATTGGCACAGATTTCTATGGTGTAGGCAAAATAGCTACTTAATGGATACCTAACAGGAGTGAAGTGTATTATGTAAGGACCTGAATTTTAAAATCCAAGTGAGCAGGTGGAGCAGGAAGATTGTTAGCTGGTGTGTAGCCATTTTTCTTGCCTGGGGTTTCAGAAAACGCTTTTGTCTGCTCTGCTTGTCTGGAGGGATTTCTGAAGGAGTGTTTGAGCCCATTTACTTGGAATGCTTTATCCTTCTGGACAACAGGCACTGTTCAACAAGAATCTTTGCAACAACCCCCACTTACTTAAACATTTATTTCCTTTTCTTCTATTAAGGCTGCCATAAAATTTGCAAATTAGGTTATATGAATGTGAAATGTTACTTGTGTTAACTATTTGGATTGTGATGGTGACTTCTCATAAGGGGTCAGGCATTCATGCATGCAGAACCCTCCAATAACTTCATTAATTAGTCTGCTCTTCAGATGCAGGTTTGCTTGTTGCAGAAGTGTGGGTTGTGATTGTTTTGTTGGTTAGCAGAGCTTCCAAGGAAACAGAAAACAGATCAGCTAAAATGAAGATGAAAAATTACTGTACAGTTGCATCTACAACCACAAAAACCACTTTGATACCCTTTCAGAAGTTGTTATATTTTAGCATTTGCATCATTACTAAAGGTAATAAGATTTTTTTTTAATGGATACATTTAATACATAACATATATTCCAAACAATAGTGGTAAAGGCCAAGAAGCACTTTAATTTTCATGTAAAACCAGTGTACTTTGATTGCAGCATCCTTTACCATACTTTATACCATACTATCCATTTGGCTGTAAGTCTCAAGAGGGAGTGTGTGTAAGTGATGGTGCTGTTCAGGAGTGCCTCTTCTCGATTGTTTATTGACACTGGAGAGTGGAGAGAGGGAAGATACAACAGATAAGCTGGATTGATGTGGGTGGAGCTGGAAGAGGATGTACCACAGGAAAACCTGTGTCATGGAGCTTAAATACCCATCTCTTCAGTTCTGAAACAAATCTAAAGCCCTGCTCACATACAGAGCTTTCAGCTCTTAAATAGTTAATAGCTCTTTTGCACTTGGCACTTCGTGCAAATGTGGACAGAGTTTTTTGCTGCAGGTGCCTGGTCTAAGCTTGTATGTAGGGCCACAGAGATAAGGATTTGGTTTTTCAGGGGGTTTTGGCTCTGTGTGGAAAGACAGCATTAATTTTTTAAACTGAGGAAACCTAAGATTGCACTTGGCACTTCGTGCAAATGTGAAGAGAGTGTGTCTCCTGTGTGAAATTGCTGCTCTGCAGTTATTGTCAGAATTATTGATAGACTAAAGGCAGGATAGGGGAATGAGGGGCAATCAAAGATGATTGCAGAAACGCTGATCCTTGGGAGCAGATTTTTGTGTGTGTGTGTGTACAGGCAGTACATAGAATTAGGCAAAAGTTGCAGTGTGTGTAGGTGGTTTGCGTGTGTTAATAATTTTTCTCCTCCTCTGAGCAGCAGAGGGGGCTGCTGTTGCTTTGCTGCAGCCCTGTGCAGACTCGTGCGATGTTCCTTTGCAAAGGTTTTCCTTGCTCCTGCAGCTAAAAGCCTGAAACATGTTTTCTAAGTGTAGGGAATAAATGTAACTGGAACAGAAGGACTCAGTATTTTTTATTTGTCAAGAAATATGTTTCCAGTATAGGAAATGATGTAGGAATATTTCCTTTAAAAGAACAAGTATTCAACTTATTTTCAGATGGCTTATGTGATGAGAATGCAATGTATAGTTCTCTGCTCTGAGTACACAGGAGAAAGAGAAAAAACTTTATACTACAAAAAGAGATTAATTTTTTGCCTATTTTTTTTTGCAAGTGTCACATACCAGGTATGTAGATTCTTCATGCCTTTCAGTTAATGCTTTCAAGGGTTTTAACCTAAGTAGTAACTTGCCTAAAGCTTGCCAAAAAGGCTACACATAAAAATTGCTCTGATTGTTGAAAAAAGGCAACAAAAAAGTATTGACAGGTTTTTTTTTTCTCTTGCTTCTTCCTATGATTCTACTTTTTAATTGAGGGGGATCTTGTCAGGGCATACAAATGCTTTAAGGGCAAGTGTTCAGGTATTGGGGCCCGATTCTTCTTCAGTGGTGCCCAGTGACAGGATAAGGGGTAATGAGCACAAACAGAAACATAGGAAGTTACATCTGAAAATGAGGAAAAACTTTCCTTTGAGGGTGACAGCACTGGAGCAGGCTGTCCAGA
>WAAE01005949.1:0-32093 GCA_013400495.1 Nicator chloris
TGGTTTCTCATTGCTGTAAAAACCCAGCATCTATGTAGTAATTAATAGGGCTGACAAAAACCCCAAGCTCCTTTAGGAATCCTGGAAGGATATGTTGAGTGTCTGAAGATAATGACTAGGGTACTACTAGTATTAATTATTCACAGGGAAGTGAGATTTTTAAAACCAGTGCTTTGTCAACAAGCCCTAGATTTTCTATGAAATCCTGAATACGTGGCAGACTGTTCAGACCATGTAACTTCAGGGAATCCAACTAGTTTGCTCAAATTAGTGAAGTTGCCTCGGGCTCCCTATCCATCAAGGGAGCCCTCAGAGGACAATTCCAAACAGTGCTCAATTCTGAACTGCCCTTTGAAGGCTCTGTCAGCTTCTCTCAGTACTGGAATTGTACAAGTCAGGCAGTGTAAACACCTCACCATACCAACATTAACCACAGCGAGTGATTTCCAGTACCTACATCAAAGCATTTAAAAAATTGCAACATACCACATCTCTATCAACAATGACACATGGCCTTTTTACACTGGGTTAGAAAACACAGCGGGTTTAAAAAAGCGTGGAAACAAAAGAATTCAGAATCCCCCAAAACCTCTAACCCCACCAGTAATAGCGTTAATACAGTAAACCTCATGTAGGCACACAACGTAACAGTTTAGGTTTACCTCTTTAACTTCATTCCCTAGAGAATCACCACATAACAGCTGTCTTGGTGAGTTTCGATAGCGAACACAACAGCGTAGTGGTCTGCCCTGTTTTCACTTTCTATCTATCTACCTATCTATCTATCTATCTATCTATCTATCTACCTACCTACCTACCTACCTATCTATCTTCTTCCTAATCCTTTTGTGCTGAGCTGTACCAACAGCTGGATGAAACCATCCTGAAAACCATCCCTATAAAAAAAAATAACAAACGTCTAAAATAAATGTCTGAACAAATGTCTAAAATACCAGAAACATTTGGTCAACAGTGTCTTGATTTGATGACCAGTGATCTTAGATCACTGATAACATTTTGGCAGTCACACAGGTAAGTTACCTTTCCAGCGCCAAAAAGGCACGTTTTAAAGCATCTGCATTCAACATGGGAGCCCGGAGAGGGGAGGGCCTGTAGCAAGGCCGGCCCTCAGGCCGGAGGGAGAGCTCCCCTCTGCCGCTGCCGAACCTCGGCGCATCTCCGAGGCGGGAGGAGGCGGCGGGGGTGCCCAGCCCAGCCGCACGTTGCCTGGAGCCGCCGGCAGCCCGCGATGCTCGGCGGGCGGGGGTGCGGGCAGGGGGACGCGAGCGGCGGCCGTAAGGACACGTCACCGCTGCTCTCCCTTCCCTTCCCGCCGCGCCGCCCGCCGGGAGCCGTAGTGCCGGCGGGGCCCGGCGGGGCCGCGCACACAAAGAGCGGGGGATCGGCTGTCGCTGCCGGGCCTCGCCCCCCGCCCCCTCGCCGCCGTGCCGCGCACTCCTCCCTCCCTCCCCGGCTGCCACGTAACCCCGCCGCCCGCAGGAACTGCCGCGGCGAGCAGCGCGCCGCCCCGCTCCCGGCCCCGCACGGCCTCCCGCCCGCGGCGGCGGGGCAGCGGGACCCGGGTCCTGGCGGCAGCCGCGGCTGCGCCTGTCCAAGCAGAGCCGGGGAGAAGGGCGTTCCCGCCGGGGAAGCGGGGAAGCGCCGCGGGGAGGGCGCCCGCGGTGGTTCCCGGGCGGTGCGGCGGGGCGGGGGTCGGCTCCTGTCCCCGCGTACAGCGGGTCGGGCGTGGGCCGGCGGGCAGGTGCGCCGGGAGGCGGCGGCGCTGCCTGGGGGCAGCCGCAGGGTTCCGCCGCAGCCCGCACAGCCGTCCCTGCTGCCACGGCACTCCCGCGCCGTCCCGCCCCTCCAGCACCGAGAGCCGCCGGTGGAGCGGGAGCCAGCGGGAAGAGGACGCCCGGCGGGGGCGTCGGTGCCGCCTCACCTCGAACATGAGCCCCAGCAGGAAGATCATGGCCATGCAGGACACGATGTCCGCATGGTTCTGCACGATGAATTCGTGGCTCAGCACCGGCGGGTTCTTGTTGCTCTTCTTGCGGATCGCCATGGCGGGCCGGGAGCTGGGCGCCGCCGCCGCCGCCTCCCCGCTGCCAGCACAGCTCCTCTGGCCGCGGCCAGGAAGAGGCGGAGGGGAGGAGGCGGCCGCGCAGCCGGGGAACGGCAGCGCCGCGGCTCCGCTTCCCCCGCCCCGCCGCCGGCAGCGCCCCTGCCGGCCGGCGGCGCCTCCGCCGCGCTCCGCCCGCCGGAGCGGTGAGGGCAGCGCCCGCCAGTTCAAACCCGCCAACCCGGGCGCGGCGCGGCCGGGGCTTGTCAGCACAGCCGAGCCGAGCCGTGTCGTGGCACCCGGGCAGCAGAGCTGAGTCCCTGGCAGTGCCGGCCAGATACTCGCTGGCGGTAGCCCGAAGCCCGCGCTGGGCACCGGCCCAGCTTCAGTCTCCTGCCGAGGCAGCGGCGACAGGAAATGACCGTGGGGCTCCTACAGGATCGCGACCTAACAGAGCGGGCTGGCCCCGGTTCGAGTCGTGCCGCTGAGCCGGCCCGGACTGCAGTCCCCACCGGCATCCCCCGCTATCCAGTCACCACTGATGTCTTTCTCCTTCACCGGGGGTTCTGGCTAAGTTTAGTTGCCACCGGACCTGTGCCAGCTGGGCTCCTGGACAGCGTGAGGAGGCCGCGCAGGCCGGGCTCGTTCTGGGTGCGACCGAGTGGCAGCCGCACGGTACAGATGTCCCCGCCGCCACTCTGCTCACGGTACTGTGTAGCCAGAAAGAACGGGAACGGTAACAAAACATCCAATTCCAAGAAAGAAGACGGGAGGAAAAATAACCGGGAAGTACGGAGCGAGGAGATGGAGAGGCTAGATGCGGATTAAAAAAAACAACCCAGTAACAGAAGGCTCTTGTCAGGTTAAAACAGTGAACGAAGAGGTCGGAGAAATTAACGCTGATGCGGCGCTGATCCAGGCTGAATTCAGCGGTCCTTCAACCCTCGCAAAATTCATGCTATCTTTATTTATTAAAGCTTCTGTTAGGCATATACTCCCAGTGGATATATGGAAAAAAATATAAAGAAACGGACTAATTTATAGTTGAAGTTTAGTGCTGTCAGAATGGCTTTTGCTGCTGGCAGCTTATGGATGAATACAGAGCAAGAAATTAGGGTGCAGCTATTTGCTATTGCTTTGCTTTGCCAGAATTGAGAGTGTGCACCAAATTCATTGTGTGAGCTGTTTTAAATACGTTGATATCTTCCAACTGTATGGAGCAGTGATCCACAGAACAGACTGACCAGTGTAAGATCAGGTTTATTAACTATGAAACACCTTCATCAGCTGTGTAGATGCTCACAGGTTTTCTATGAATTTATAACAAGACAGCTATATTGGTGCCTGGAGATGATCTAGGACACTTAAAAATACAGAAAAAGCTACAGAAAAATTTCCCTTCACAGCTGGATTTTTTTTTAAGTTTAAACAGGAACATTTGTATTTTACTCCCAAGATGTTTTATATTCTAGAAATGCCTTAAGCCCCTGACTGTACCAGTATTGTGTAAATGTAAAGTAAGCAGGATGTTATTTCAACAGTAACAATGTGAAACTACATCCCTGATTGCATACAGTATAATCATGGATGAACCTGTGAAATACACCAGATTGGAATAAAAATTGGACTCCTTTTTTGCAATATAAGTTTCCATCTATTTCCCACCTTAGACTTAAAAGAAATCAGGTCATCTTATCTCTGCAGAACATAACGAACAGGACTTAACTGGGACATGCTTTCCTCAAGCTTTAATCAGCAAGTGCCTTGACTGCCTGGCTAGATATCCTGTCATACAGGCCTCAGTTTCAGCTTGGCTGTGTATCCTGATGATACACTGTAAACTGCTACACCAAAATGGAAAACAAGGCAACCTTTTGCCTCACCTGGAGTTTCCACACCTTCCTTTTATCAGGAGTTTCCTCTTCTGCCACATGAAATTTCGTATGGCACTTCAGGCAAAGTGGGATGGTCAGCCATCTGCTGCTTGCCATGGGTGGCTAGTCTGTTTGCCAGGCTTCTTTCCAGACATCCATATTTTCTAACATTCGGCTTCAAAACAATTCCATTATTCAGGAAGGAAGTTCCCTCCAATCTGTCAGAGGGAGTTTCTAGCATCTTATCACAGCAGCCACCATTATGTGCATGCGTGTGTCCCAAAACCTTGCCAACCAAACCAAATACAGCATTTCAGGTGGCAAGATTGTGGGGACTTAGGCAGGAAGCATATTATGACACCTGCAGTAACAAGACACAAACAGCTTTCTATTTGGGAACCTTTCCTGAATTTACGTGTCGTCAAACATGCTTAGAGATAGAACCAAGAACAACATTTTCAAGCAACTATAAATAAGCAAATCAGCAAGGAACAGAATGGAAAACTTCAACAGAAGATACCTACAATCAAATGTCTAGGTCTTAAATGCAATAAATGATGTTGCCTCTCAGGACAGGATCTTGGAATTAGCTGGCAGGAAGGCTGGAAACATGGTTTCATGCTTCCTTCTGTCCCCAGGTGTTTAGAAAGTTATCCCAGCAACTGGTATTAGCCCTTCTAACCTGTTAAGACAGAAAGAATCCCATCTCTTCCCCTTTTTTTATTTGTAAGTTTAATGCATTCTGCACAGATGAACATGTTTACGTGAGAGATGTGAACGGGCTAATCCCCCTTTTTATACATACATGGCATAGCTTCCATGGTCACCTTCTAAAAATAAATATTCCATTTGACATAGTCAACAAGGAGCCTTTAGACTTTTTCAAGATGTCATACCAGGTATCCTTTATCATATGTACATAACAATTAACAGTGCAATTTCGGCTCTTAATATTCCAAAGATGCCATAGACAACAATTAACTTGTCTGGTTAAACAGCATTTTTCCTTGTTTTTTCTTTTTCTTGAAGATGTGTTGTGATGTCAAGCATTTGCTGCAGCACAGCATGGAACAGAGTTTTCTATTTGTATCTTCTTGCTTTCTCCACCGCCTGCAAGTTCCAACAATTCTTTAAGTGCATTCTAAAGCCATTTCCATGTATTTCAAAAATTTATAGTAAAACAGAAGAAAATTGTTAAATTACATTAGATTTCTTCTTTAGCTAAGAAAGGTAATGAGACATCACCTCTTCATACCAGTTTCCTGCTGTCTTAGGTTCTCAGACCTCAGGACAGAAAACTGCCATTTCACTAATATTTCTGTTTTCTTGAAGCAAAATGACACCATTCAGAGCATGTGAATTATCTTTTTATCTTTTTCAATAAAGCAGTGATAATTATGTTTTTATGCCTAACAATGGAAAAGGTAACTATAAATTCATGGAATAGCTACAGGAAAACAAATTATTAATGGAAAGAAGCCCACTTGAAAACTGAGTAATTATTCCAAAAGGAATTGAAGACAAAAAAAGTTTGTGTAAGGGATAAAAAGTGTCTGGAAAAATGTAAGTAAATAGAAAATACATTAGGAAGGAAACCTAGAAAACCTGAGAAAGACCTCAAAATGGCACTGCAGAAAAAGTTAAAAGTGAGCATGTGTCATGATGTGGCCACATTTCAGATCAAGTTTGCAAGAAGCATCATTTTAGCAGAAAGTAATTATTTCTCTTCTTCAGGGGTCTGCCTACTACTTCAGAATACGACTTCAGTTTTGGCTTGCTATTCCTGTTAGTATTCTTGTGTTGGATCAGAATAAATGCAATAAGCTTCATAAAACAATGTCAATTATTAAGACATGCCTAAAGTACCCAAACATATATGCATGTGTCACAAATGAGGGTACAGGATTAAATGGTGAAAGGTTTTCAAGGACATATATTTGTCCTTGATATTTTCCAACATCTCAGATCTGCTTCTGTTTTTTAAGGCTGAGTAATATTATAAGAAATGTATATATCACCAAATGTCACACACTTTGAATACACAAAGTAATGCAAATATTTATGTACTATTCTGCAAGTGTAAGGTTCACAGAGAACTGAACTTGCAGTTTAAATTAATCTCCAAACATATTTTAATACACTGTACAGTATCTTACAACCAAATACAACCTTTTAGTTAAAATATTTCTACTTTAAGTGGATTAACAGCAAAACTTGAAGATTGTTAGCCATAATGTCACAGACAAGGTTAACTTCATATGGCATGTAATACATATCTCAATTTATACAGCTTTTTAATCACATTCCTGCAGAATCTTATAAAGAATTTAAGAGTCTGCTCCAACTCCGTGCATTTTTTGACACTCATTAGTTAAAATTAATGAATCCTTTGAATGAATTCCATAGAAATGGTGTTTCCACCAAAAAAAGAGCAAAATCCTGACACTACTTTCAGTGTTTGTTAAAATATATTGCACTGAGCAACCAGCTAAGATGAGCACAGTCAGCTGAATTAGAAAAGGAACATAAACCTCAGTATTTATACCTGTTAGCAAAAATAACTTGGTTTTTTAGAATGTACAGATAACTTATTAGAAAATCACTTTTTGAGAAACACAAGCCGGGTAAACCAGGTTTAGAGTAATATATTTTCTGGAATTTTTTTTGCTAGAGATTTCCTTTATATATGTAATTTATTAAGTTTATAATAGTATAGTATCTTAAAGCAATATTAAGTTTATAAGACCTTGCTATTTGTTTCTTGCCACCAATGACAAAACTCAGCATTTTAGAACAAAGGTAAGATTCAATTCTTCACACTCATTCCATTTTATTAGCTCACTACCCACCAGATTATTTTTAAAATTCCAATAAAGTAGAATGTGAAAAACGTTAACTTACTGTAACACTGCTTTAAAATTGTTACCACTTAAAAAAAATAAGCAAAAATTAGTTTTTATTTTACATGTAGTCCCAGCTCATCGTTATGGTTTTTCATACAGCAACCATGCAGATTATATACATTCCTGAGCAATCTTGCCTAACTTATAAATTGTTTTTCCATCTGAAGGTGGGAGTTTCATCACGTACTGTGAAGAAAAAGAAACCAAATTAGTCACAAACCAATACTTAGATTTTATTTACAAACATTAGATTATCCCAAACTTAACCTATACATGCATATGTATGTCTACACATTACATTTTTTATTAAAACTAATAAAATACTTTACTTTGCACCAGTCTTCAGTTTCAATTAAAGGTGATAAACATTAACTGTTTCACAATGGAACCTAGCAGTATAAACAGTGATTCATAAAGAGGTTTTAATAATCCTCTAGTTACATAAAGTTTGATATATTAAACTTTCTAGATATTAAGAAATCTGAGGTAGTAGAGTGCTTGTTGTATTTTCTGAAATTTATAACCTTGAGAGGGAAAAAAGTCTGTGCTGCTAAATTAAGAATAGCCAAATTGTTTTTATCTCTTCATCAGCTATGACGTGAAACAATGACCAAATTATTTATATTCAACCATAGGATAAAGCTTATATGTGTGCATTGTGCCACACTCCTGCTTACAAGACATTATTTTTGTTTTAAGTAAGAAGAGCAACATCTTTAGGTAAGAGGCAGTGTCGCTCCCAATTGCAGTTATAAAAGTTATGCAGTAACAAAATCCGCAATCCCTAGTATTAAGAGGTTAATTAATGACTGCAGCAGGCAGCATATGGCCATCATTTGTAGTGAGCAACTCACTTGTAAGGTTGTAATATGCCTGTCACATTCATTATTGATAATGACAAGATGTTCCTTTGGAAAAACGTTTTGAGAAAATTAAGCAAGACAGTGTTATGTCTACAGCTCAAGTCTTCCATAATGAGAACAAAACTTGAGATGCTGTCTGGGAGTATGTGGAAAGGGATTCAAAGGATATTAAAATCAAATAAGCAAGTACCATGAGTTCACAAGCATTTGTATGCTACATGCTCAGAATCAACAGAATCAGTCTTCCTTAACAGATGCCCTTACTTTGAACTGAAAAATGGGCAAAGGTGACGTGATGTTAAGCATTTACCATAGGTCTGGGCCTAAGCTTGTATTTAAAAATTCAGCAACCCCAAGTGTTCCGCTGAGATTGTTTCTCACCTCCCCTGTGAGCACAAACTCAAGTTTAAAATACAAAACAAACTTCAAAGGGCACATTTCATGCTTCCAGGAAAGCAAGACACACATTTGAATCAAGGGCCTCCAACCAGAGTAGAAGAGGCCCAACAATTATTCTATCATCTCCTCTAATTATTTAACCTTTCTAATAATTTCAGGTAGTTGATACTTTGTGAACAGATACGCGACTGTCTGCTCTCTCTTCAAAACTAAAATGTGATTTCTGAGAAAAACTGAGTTATTTTTGTTCAGTAAACATGACAAGGGTGGTTTTGAGAAAACAAACCCAAGTTAGTAGCTCACTCAACCAAATTATTTCCTGGGCATTCAAGATGCAAACTCTCTTGTACGGAAGATGACCTTTAAAGAGAAAGTTAATTTATCCACTACTTGATCTCAACAGAAAATACTGTTGCTTAAACAACCTGACAGTAAAAACAAGGGATAAACAGTCAAGAGCACCTCATGCCCTTGATGAATCTGGAGGCACAAAACTGGAGAAATGTATAGGTCAATGATGGATGTTAATAACCAAGAATTGAGACAATATTTAAAAGCTGGTGCAGTAAGTACCATGCTGGTAAAGTTTCTATGGCATTCTGCACAAAATAAGAACAAAGAGAACATTTTCTGAACTTCAGTAATGACTGTATTCATGTGACTTCAGTCTATCTTCTTTGAATAAAAAGCAGGTTGTTATTACAAAAATTCAGTCTCAATTGTTTAGATAGTACGTAGTAGCCATTCTATCAGTGAGATAAACAGATCTAAGTTGAAAAAAATACACTAATTTCATGTTGTTATTCAGGTTTGTAAATGCTGAAGATCTGCAACAGCTGTAAATTCATGTAATTATTTACTTATACATAGACAGTCCTGAGTGCAGTTATGTATTGTACAGGAAGAAATATTTTCGTAAGCTTTGGCTGAGTAATGTTTCCATTTGCACATGCCATTACAGAAATGGAATACTTCATCTTCTTCACTAAGAGTAAAGGCACAATGTAGAAACAGTAAACTAAATACAGCAGCTCTACTTAGGTACTGTACTAATCAGAAATTGCAAAAATTTACACTGCATGATTTTAACTGTCTCTATAACACATGCAGACAAAAATAGGCAAAATATTTAGCAAGGGCAGAAACTTAAATGTAAACCCATAAAATGCTATGTACATGCATATTTAGGTATGAATTTCAGAAAATACAGGAATGTATAAATGCTAGCATTAGGAATGTATTCTATGGTATGTTTTAAATAAAAATTTGAAGGCATATGCATTGCAGTAATCTGAGATCTAAGCACTCAAATACTTAGTAAAATATTTTCTAAAAGTTTGTAAAGACTGTACAGCTATTCTGTATATTACTCTACTTCAATTTGTCTGATGGACAGCTACTGCAAAAAATTGCATTTTTTCCCCCTTGAAAATAATATACTTAAATAACATGAGAAATAGTGCACAGAACATCAATATGAAAATGACCCTCCTTCCACCCTCCAACCACAACTTACACACTTTTCCTTCTTTTTCCAGCTTCTTCAAGTGGACTAGGAGGTTATGTTCTGCTGCTGGAAGTAAATTTTCAGGGATTTCCTAATGGGAACAAAAAATATGCATTTTGTACTTGTTTCAATATCCATCAACTATTTTTTCAATATATGGAACCCATGGTTTATTACCAGAGATTTTCCTCTTCTGAATCGGTATGGGAACATTCAGTTAGTTATAAAACAACAGGAAACTAAGATGAGTAAATCAATTTTACACCAGTTAAATGAGTAGTCTAACAACACATTTTTGTTGACTTTGCTCATTTTTTTGCATTATCCATTTGTATGATGAAAACTTTGGCCAGCACTAAGAAGACTCCTCTTCTGAGCTTGGTCTGCCCTGCATTGTCAGTGTAGCTGAGTATTTTTAAAGACAAATTTATGATGCATTTCTCCACAGATATCTATCACTTCTATTCCATGACAACATTTGCATAAGTTTAAATATCCTATAGCAATTAGTATCTGTAAATGAGTAAACAATTAAAAAATGTAACAACTTCAGGAGGACAAAAAATCTCTTACAATTCTTCAAGGCTCATTATGTAAAAAGCAGTAACACCTGTTGGCCAGAAAAGCTGTGGATGCCCCAATCCCTAAAAGGATTCAAGGACATGGTGGATGGGGCTTTGAGAAACCTGGTCTTGTGGAAGTTGTCTCTGCCCATGGCAGGGGGGATGGAAATTTCATCCTGACCTTTCAAGTCCCTTCCAACCCAAACCATTCCATGATAGTATGATGACTGCTCAAAGTCCCCCTCTCCAGCTCTAGTATCCTCAATGCAAAGCTCTTTTTTTCCTTTTTGAAAATTAAAAAATTCTTTGAATAATACACCTGGCAGGAAAATTCACTAGAAAACTAGTTAAATAAATTGTGACCCTTGAGAGTACTTTGAAAGCATATACTTCTTTTCGTAATATAAAGCTGTAATAGTACTGAAAAAATTCTTATATAGACAAGTGGTTTATGATTTACAGGAACACAAGAATGGCTCTATACTGAAAACCTAGCTGATCAGGCAGGAGAACTGCAGAAGCTGAACAGCCATAGGTAATGGTACATCAGCACTGCAAAATGTTCAGTGTGATGTAGCCATTCTTTTGGAAACTGGGTATCAGCAGAACCACCAGCAATGTGCAGTGAAGCTGTCACAGACCTGTTCACAAGCCACAGTCATTGGCAACTTTGACATCTTCCTCCAAAGCAGAAATACTGTATCTCTTATGTCTGCCTGTTAGGAGGGCAACCTCACACCACAGGGAAAAGCTGCAGAGGTTACAGGAAGGATGGTGAAGTCGCAACAAGGTACTGTTACACCAGTCTAACAACACATACAAGCTATCCAACATCTCAGCTGCAATATCCTTCCCTGTGGAACTGCAGCTCACCTGCAACCTCCTGCAGACTGATAAATCAAGAACTTGAAGTTTTCAACCATTCTCCAGGAGACTCCAAATACACTTGGGAAATCCACAACTAACAGTCATGTCATACTTTTCACTTTGAACCAAGCACTACAATTTTATTTTTGCTTAGTCTTACGAAACTGTGCCTAAGATCTGGATAGTTAAATAAGTTTGTAAAAATCATGTGGGCCTCATGCCAATTAAGTGCTTAAACAAGGCAATTTTAAAGGCACAGTCATAAATGAACCCTGAACAGGCAGAAATATCTTTTATCCCTTTTAAAAAGCCACAATGATTTTCACTCAAAGACCAACACTGTTACATACAAGTTTCAGGAACCTAACCTAAATTTTCTTTAGTTTGATCTAAAAACTTTTAATGAACAATTACCTTGTATACTATCTTTACAAGCTCTGAGGATGTATATGATTTCCCAGTATTCTTCTGGAAAACACTTAGAATTTGTTGTTCACGTGCAAGTCGGTGAGAAATGTAGTTTTGGATTCTAGTATTTGCATCACGTACTACTGGGCCATGACCTAAAAATCAAAACACATGTACCAGAGCACTTTTACTTACATTTGTAATTAAGTACGCTCTTGAAAAATTGAAACATTCTTATGTAAACTCTAGTAGATTTAAAAGTCATGAGAAAAAGGTTTGAATGTCTGTATTACAGTCTGCATCTGCAAAGCATTAAGACAGAAAGGAAGAACTAGGATATCAAAAGTCTGAAAGGGGAAAAGGGAATACTTCAGATGGAATAGGAAAGCAAGGGAAGATGGAGTTCACTGCTGAACAGATTTAAAAGATGAGATTCAGAATGTTTTATTATCTCTGCTTGCCTGTCTTCCTCTCTCCAAAGGATATTGATACTAATGATTTAAATTGATACTAGCCTTTGAACAATAATGGCTGATGCAAAGGACTCAGGTACTACTGTCCTGTTGAGGCAAACAACAAGGTGACATCTTTAATTGTGACAGGTCATTTTCCCGCACAAATCTTCAAAACTGATTTACACACTGTATTTTATGCCTTTAAAAACACTGTTGTGAGTATGATAAAAAAATTATTAGAAGACAAGTAAGTGAGGCAGTCAGAGTGTGTCAGGGCAGGAAAAATGGAAGGAACAGGGAAAGTTATAGGTGCGTCAGTTTATGTCTGGCTGGTTAATAACCAAAACACATTTTTTTCTGGACTGACTGTGGCAGATCAGAAATGTTCAACTTACTGCTAAGTCTTTGAATCACATTATGAAAAGGTTTAATTGGTAAAGCACTAACCTTTATGAAAAATCAAATACTGTCTCATGATACATTAAAATGATGGAGAAAATATTGTTCAGCCATGAGAGCTACACGCATAGAAAGGAAACTTATTCTGTTACCTATAGAGGAATTGACTTGCACAAATATTCATTATGTGCTTTTTATAGCAAGGTTTCCTATTTCTTTGCCTGTACAACTCACCTGAAGTAGTGGCAGCAACTTCCAGCTCTGCCCTCTGAGTGTAGACTCGAAGTAATTTATAAAATTAGTAGAAAAGAAACTATTGTAAAAAACCATAGCTTTCTTTTAGAAGTTATTTGGTATCATGAAAATCAGTTTCTTTTGAGGTTCTCTATTTTAAAAAAATCACTTGTACTTGTGGGTTTACTGATTAAATGGGTTTTTAGTTTTTAAGCTTTTAAAATTAAGGCTTATTTTGCCTTAATTTTAGGACAGGCAGCTTATAGAAAAAGAGCAACTCATTTTTCATGTTTTGAACTGAAGTGTCAAAGGAATCTATCCTTCTGTAAGTCAAAATATTTATACGTATCTCAACTCACACCCACTTCAGCACGTTTGAAATTACCAAGTATACATTGAAACCTACCTTATTTAAATAAGTATTATAAATACAACATATGCAATATTCAAATATAAAACTATACTGGCATATGGATTTATACCTAATGATTTAAAACATATTTAATATGAAGCTATTTTTCCTTACAAAATAAATTACAAGTATAACAGTATTGCTAGTGTTACCATTTATACACCCAAAACTTAAAATTTAGATGGTACATAGTAAGTTATACAAAGCAGAGACTGTTAACTATCCATTCTCTTGCATTCTCTAATGACAGAAGTCTCACTAAATAATCAAAATTAAGGGTTGTACATGGAATTACAAGGCATTCTTAAAACTGCCCCTACTCTTCCAAGTGATTTAAGTGACTTAGACTACAAGACCAATGTCAGAACCTGAAATTGAACCCACATTTTGAAAAGTCAAAGGGACTTCACATCCATTACATCATCTGACCCGTAGCTGTTGTGTATGCACACAGGTACATTAAAATCTCCGAAAGCTTGGAACTAAATCCAGATGTGGAACTTTCCCATCTATCATTTTTCAGGGACAGCAACACAGTTATTTACTTATTAATGAATAAATGGATTAATATCTGAATTAATGTAGAATGTTTCTGAGGATATGAAAGCACTCTCAAAATATAACTGTCTTTCCATTAATTCAGCTTTAATATCAGACAGATTCATATGACTTCCTCATAACACATTGTGAAGTGTGAGATTCTCTTACTTGAAGTTACAGCACGAAGGACAGAAGTGAAGAAAACAATTGGGTCATGAAATCTTCTACAGATTCCTAATTCCAGTACCATTTTTTTCTGTATTACCAAGGAACATTGTTTATTATTACAGGATGGGGAGCCCTTTGCTGACTAAAATGCCCTTTTCTTCTCCCGAGGGTTCTCACCAAATATTATCTGTAATTTGATATCATGATTGTTGTGTCCGAGCCATTCCCACATTAAATTAAAAAAGAAACATGAAAGGGGAAGGATTGACAAAATTCACCTACTCTCAGGTAGCCAGCAGTCAGTTTGTTACAAAATTTCATGCAGTTCTGAGGCTACCACAAGAGTGCTAAAGCATGGGTGGGGAAGAGAAACAGTTCAAGAATTACAAAGACCTAATATTGCAGCACAGAGTGCTTGGCTTATATAGACCATATTGGTAAAGCAAACTACTTCTGCTGCAATTATACCCAGCAGTATCAACAATTGTTCTGACTGGCCAATAGCACCTTCTGCACATCTATTTTGTGGTGCATGGATGAAAAAAGAAAGTTAGTTCCAAACCATCTCAATACTTAGCTATCATCACTGAAAAATGCATGAAGTCAAACCGGCTTCCGAATTGCAAGTCCAGTATGAACACAGAACAGTAGCAAACACAAATAAAGAGCACAGATGTTCAGCCTTGGTGAACATGTAATCTAGATACATAACCATTAAGAACAGAATGAAATACAACAGATAAAATTGATAAACCAAACAGAATTTGGCATATATGGCGTTTTGGAAGGCAGAAATTCAGTTAGAGGAACAGACTGAGTTTTGCAGAACGAAAGAAATGAAAACATTTGATTGAGATTCTGGAGGCTAAAAATTGTTAGTTTTAACAGTTAAGTCAATAAATACAACCGAGTCACTATTCTGTCTACATCAACCTCCATATCTATGGAATATGTAAGAATGCTTTTCTTGCATAGTGTTTTTATGCCTAGATCTTAGAGGACACATACTTCAAAAGAAGGCTATTTTATGAATGAACGCAAGAGAGTAGGCTAAATATAGATGGCTAATGGAAAAAGGCACAACTGAGAACGTAGATACAGTAGCTTGGAATGACAAGTTGAAGATGAAACAGAAAGAGTCAAAAAAATCCTGAGATGTAGCTTTGAAAAAGCAAATGAGAAGCTAAAACCTTAGTTACATAATGAGTTCTTAAAATGTAGTCTTGTCAAACAGACATGTGGTATATATGAAAAGTAAATGCATTTCCAAGGTTTGGAGGAGAGAGGGGAAAAGAATTAAAGGAAAGCTATAGACTGAATGAATAGGCAACTTATTTTTAGAACATTTATGGCCTCTTGGCTCTTGTTCAAATTCAACCTAAGTCATTAACTAAGACAACCACTTCACAGTTCTGCAGTTTTCCAAGATAAATTTGTGATTAATTGCAAAGGACACACAACTCTCAAAAAACATTACTAGGTTACTCACATTGACAGTGTATGTGGGGATGAAAAGAACAAAAGGGCAACTACTATTTTTTCTTCTAGGATAACATTCAAGCACGGGGATAGAGTAATGTAAGCAAATTAAATTTGCTGTACAACTCCAACAGTGAAAGATTTTGGCCCCTGGAGCCTTTGGGCACAGAAAGACAAGACCCACCCTCAAATGGAGAAATTTCAGAAAGGAAAGATACCTACAACTGAAAATTTTCAACTTTCCCAAACCACCATGACAAAGTCAGCTTAGCTTATTGCTTATTAACTTGAATTGTTACATCAGGAATGATGGTTGATTGCAATAATAGTTCTAAAATTCTTAGAGAAGGTATTTAAAAATTACACAGTGAAAGACAGCAGTTAAAACCAAAAACATTTACCTGGATAAATCAAATCTGGTTTCATTTCTAACAACTTTTTCAAAGTTTTCATGTAATCAGACAGGTCTTCTATTACTGTTGTTCCTTCCCCTAAAATACAGTCACCAGAAAATACAGCATTTTCTTCTTCTAGATGTAAAACCATATGATCATCAGTGTGTCCTGGTGTATATAAAACTCTGTTTAAAGAACAAAAAAAGCATATGTTTTTCATATATTTCATATATGTTTTTCATATATACTTAATTTTCTTCATTTTTGAAGCCAGAACAAATGATGGTAAAATAATACACTTGCAAAGCAGCCCATAACAAGAACCAGAAAAAACTGACCAAAAAAGGCTGAAAAGTCGACATACAGAGGTATCACTTTGTCTAATCCCAATCCATTTTCTTATACCATGCAGAGAACACCAATCATCTCTAACATGCTTTTACTTACATGACACACCATAATCCAAGTGCATTAAAGGACCTAACTAGCCATGTAGAATTTCTGTTACAGAGAGCTTTATTATGAAGTTTTAAAAATGTTATTTCCAGATTGAAGCACTTGAAGTTCTCGACATACACCTTGTACTTTGGAAGGAGGGTAAGGATGGTATCTATTCTTTTAAAAATGGACTACAAACTTCTGAACCTGACCCAGACGGAGTTCAGTCTCCAAAAATTTATTTTTCCCTGAAAACCCGTTAGCACAGTGGAGCACAGCTGTCAAATACAAAGAACCATGGTCTTTCAGCTGTTCTGTGTGCAGGTCATTAAACACCTGCATGGTAAGGATTAAGGACCCACAGCTTGGGTGAGCACTGGATTAGCATGCAGCAAAGGGACAGTGGGTATGTATATATGCTAACCTGAGCTGCCAAGAAGCTGCACTGGGGTGTCCTTTCACAATGATTTCTGAAAAGCACAAGGGCTTTATGCTGAGGCTGATGCAGAGTGAAAATAACATAACTCCAACCAGCGTCACTGCTGATATTCATTGGAATCTTCTTTTTAAGAAGACGCATCAAAGCAGTGATCAGGAACTGACAGAGCTGGTGCCCAGTGTGGTGTACAGGGCAAGGCTAAACAGCTCCCAGCCACATTAATGCAGGGCTGGGGGACCACAAGTGCAGCATCATCTGATGCGATGACTTCCAGCTCCTACTGAATATTGAACTCAGCAGAAAGGAGGTGAGCCATTGCCCTGTGCGGGCAACATCAAGATCAAGTTGACAGGCTGTAGCTCACCTTTGGGAAATGGTATCCTTCAGTTCTTGATGAAATTTTACCAGGAAGCCAAACCACCAACATGAAAAAGTAGAAAGAGAATGCCAGTGTGTGGAGAGGTGCTGCCAGCGTCTCTTGCCCCCTTGCTGTGGCACACCTTGAAAACCTGAAGGTTGCTAACTAAAATTTAACATGCAGATACTGCTGGTTTGCAACCAGTGGTGGTTGAGTATCCTCCTAAGAGTATCCTTAAAGTGATTACTGAATTAACCCCGGTGAGAATACTTGCTTTTAATCAGCCATAAAGTTTGGCTGCATTACCCTGTCACAACCCACCCATAGCGGCTGTGATGTTTGTTATAAATTCTCTTCAGGATCAACAAGGGCACCAGACCATGTGTCTGGGAACTCTCAGGCTTTCTGGTATAAACTAGGCCACTATTTGGTCTCAGAAGTGTTGGCTCAGAAGCCCTTCACTTCAACAAGCTCCCAATCGTCACAACAAACTTCTCACAAGTGTTGGCTACAAGCCCTGTATTTTTACAACACCCTTCAACAAGCCCCCAGCTCCCACAATAGCACAGCCAGCCTGAGCCCTCCAGGCAATGAGCTGGGGTGGGGGACTGATGAAGGCATGGATCTGAAGGCAGAAAAGGAACCTGGCTCAGGTCCGTGCTGTCCCACCTTCAGAGGACTCCCCCTGCCAATCACAACTTCCCTGTCACAAGTCAGAATGTCTGAGACAAAACACGCCTATGCCTGGTGCTCCACAACCCCAAAATTCAAGATGTGCTAATCCTTCACTTATTTGGACTGAAATTAAAAAAATTATTTTCCAACTCCAAATTTTTTCCAAACATGGGCCACTTAGGGCAGTGAAAGGTCTTCAGTATGCAATATAATACTCTTTTTACTTATATTTTTACACTAATAAAATAAAATGCTTTTGGACAAAATACATCCCTTTTCTTTTTAAATGTTTTTTTTCCTTCCAATCAACCAAGTGACAAATTCTACAAGTGGTTCTCATCTAAACTGAGGAAAACAAGCAAACTTTGTCCTTATAAGAATAATGTCTTGTTAATGAAAGGAGTCTGAAAACAGAATGGTCACACCTTTTTATTGTGTGTGTGCTTCCATGAGGCACAGTAGCTTTCTGTTTCACACTCATTCAGAATAACATTATAAGCAGTATGCACCACAGAAAGAAGTCCTCCAAAACTGGCACCCTACAAGAACCTCATAGGTTCAAGCTCCAAAATTTAACATTTTAAGTATTAAATGTTTTAGAGTTTCCTAGGGAAATATTTTTAAAGTAAAAAAGAAAGGCATGCTAAATAATCCAGCCAGACTACCACAGACTTCCACAATTTTAACAGTAACTAATTATGTAAGAGTGACGAGAAAGTAGGTAAAATCCTATTTGATTTTCCTGGAGAAAGTGTTTTTCTAGGGAAATATTGTTAATTTCTCTGCTGAGTCCAAAGACTAAATCCAAAGGCTAAATTTTGATATTTCTCATTCATAAAAACAACATCTTTGTATTAACATATCCTGCTGGATCATGAAAGGAAGTCTACATGCATGAGTACTGAGAAGATTAGCTGTATGGATCGGCAATCACGAAAAATTAGGATACATGTTCATGTCAGAATTCTGAAGAAAAAGAACTTGCAGAAATTCATGGTTACCTGAGTGTGGCTCCCTCTGTTTGTACCATATCTCCATCTTTAAGATAAGAATATTTATGTCCTCCTTCTATTGTTTCTTCACAGTGAGGGACACGAGGGAGCTTACATATGCGATATTCTGAGTCTAATATTTAAGGAAAGCAAAGAAAACGATGTTTTGAATTTGTCACTAACTATGGTAATTTCACAGACAGGTTACTTTTTGAATAAGTACTATTAATTATCACACAGAATGAATACAAAATAGAAACAACAAATTCTGTAAAGTAACTTTATATTTGTAAAGCAACCTTATTCCAGAGCCAAAACCATTAAACAGTGAAAGCCACTGGTTCTGAATACAGCACTCTGTACCAGCGACAAATTTGAAGTTGGAAAAAAATCACAAATGAAATTAATAAAGATCAGTAATTATTATATTTTACAAATGTTCCTTCTTGACTCATGAGCCAACTCTCTGAAGTTTTTCCAGTGCCACTAAGATTTCTGCGCTCACATTTTGCTTTATGATTCACAGAAGCATCACTCAACATTTGCCTAAAATTGGGTGAAGACTTTTTGACCTGCAACTTCTCTTAGCTTTTATCATTCCTAAAAGTACAAAAATTGCAAAGACCTTGGCTGGGACAGCTACAGATAGCAGCCCAGAAAGGCATTTATATCCCTTGCTAGTCTTTATGACCACATTGATAGGCTGGTGAGCCCAAAATCCTCACCAAGACACCAATACACCCATGTCTCCAAGACACCAATTGTTTTCAGTAGTGCCCAGGCTTTGTTGCAGATAAGCACTTGGCAACTTTACAAAATTAAGCCTGTGACAAAACTCGTGACAGAGTCCAACAATGTTAAGAATTATCACATTATCCATACTGCTTATTCTCTTCTCAGATACCAACATAGAAATGTCTCTTACTGTTTATCAACATGGAAGACACATTTTTAGATCAGACTTTACTTGCAGACTACCCTACTGCTTTCCCCCCCGCTCTGAGGCCTATGAATTTGTCAGCAACTACTAATGGGCTCCTGTAGGGAATTCCCAAGTTATGTACATTTCTTTTTCAAAATTCAAGCTGTTTGTCTTTATAAAAGTGAAAATAACAATAAATTTATCTTTGCTGTCCAAGTAAACCAGAAGCAGTATCAAGTTTTTCTCACATCTCTTAATACCAAGCTAACATGAAACTAGGTTTTCATTATTCACACATAAGAAAAATTCACTATGAAAGTATGCACAGGTATTGAGGAAAACCTGTAGTACTACACCTATTACATTCAGATTATTCATTTCTCTCAAACTACACACTGCAGCAGAATCATGAAATTGCATGTAGTTCATACAGCAATTCCAGAAGAATAATCCAGTTGATCTGCACAGCAGCATTCAGTTAATGTTTTTCTTGCCATGTACCTAACATTTTCAGCAATATCTGAAATCTCTGGCCTACCATTCGGGATGTTTTTGCAGATATCAGGTATTCCACCAGTATGATCACGATGCCAGTGTGTCACTAAAATTTCTTGAATCGCAATGTTGAACTCTGACAGTGCCTGCTTTAAACAGCTGATATATTCAGGAACAGCTGGCTCTCCGGTGTCAATAAGGACTCTCCTACACACAGAGGGAGAGACACACATCAGAGAATAAAGTGTTTATATGAAAGCCAAGTAGTATTAATAAAATAAACCAACATATGGAAATTTAGCAATAATGGATGTCTCCACATCCAGACACCACCTTTTGCTTCCTGATACTCCACGCCCATGACATAACAATTTAAAAAGCGGGATAAGTAATAAATGTAGGCCACACATCTACAAGTCCGCGGCAAGCGACAGAGGCCACCGTTTAGCACCGCGGGGGAGCTGCACGGCCTGAGGCACACACCCGCCTCCCTCACTGAACTCCCGGCCTCGGCCCACGGGTCACCCGGAAGAGACTCCACATCCCACCCGCCCAAGCCGCTTCCGGGCACTAGCTCCTAAAATTTAACGCTTTACGCTTTGTTTTCTCTTCGAACGCTGACTAAGGGATTTGGGAACAGGCCGGTAGCGGCCTCTCGAGCTGCAGGCAGAGCCCCGTCGGTCTCTCGAGCTGTGGAGCCCCGTCAGCCGTGCCCTGCCCCGTTCTCCGAGCAGGGTCGGTACCTGTGCCCGGTGCCCACCAGGTAGGTGTTGGTGCCCTGCAGGGTCATGGGCCCCGGGTTGCAGCCCAGCACCCGCACCACTCGCGACGAGAGCCGCTCGATGCGCGGCAGCAGCGACACCATCTCTGCAGCGAACGCCCCAACACCCGGCTCCGCTTCCCTCAGGACGCCACGGGACGGGCGGGCGGAAGCCTCGGCTGCCCGTGCGCCGCCTCCCGCTGCCCGTGCGCCGCCTCCCGCTGCCCGTGCGCCGCCTCCCGCTGCCCGGCCGCACCGCCTCCCGCCCGCCCGTGAGGTGGCTACTTGCGCCCCTGGCGGAGCGGGCCGCGGATGTGCGGGTAAAACCGGCTCCTAACGACAAACAGCGTCGTGATCCAGTCACAGGAAGTTCTCCTTCGTGGAGGAGGCGAGTTCTCGGTGGAATTCTGTTCTCCGTGCCGGGTCGCTGCCTCGCTGCTGCCCGGTGAGAGGCGTGTCTGCGCTCTGCCGGCTTTTTCCAGAGAAATTTTTTGTAAGGGACAGATGCGCCTTCTCTGTGTGCCAGGAACACGCCCATTTACAGCGTGTGTAGGAGCTGCGTATGCTCCCGCACGGCACATGGGAGCTATCGAGGATTCAGCATTTTTAATAAAATTGGAGAGCTACTGGAGAGGGTCCAGCAAAGGGCCACTAAGGTGATGAACGGACTGGAGCCTCTCTTTTGTGAGGAAAAGCTGAGAGAGATGGTTCTGTCCAGCCTGGAGAGGAGCAGGCTCAGGAAAATCTCATCAACGTGTGTAAAAACCTGAAGAGAGGGTGTGTAGTGGACAGAGCCAGGCTCTGTCACAGGACAATTGTCTCAGGTCCTGTCACGGTGCCCAGTGCCAGGAGCAGAGGCAATGGGCACAAACTGGAACACAGGATGTTCACTCTGAACATCAGGAAACACGTTTTCACTGTGTGGATGACCAAGAGGTGGCACAGGGGGCCCAGGGAGGCCTTGGAGTTTGCATCCTTGGTGATGCTCGAAACTCATCTAGATACAGTCCCGGGAAACTGCCTCTAGTGGCCCTGCTTGAGCTGGGGGCTTCAAACATGAACTCCAGTGCTCCCTCCCCAGCTCAGCCATCCTGTGATTTTGTGGAATTGTGTCACTGTCATCCAAGCAGAAATAATGTATATGCCAGCAGCATTCGTTGTAGATCCTGCAAGGTGCTGGAATTTACCTGTTTGACTTTGCAGCTCTCCTCTGAAACCCCTGATTAATTGCCTTTCAGGTGACATTGTTAAAGAAAATAGGGCAGACTTGTTCTCTCCTTAAACTACATGTATATGAAGAATAAACATAATTTAACCTAAAATAAAAGCAGGTAATATTACTACAGGTAACTTTACTAATATTAGAATTTAAACTATTATCTGATTGTTTTATGCTTTTATAAAAACCTCATATGGTACCTGTTATAAGTTGATCTTAGCAATACAAAGCCACAGCCAGAAACTGTAATGCCTATATTTAGGCCTTCAAGCCAATTTCCTTGATTTATCTGATAAATCTTTTTTTTTTTGAGATACCCATTTACTTATTTGAGATATAAACCCATTACATTTATTTTTTTTTTATTTTCATGCTTATTAAAGCATGAACTACAGACAACAGAAGGGGTGTTTCATGTCAAAGGAAAAAAGCTTTTATGTGTGCAGGTGTGCTGCTGAAATAATCAAGAAAACCCATACAAAATATTCTAGTCTCTCCCCATATCATTTGCCTGTATGCTCTTTTGTAAGAAACTGTGACTAGACCTGAATTTACCTAATCCTGAGGTACCCTCTTATGCTTATTTTGTAGCATATTTGTATAGCTATTGGTACATTCAACCGAATTTCAGTCTTCAGGTAAAGTTTAGTTTAGTCATTAGAAGAAGCTACTACCTAAGCCAAGGCAAGTTGTGTATTTAAGTGGTTTTCTATGTTTAAGTAAATTCTGAATGTTTGGAGAGGGTTTCCAAAATTATATATCTGAATTTTAGATGTCATTGATTATTTGGTAAGGTGCCATTATTTTTAACATCACAAGACTTCTTTTTTTTCCCAAATTAAGGATTGTCTGGGGAGCTGTTGACTTGTTCTCTAGGGAATACTTGTTACTACTCTTGCTGTCCTGTAGTAAAGCATTTTCTGATGTTAGGCAGAAGCTGTGAATTTGTTTCATCTGTAGGTGGCAGCAATGGTGCCTTTGGAGAACGAAGTACAGGTTCTTTGATCATCTTCATTCCCTGCACAAGCCCATCTGTGTAAGAAATTGTTTCTGTTATAATACAGAGGTAAATAGGCACATAGTGAAAGTCCTGCTATTATACTCTGATGTGCTGCAAGAAAAGATGAATGTATACCCTCAAGGTTTTTTTGTTGTCTGTTTTGCATTGTTAAATTTTTGAGGAGAAAATGTTCTGAAGCAGTTAGACTATCAGTAAAAAAACCAAAACCAGCTGAGTTTCCTAAATAATAAGTAAATAAACCTAAAAATAGATTGTTGGTGATATACAATGATTAATTTTGTAACAACGATGAGATATACAAGACATGGACTGGTAGTTCTGAAAATCCCACAAGGTTTGAATTTTTAGCACTCAAGAAATCTTTGAGTGCTAGCACTTGGTTTTTTTCATATTTTATGCATAAATATTGGGGATAAATGCCTCTACACCGTGGCTGTGTAATAACCTAACAGAACTAAGCACAAGCATGTAATTCTGCAATAATTAGTCAGAATCAATTGAATAGCAGACAGAAAATGTCTTGAGAGACTTATCTTCGTAGCCATTGGCACATGAATATCTCGTTGAGAGGATTTTTTACTTGCAGAATTTTTCTTTCTGTTTCATTATATTTTTATTCTTTTTATCTCGTACAGAGATAAGTAAAAAGAACTTAAATCAAAAAGAAGTGAAATAGATTTTGCAGAGAGAAAGGCCATGGGCTGCAAGATTCCTGCATGGAGGGGCAATATTTTCTAGAAAATGTAAAATAGTCAGATGAGCAGGTTTGTGGGAGATGGTTATGGCGGATGATAAAGGGCCTGGGACATTTCTCTAATAAGGAAAGGGTGAAAGAGCTGGTACTGTCCAGTCTGTAGAAGAGAAGGCTCATCAATGCCTATAAATACTTGAAAGGTCCTTCCTACCACATTTGGAAGCAAATAAAAGGATCTGTATTGAATACCATAGGAGGTTTGTCAGAATTTAGAATTGCGCTTGCTTTGGTGCCAAGTATAACCAGAAAACACATCAATCATCCAGCCAGCAATTTATCTTTTGGGTTGCTTGATTTACACTCCAAGAATCAGGTACACAAACCTTGCCCCTCCTTATGTGCCATGGAGTTTTTGTAATTTTTTTTTTTATTATAACAAACGTCCTAGCAGTGATTTGTGACTTTGCTGACTTAATGGTCTTTCAAGCACTGCAAGGACTGCTTAGGACTATGATGTTCCTAAAGGGTAAGGGAGAAGCAGGAAGGCACACAAAAAAAGACAAGGGTTGATATCATATTTGTTATGAAGACACTGAGGATTGTACCTCCTGTCCCAAGAGCTAGAAAAGCTACAGGCTGAGGGTGAGCATCATCCTGTGCAGCATGGCCACAGAGGCGGAATCGCACCTGTGCATTGCACCCTGCAGCTGTTTTGAACATGCATAAAAATTTCATGTTGAGTACCAACAGCTCAGCTGGAGCAGACTCTTGCAAACACCTGTAGCTTTACCAGAGGAAAACAATTTTAATCACCTGTCCTTGGCCACATGCACTCTCTTCATGCATCATTGCACAGAAAGGATTTTTCTAAAGTGCACTGTACTACAGTTCTTAATTACAGCCAAAAAGATTGTTCTTTTAGCATAAATCTTTGGGATATATACATGGGTGTACAAATAAATGAAGGAATATATATAAGCATATATATGCATATAATGACACACACATACACTTGTGTTTCCAGAAATATCTATTGGCTTTTGCTCAACAGGTCTAATGAACGTCTAAAGCCTAAATTTGAAAATTAATATACAGATACAGAAAATACAGAGGCAAAGTGGTTCTTTTTTTTTTTTACTTTGATGAAGTTAATTGTTAAATGATTTTATTGAAGAGAAATTTATAATCTGTTAAACTTAGTATTTATTATTAACAGGGACTTTTATACCAAATTTTTAGAATACTATTTTTGTAATACAATCATAAGAAGGACAGTTCTTTACAGATAGCAAATCAATAACTGAGTCACATGGTTTCCATATGATTTGAGTTTCACTTTGTGTTATATCAGTAAGCCCTTAAATTTCCTTGGATTGCAAGTCTTTTAAAGGTATGGATGGGAAACCCATGAATATGGAAATCTACAGTTTTTGAAGTGCAAAAACCTCTATCCTCTATTCTATTATTAAGGTAACTGCATTTTGAAATAGAATTTTAAATATGTAGTGAGAACTGAAGCCTTGCTAATCCAATTTCATTGTTTCTGCTTTATCACAAAATGATTCTGTACCACAAAATGATTCAGTATGTTAGTTTTTAGAGGGGGCTTATATTTATGTTGACTGACAGTTTACTCTTCCTGCTCCTGTCATGTTAGCTCATATGTTTAATAAGATTGGGGACAATTTAATTCTGATTGATACAAGACACTCTCTCCTGTGGGACTTAATTGAACCCCACATGGTACTGAGACCATGGTGCTCTTTGGAGTGCTATCATGCATAAAATGTAAGGCTGTTAAAGGCTGGGAGCTTCAACAGTGATTTTATGTGCACCTGTGAGCAGGTGTTGGTGCTTGGATTTGGAGTTAAGACAATGGACATATGTGATTACAGATTTGTGAGTCTTGGGCAGAATTTTTTTTAGGTTGCCATGCACAAAATATAAACCTTGTGTCTTCTCAGCTGTTCCAAGGCTCTTTCAGGACTGGTATCCTTATTCAAAATAATGGTGAGACAGTGAGCAAGATGACATGCTTGATAATGCGTGGCTCTTCATTTATCTCAGCTAACCTGATGGCTTCAGATAGCACCAAGATGTCCAGATAGGTCTGCAGACTGCTGACATGACAGTAGTTTGGACAGCAGGCTTGCCAGAAGTAGAAATCCCCTGGCTCACAGCTACTCTTCATGCTGTTCTTTCAGCCTGTAAACTTCCTTTCTCCTATTCCTCTTTGTGAAGTGCTCACATACAAAAAGGATAGGGAGGCTGTAAAGAGGAGGAATCCTCTTAGCTTTTTTACTCATTTCAAGTGCAAGATTAGAGGCTACTCCTTGCCACTTGAATGTCTGGTACAGCATTAGTCATTAAATGTGAACCTTGATATCTTGCCTAATTTGGCCATAAATTGTCTTCCAAAGAACTTTTCTATTTGAATTCAGATATTGACTAACCTGTTACTGTTGTGCTTCCTGTAACAGTCAAATAGTAAACTCAGTTGTTTTGTTTAATGTTTGTTTTTGTTTTTAGTCTGTTCTAAAAACCATAGATACAGCTTGACAAAGGGGGATGGTCAAGTTGGAGAATGACATGTTGTTGTATAAGGTAAATCCTGTTTCCTTTGGAATTTTCTTGAATGAACTCTAGTAATAAACTCAGTTAGTTCATACACAAATTTTCACACATAAAAAGTTCAGTGTCACAAATGAGTTGGGATTGGAAGGGGCCTCTGAAGATCATGTAATCCAAACCCCCTGCTAATACAGGTTCACCTGTAATAAGGTGCACAGGATTACATCCAGGCAGGTTTTGAATATCTCCAGAGAAGAAGACTCCATGACCACTGGGCAGCCTGTTCCAGTGCTCTGTTACCCTCAAAGTAAAGTTTTTTCTCATATTCAGATGGAACTCCCTGTGTTTCAGTTTGTGCCCATTGCCCGTTGTCCCATTGCTGGCCATCACTGAAAAGAGTCTGGCCCCATCTTCTTGACACCCGGCCTTAAGATATTTGTGTTCATTGATAAGATCCCCTCAGTAGTCTCTTCTCCAGCTTGAACAGAACCAGCTCCCTCAGCCTGTCCTCCTGAGAGAGATCTTCCAGTCTCCCGAACATCTTAACCCTCTGGCATACCTTCTCCAGTAATTCCTTGTCTTTATTGAACTAGAGATCTCAGAACTGGACACAGTACCCCAGATGCAGCCTCACCAGGGCAGAGTAGAGGGGGAGAATAACCATCCATGACCTGCTGGCCACACTCTTCATAGTGCACCCCACAATGCCATTTGCCTTCTTGGCCACACAGAGACATTGCTGGCTCATGGTTAACTTGTCTTTTTGTGTTTGTAAACACAGAGTTCAATTTATGCTGGACTTTGTACTGAAGTCCACTTCCCAGAATTGGATATAAATTGTGTTAGTGATTTGCAAGAGATTAGTGGTATTTTATCAGAGAGAATAGGAAAGAACAGCAAAAGGATTCCAACCATCCCAGCTGCAAGATTGCCTGATCTTTCTGACCTCTGCTGGGCCAGGACATGAAACCTAAGTAGGAGATAGAATGAGAAGCTAAAAATAGCTAAGGACTAGATCCAAAAAAATAATCCATACACTCAGCACCTTTTCAGGCTGTTATGTGCCCACTTGTCTTCATCAGGAAATTAAGAACTTAAGTTCTCCTTTTTGGGTTTGTACCTAGGTCACAGTGAAGATGAGCCCAGTCAACCCAAGCAAAGAACAGCCATTACCTTTGTTTATGGGTCATTAACCAATGCTCTCATTTCATTCCTTTGTGGCAGTGTGCCTGAATTCAGAAAATCCAAAGGGACCTGCCTCCACATGCCCTTTCCCTGCTCCAAGTTCCCTGGTGCAGCTGTTCCCCATGTATTGTCTGCAGCTGTTTGGCACTGGCGCCAGCCCAGCCTTGGCATGTCCTGCATCCCATCATTTGCATTTGCTGCCAGCAGGTTTTTTCCTAAGATATGTAAATGAAGTAAAGGGACTTTGTAATTTTAACTTTATAGCTTTGCAGAGGTGAATGAGAAAAAGAATGTACTGCCTTACAGCTTTTCTTTTTCACCTGCCAAATACCACAGATCTACAGAGCAAATATGTGTAAGAGGTCACAAGATTCCTCACAGTGTTGGGCAATGTAAAATGTAGTTCTGACTACAAATTAATTTTATTTGCATTGAACTATGTGATTAAATCTTCTATGTGTAGCTACACACAACTTAGAAGACATTTCTCAAAGAGGTATGGACTGGTCTAGGTCTGGCTCCTTACAAGCCTCTTTGACAGGAGAGCTGCAATCCTACTTAGCACTTTCCTACTGCATGTGGAAAACCAAGCAGGAATGGTAGAAACACTGGACATATGCACACAAATGCAGTAACACAGTTGGAAACTGCCAAATGATGTTTATTCTGATATCATGGTGTGTGCTCAAGACAAAAGTTTTCTCAACATTTTGTGCTGTGCACAGTAACGGAGAAGAGTTCAGAAATTAAGAAAGTTCTGGGAAGGAATCAACTTTTTTTCCATAAGGTGCTTTTAAAAACTTGCTTGTTTCTTAGTGTTTTGCAACTCTTCGGAATTGTCTCAACAGCTGCCTGAGTGGAGAGTCACAGTTTGGAAAAGTGGGTGACCTCAGCAGGCTCAGAAATGCAGCTCTCTTGGGCTGATTGTTCACTGATATCTCAGCACCTTCTGCATTTTGTACTTGCCTGTTCAAATGATCATGAGAATTGCTGTGGGATATTTTAAATGATGAAGATACTGAAGTTACTGCTAATCTTCCTTTTTTCTTCTTCTTTTTAGGAATGAGTAATGAAGAATGACTCCATCCGTTAAAAGGACAATTTACATTTATCTTTTCCAGAATAGATGTGTATTTTAGAAGTTAGTTTATTATTTAAATCAAGAGCACGGAAAAATGCAAGTCTCTTTGCCATAATAAAAATTGATAACCCAGCTTTCCTTCGTACGAAGCAATATGAGCAGGTGGTATTGTCAGGAAAAAGACTCTATTGTAGGAAAGCATTTAGATTCCTTTACATTAAATGAGGTAAGTGAGGAGGCAGTTTCATACATGATGAAATTTACTAAGCAAAATTTCTTTGTTTTAGTTGGTGGAACGATAATTTATGTAGTTGATATTGGAGTGGACTTCTGGGTAGCTATTAGATATTTCTGTCAAGGACAATATTATTGGAGTATATTGATACTGTGTTTTAGAGGTCTTTCATCAATAATATCTCAGGTATTTAGTTATGAGTGGTTTAAAAATGACTGGGAAGGTACTGATACTGGGAAGCTGAAATTGGTTTTTCTAGTTCATCTCTTTCATTGTGGAATTTTTATAAGGTAAGTGCATTTAAATGTTTATTTTTAAATGAGAAATCATGGTGCTTTAGGAAAGTTATTAAGAAGTGCTTAGTATGGCTTTAGGGACAAGACCAATTCTGGCCTTAACAACTACCATTCCATGAAAGCAAATGGATTTTTGTCTGGTTATGCCAGCAGTAAATTTTGTCAGGTTTTGATGGACATGTAGTTCTTCTTCCATTTACCTTTAAGTAATGATTTTTATCATTCGCAGCCCTACTCTATTTGATTAATGAGCCATTTGATGAGGCATACCTAATAAAAATGATTGCTTTGAAATGTACTACTGTCATAACTGATAAATACGAGTTTTCAAAGTGGTGTTATGCACACTAAGCATCTGAGACAACTGAAGACACAATGTTTGAACCTGAGTGTCTAACCATATGTAGAAAACTCACCAAGATTCAGAAGAGAAATGAATAGCTGGATGGTTAGTAAGGATACTTGCAGCAATCTTCCCACAGGGACTGACTTAATGGTGATTGGTGGATTACCTAAACTCTAAAGCGATCTACAAAACTCTTGGATTTACTTGAATTCATACCCTTTCCAATGAATATCTCTTACCATGAATTTCTATAATTTTGAATCTTCTAGAATTAGCTCCATATTCTCTGAGCAGCTTATTATCTAGTAAACACTATTTTGCCCTTTGCTTTGACAGTGTTGTCAACTTGGTTGCTTGTTCTTTATTGCATGAATGATATTTTCTCCAGTGCTGCTACTTATGCAAGATGTTATGTATAAGTTACAAGGTTCTTTCAGCCACTCCTCACAATTCAGCAGTGTGGTAATGCATACTGCAAAGTATAAGCTGGAAACAGCAAGCTGGCATCTGTGCTTGTACTTTCGTGAGTAACTGTTATTTACTTTTGTTATATGTATTTTCCTTAGGTGTATCAAGGTACAGCTTCCTCCTGTCCTCCCTCTTAGTCATCTGAGTTATGCGTTTAATTTAGACAATGAATCTCTCAGGGTTATCTGTGCAGTAAATAGATAAAAATAGATTCTGTCAAGTCAGGTCACCCTTGTTAAGGTGAGATTCTGCAGAAGGTCATTTGGGGCAGAAATCCATATTCATTCAAAGAAGAAAATGAAGGCCTAACCAGTAAACAAGATTTGGTCAGTGAACTCTGGATGCTTGAAATTATAAGGTGTGAATGAACCTTATCAAATTATCTTTTAAATTTTTTTCCCCCTTTCTTTATTTCCTTTTTCCCTCTTTCATCTCCTTTTATACCTCCTGCTCCATCTTTGAGCTTAGACTCCTAGAATGGTTTGGTTTGGAAGTGACCTCAAAAATCAGGGTTCCAACCCCCCTACTATAGGCAGAGATACCTTCCACTTGACCAGGCCGATCAAAGCCCCATCCAGCATGGCCAACACTTCCAGGGATGGGGCATCCAGCTTCTCTGGGCAACCTGTGCATCACCACCACCCTAACAGGAAAGAGTTTCATCCTAATATCTTGTCTTAGCTACTGTCTTTCACTTTGAAGCCATTCACCCTTGTTGTATCACTCCATGTTCTTGTACAAAGTCCCTCTTCAGCTTTCTTCTAGGCTCTCTTTAGGTACTGGAACTGGTGACTTACAAACTAGTACCCTTTGGGTACTGGAGGTTTGTACCTTGCACAGAACAATGGGAAGCAGTTTGGTTTTGCTAACACACTGACAATGCTAAGTAATAAATATGAAAATCATATAGCTACATATATGTATACATATATGCCATATATATATAAAATCAGAGGAAAATGAAATTAAAAATATTTCTTATCTAAGAAGGCTTTAGTTTCTTTTATTGGAAAGACTGCATACCTGGAATTATATTTAATATGAAATAGTATGCTCTGCAAGGAGGCAAAATTAACTTAAAAATGTACATATTGACTATGCTGACTAAAATTATGTTCAGCCTGACTCATCTAAATGGCTCACACAGATGTTTGTACAATTGAGAACGGTCTTGATAACAGACAACATTAAGACAATAACATAGGGAATGTGGGGAATTGAGACATTTCCTTAGGGCACCTAAGGAATTCTGGAGCTGTCTGATGTGTAGCAGTGTGCTTCATCAGCCAAGGACACACCTATGGGAGACTAAACATTAGCAATTCATAACCTTTGCTGTCAGAATAGAAGGTCACATAGGCAGCAGCCACTGGGATACTGGCAGCTGCTGTTGTGCCTCTTGAGGCTTAAAGGTAGCTCAGAATGCCCTGCAACTTTGAATAGAAGCAGATGAAAAAGATTTTTTTGCATGATTGTAAAAATTAATTCTAGATCCATGAAGCATCAAGTAAATGTGAGTGCTTTGCTGAACCTGGGGTTATTTCATCGCGTATTCTAAAAGGCAGTGAGAAAAATTCAGAGCCAACATAGGTGGTGGGCTGCAGGGTGGGCCCTGTTCTGAAGCAGTACCAGCTGGCAGCAGTGAGCACACCTGTGGGAAATGCACTTTGGAAAAGGAGCTCCTCTGCTTAGTGACAGAGCTCTTGGAGGAGGTGAGTAGGTTGAGGAGTAGCAGGGATAGAGAGAGAGACACACACACAGCCTGCTTTAGAATCACACCCTGCCTTTCCTGAGACAGCCCCACAGGCAGGCATCCATGATATGGATGATTCCCTATCCACTCTTCACCTGACTGAGCACAGTGACTTAAGGCTAGGGGCCAATGGCAACAAGTTCCTGCCCAGTGCAGCACGTGTGTCTCCCCTGTGACTGCCCCACCTCACAGGTGCCCTGGGATAACAGGTATGAGGATCTGCAAGTGGAATTGAACAACAAGGATGCTGGGGCATCTGGCTTGGAGAGGTCACTGAGGTTAAGTTACCCTGCACCCTGTGTCAAACTCTTACTGCTCTCTACAAATGAAAGCAGGTTGTTGTCAGGTGGGGGTCAGTCTCTTCTCTCAAGTAAAAAGTGACAGGATGAGAGGAAATGTCCCCAACTTGCACTGGGAAAGTTTGGATTGGATATTAGGAAAATTTTCTTCACTGAAAGGGTTGACAAGCATTGGAACAGGTGCCCAAGGAAATGGGAGAGTCTCCATCTCTGGAGATATTTAAAAGATATGTAGATGTGGCACTTAGGGACATGGTTTAGTGGTGGACTTGATACTGCTAGAGCAGTGGTTATTCTCAATGATATTAAAGATCTTTT
>WAAE01005950.1:0-94685 GCA_013400495.1 Nicator chloris
CAACAACAACAAAAAAAACAAACGAAAAAGCTTTTTTCTTGCTTCTCACCTCTCTTCAAAAATGAAGAATGTATTGACTTTTGAATGCACCAGAGCTCAGCTTATCTATTAATTAATAACAGAAAAGAAGCAGAAGTTGCAGCAAACAATGAGGTGGCTCTGTCTTGTCCAGTGGCTGTTGCCCCTGCTCACCCCTCATCATTAAAATAATGCTGTGACTAAAGATAGAATTTTGCCTTTGAATCTCCACTTTGGTAAGGTTTATCATAGCATGGAACAACATCCCAGATCTTAATTGCCTTTTGGTGGATCTTTTTACAGTTAATGGTGTTGCTGATGCTGAAAGAGAGGAGGATTCTGGTGTTCAAGGGGCTGATCTTTAAAAAGAAGGCAGACTGTTTCAACTGGGGTTTTTCTGAGCTGGTCTAGTGGAATTGGGCTGCAGCAGACTAGTCCCATTTTTCCTTTTGCCTCTCTCCCTGGCAATGGTTTTGGAACTTGTTGGAATCCTTCAATAAAATTTTCATGCATTTCACAAAATCTGATGAATTGTTAGAAAAGAGAGATTGAAATCAGTGTCCTTGTAGGAGACATGCAGCTGACTGGAGGGTAATGTGGCTGAAACAGTGAATCCTTGCTCATCACCTAAATCTGCTGAGTGTTAGTGATAGTTACCTGTAATAAAACCTCTGATAAAAAGTGTTGGTTTTTTTCTTGGTCATGAAAATTAATCCATTAAGCCCTGTCATAATGGATGCAACCTTTCCAGCACTCTGTTTTGGAGTGGCCTTATAGGTGCACAACATCGTGAATTTTACTATTAATCCTTTATCATACTCATGCAGTTTAGTCATCTCTTTTATTTGTCTTCTATTTTTATCACATTTTATCACATTCTGTTTTCTTGAAACTTTTATCTTGGCCCTCTTCAGTCTGCTTTTTCAGTAGACAGTCTTAGTTGTGCTTTAGCAGAAGTGGCATGTCACATCCAAGACATGTACAGTGTACATCAATTTCCTTGTTTTGCCCATGTCTCTTCAGTTTTCCAGATTTTTTAGGAGTGGGCTATCAATCAAATAGCTTACCTGTTTTTTCTGTGGAATTCTCAGTTTGCTGTAGGTGGCCTCTATGCATTCTATATGCTCCCAGGGTCTGCAGCCAATTTTTCTTCTTACAAATATTCCTTCAGAAGTCTGGACAGCTTTAAAACTGCATCGTTTGGTTGTGATCAGATGTCATTTCAATGTTGTTGGTTCAGTAATGTTCTAAATGACCTCTTCCTCTATCTGCACAAGATTCAGACTTGCCAGGTTATTTGGTATTTATTTTTGGGGGGTTTTATGGCTTGGCATGCTTTAGTGCTTTCAAATGAAACCAACGACTAAAGGAGAAAATCTTGTGTGCTGCCTCTGTCTGTTCTCCCCTTGCAGGCAGCTATGTAGTAATGTCCACCTAGAGGCTTTGAAGGTTACTCTTACTACATGAAAGAATTCTAGGAACTTGTCATTCACTGGGTTGCTTCACCATCTGTGCTTGTTTGATTAGTACCTTCTCTATACAGTAATTCTGTTGCTTTTTGTTTGACGTTTGTTAATTTTGTCCATGCTTGCAGGGATTTTTTTTTCCTTCTAATGATTCATTTTAATTGGATAAAATTTTAAAACATTAAATTTTGCTTTCATGTATTTTTCACTTATCTGTTTCAGCTGCTTTTTCTTTTTACAATCTCCATTATTCCTTTTATACCTCTATTGCTCCACCACATTTTTGACAACTGAATGTGTGTGTCCATCTGCATCTCCCAGTCCATTCACAGAAGTTAGTGATAACTTAATTGATGAAAGCAAGAATTGGAAGTCTGAAAGAATATCTCCACATTTGTGCTTTTTGCCTGATCCCCATATGGAATTGCTCAGGAGAAAACAAGGAGTAGGACTGACTCAAACACTGAGGATGAAATTTCCCTCTCTATGGTGTTTCACAAATACTCTTTTCCTCTGACCACTTTGTGATTCTCCACATACTCAGATTTCCATTTATGATGTAGAGGATAGGTGATAAAGATGTACCAAGACCTCCTGGGTTTAAATATGATCTGGTGTTCTCCTCTGGATGAAAAGATGAGTCCTGTTCAAAATGGTTTTCCTTTCATCTGCTGCATTGCGATGATGTCATGGATGGGACGTTTTTAGCCTCTTGTGATTCTTTTTTTTTTTTTGATACTTAATATGTTTTACAAAGGAGGCTTTTCCTATCATTGTTCTCTTCTGTGATGAGAAATACAAATGTCCTGAAGAAAACACTTTGTATAATTTTAGCTGAAGTACACTGCTGATTTAAAAACTAGGTGGGACTCTAAGATGTTGAAGTGATGATACCTCAAGTTTCAGCAAGACTTTTTGGAGATTTATGATAACTATTAGGGCAAATATGCTTAAAATATGTTTTTTCTCCATTTTTCAAGTAGAAGGAGGAAACAACCATCCAACTAAAAAGAAAAAAAATCTGTCACTTTTGTCATAGCAATAATCATAGTTGTGAGGGAGATTTTTAGTTGGTTGGTCTATTTGTTTTATATGCAATATGAGTGAATAGAATACATTAATCCTGATGTCCTGGACTCTGAAATAATAGTGTCATCAGTCTCCTGCTTCTTTTCCAGTCCTAAAATGCACGTTGAATGTGGTGATACCTGAAAAAGGAGAATATATTTCTCCTTTGGATTGTACAGAGCTGTGGACTGAAAATGCAAAGAATATTATAGAAGATTTCCTTGTGGTGAAACAAGGATTTAAAGACAGCTCCTGGTTCAAACTGCACACGTGAACAAATCGGATGTTTTTATGATTCAAACTGGGACATTTGTGGGAGAGAAGTAAAGGTTTTTTCCTTTAAGTTTCTTGCATTAACTTCTGTTCAGTCCATTGGTTATATTGTTGACAAAGCTTGAATTTATATTTATTGCTCGAAAACAGAAAATATTCTTAAGTCTGTCTGCATATTATATCCTACATGAGCACACAATTTAGTGTTTGGATTCTAGATAACTTCTATCAGTGTTCCCAGCAGAATTGTCTATTACAGTCAAAAATGTATGTAAAATGTCTATTCTTACTTTCATTTCAATATTTCTACTTGATATTGCCTGAATACCTGATCACCTATATCCTGGTTCCTTTAAAAAATTATTTGTTAGTTATAATAAGTAGCCTGTTTTATTTGTCATATTTGTAAGCTTCAGTAAAAAACATTCAGTCCCCAAAAGAAGCCTTGGTTTTTATGAATGCAGAATTTGCAGTCCTATTCTATATAATCCAGGTGTAACAAGTATTGTTCTGTGCTACCTAGCAAGTATGTCAGTATGTCCAGTCACAGGCTAAGTCCTTGAGGTGATTGTGATTCATTTTAGGAGCTGCTTTTGTTAAGATAAATCTGTGTAGTTGGTAGCTTTGTAAATGTGGATGGCTGTGCATGAGGTGTGTCTAATGAAGATTTTGATTTGTGAAGTAGCAAATCCAATGTAATTTCGTTTTTGTTTTTTTATTTATTGTTTCTGGAATTGGTTGTTGGAGAATATATATTTACACTCCACAATAGTCTTCTGCTGAAATTAGTATCTATAAGTCACTGCCAGATTTTTCAATGGTGCATGTGGTGCTTCTTTTTATGTGCTTATGTTTAGTTCTGTTTGTTGAGCCCTGACACTCAGTGCAGCAGTGTCACGTGGTTACCAACATACTCCCTAACAGGAGTAAGGAAGTGGGGAAAAATAAAAATACATATAATGACAACTTTTATGAATCTATGAAGAGTCTTCTAAATGAAGAAAAAATGTCCAGTCCCATACTCGAGGTTATGAACTTGCACACCAGAGTGCAGACAGAACTGAGCACGTCAGCTTCTGGTTGGAGCAAGGCAGGAACAGCTCCACTCCAGAAATGTTGTGTGTTTCCCTCCAGAGTCACGTCAGCGTGCTTTGCTCTTAAGGCAATTCAGGAGTGGGAGGGTGTTTGAGACTTGGCCTAAACAGTGTGAGGTTTCAGAGGTCATGTGGGTTTCATGGCATCAGCCCCAAATGGGGTGTTGAAAGGCAACCCATGGAAATATCCAGTTTCCAGGCTGTGCCCATACCTTGCTGCCTCTCTGCTTATTCCATTTATATTTCTCTATTTCTTGGTGCAAAGTCTGGCTGTCTCTACATCAGTTGTTAGTTCTTGAGTGTGGTCAGAATATTTTTGTAGCTTCTTGACAATTATTATTGCTAGAGTTTTATCAGATTTTTCTAGTACTTGTGTCATAGCATATTTGATGTGTTGTAAGATATCTGGAGTAACTTAGTCATAAGTTATTTGGAGGAGCATGTTGAGAGAGGCCTTTAGGTTAATTTTCATATCAGCTAGGTTGTAATTTTAATGAGGAAAAGGGGTTATGTCTGTATGTTAGGCTGAGGAAAGCTGTGGCTTGATAGAAAACTTCTGTCTGCTTTGCCTGGTTTGCTTTGGGATGCCCCTGTGTGAGGAGTAACCTAAAGATTTGGTGTAGCTTCTCTGTGGGGTGGCATTTTTTTCCAAGGTGTGTGTACCTGTGTAAGTCAGTGTGCTCCCAGAGATAAACACCAAATGTTTATCTTGCATATGATAGAAAGACAGAACTTCTTCCTTGGAAACTTATTTCCCTCTGGAGACCCTGAAATGGAACTTAACCAGTCCAATATCATTCTGGGCAATGTGGTTCCCAACCCTACCCTGTTTTTCCTAATTGATAGTGGTCAAGGTGCTGTAGAAAGCTTTTTGCTGATGTTAGGAATACCTGCCTCTAGCTCTTGGCTGTGATTTGAACAAGTGCTGACTCTCACACCTGAAATCAAGGGCAGCCTGCTTTGATAATAAAATACTCCACATTTTATAGCTCTTCAGGAAATAACACCTGAGGGCTTGCACATGTCTCCTTGGCAGGTTGTTTCTGTAGTTTCTGCCAGGTTTTACTGCACCTGCAGCAAATCAGTTTGAGTGTAGCTGAGTTTAAGCCTCTCATTAGAAGAGACAGCAAAATGCTTGATGATCATTTCAGATTGGGACCCCCAATTCTGTTGTGTTGAGTAGCCACACTGACTAAATGTAAAATAAGGACAAAACTATTTTTGAAATACACTCATTTGTGGGCCATGGAGTGCTCTGGTGAGAGCTGCCAGAGAGCTGTCTCTTGTGAGTGTCCTCTGGCTTCAGGCTGCACTTTGAGGAGTTTGTGGCAAATAATGCACCAGGCTTTGCAAAGGGCCATCAGACAAGGTGTTAATTTGGTGAACTGCATCTGTTTTGTGTACTGAACAAGGCAATAGCCTGCAGAAAAGTGTCATTGCACAATCACATACTGTCATTATGGCGACACATAAAGGAATCCCAGTTGTGATCATATAGAGAACATTTGGCCGTTTTACAACCAAGGACATCAGTTTTTAGAAAATCAAACTACTTTTCTTCTCCTGAATTGTGCTAGTGGCTGGGCTTGCCTTTTTGTGACAGGAATTTTCAACTGAAGCACTCACTTCCTGCTATGTCTTCTGTTCCTTTAGGAAGAGGCAAGTCCACTATATTATGGGGGAATTCTTTCTTCCTGTTGTGCAATCCCTGCAGATTTATCTCATATTTGATTAACAGCTTGGCTTCTGCCAAAGGAAATATCGGTAAATCCAGGATTTGTAAGAACTTAGCAGAAGCTGATCATGCTTGGAATACTTCATGTGTTCTTGTTCATAATGTAGATTGTTATTGACAGTCACAGATATAATTCCTACTGGAAAGTTGGGGTTATTGCCCTTATGGGGTTTGACAACACACACTTTTGCAGAATCGTTGTTTTTGGATCATCTGTTTCTTGTTCAGAGTCCATGACTAATTAACTTGTAAAAAAGTCATTGAGCTAATATCTTATAGAGAAACCTGTGATGTCAGATTTGATCCCCTAATTGCTCTTATAATTGGCATTTATTGGAGCTCTTTCACAATTCAGGGCAACAGACCTCATTTGTTTTATGTAGAATGTTGTAAAAACAATTGAACTGGCAGCTGATTACAGTTTTCTGTTCAGTAAGCAATTTTGGAAGACTGTGGGCTAGACAGTTGTCTGATTTGCCTAGGTTGTAAAAGTTAAATGTAAAGAGAGATGAATTTTCAGCATATGGCTCTGTGTTAGCAATTACATGCATTAGTGGTTTAGCTGGTGCATTGTGTCTGCTTTATAAATGTTTATATTGCAGCCTTCTGCTAATAGGTATTGATGACAGGCAGTGTTGTGGAGGCCCAGTGATCATTAATTATGGCCCAGTAATGATCCATCTCCATGTGTTTGGTTGCATATCCAGTTCTAACCCGTGTTCGTGGAAACATCAGCTATTCTGTTGTTCTGTAATAACTTAACACAAGGTCATTGTCAACTGGGATGTAAGTCTTTAACATTTTATATTGAGCATATTCAAGTTTTAGAACTCGTTAAGCATAAGTGAGCCTGGAAATAAAATTATGCTGATGCTTACATAAAGCTTGTCTTATTAATTCTGAAATAATTTCACATGTTTTCTGATTGCCTAACTATGTTTATAAAGGAAATATGCAGTCTCTTTGTCTGTTCTGAAACTACAGAGAGATCTGTGGTGAAAGGCAACTTTGAAATGTTACACTCTTGTCAAGGAGAAATAATTCATTGACCCTTGTCCATAAAACTTGGTGGAAAAATTGTACAGTTCTGACCAGTCTCTGGATCTCATGTCTCAAAAGTGTGAGGAACATGTCAAGTTTGAATCAAGCTATGATGGGTGTTTTGACACCAAAATATTTGACTTTTGCCATTTTGGCTTTTCTCAAATTCCATACTTCTTTCTCAGTTGCCCATCAGCTCTGAACAGCATGGGATTTGTGGAATAATCTTTTCAAGCTGCAGACACAAAAACGAGCTTTTTTTCAAGTATTTGTCAGTTAGAGACAGTCTTCTGGAATTGTTTGCGTTCAATTTTTTGTAATTGTAACCATGAATGAATGTCTAATATCAATGAAGAGAATAAATGAAGTCTTTCTGGTGGCATTCATCCTAAAACCAAAGTGTGATTAGCAAGTAATTAACTGTCACTGTTATGCCTTTGCATGACTTCACTGACTGTATCCCAGAAAGACTGATTTTTTTTTTTCCTAGTGGTGAAAAAGATCAAGGGCTTCTCTTGAAGGTTGAGTTCAGGTGGCAGAGTACAAATTCCTGTGACAAGTGTGAAAAATTACCTGTGTACCTTATCCCAGGTGCATAAGCCTGTAGGGCAAGGTCTGCTGAGCTTTTCTGTGCCCATGGTGCTGCAGTGAACACATCACTTTTTGCACTGGAAAGCTTTTCATTTCTCTGGGGATGTTGATACATTTTTTTTTAACCTGGACCTCTTCAGGTCACTGAAAATTGTCTTTTCTGTTTTTTTTCTCCACATTTGATAACTTCAGAGGAAATGCATCTGCTTATGAAAACTTACATTTTAATCTGTAATATTTGGGTAAAAGTGCATTTGATGAGATTATTCACCACTTCATGCCTTTTTTATACACAAAGCTTCTGTACTAGACATGGTAAAATTGCCCACAGAAGGCACTTAAGTGATTTGGCATAAGATGTCATAGGAGCCCTGGAAATTCTTGGGACAGTTGTCATGGATATGTGTCCCAGAGAACACATGTCCCCAGAATTCTTACCTGTGTTCAACCCTTGGGAATTAATTAGTCCTTGGCACTGGCAAATTTTCAAATTTTTCCTCTGTGTGTTTAAAAGGGTTCAACTGTACCTCAAGTCATCTCTTGGTTCATGTCTGACAAATTATTAGGCCAGATAAACTCGATGTCCAAAGTATTAGCAATATATGCAAGTACAGATGGAAGATTTGAAAATCTTTTTATGAGTTACTATGAGTTTGATCTAATGATTGTGATTTCTGAACTTTCTGACAGATACCTTCGAGGTGAGATGCAAGACACGTGGAGAGGAGGCAATCACTAGATCAGGTTCAGTAATGACCTTTTCTGGTTTACTGAATATCTACATTTGATCACATAAATGTGCTTATCAACACGAACAGCTAATCCCTTACGATGGAGATCTGATGTAAATAGAGTTAATTTCTATTTGTTGTTGGAACAGAAATATTGCAGGAGGTTTTAGTGTGCTATTTACACAGGGGAAGATCTGTGAATACCTATGGTCCTTTTGCCATCTGAATGCTTCTGTTGTCACTGCAGGGCACATGAAATCATAATAATTGTGGAATAGCAAAAGCTAATCCTTACCCTAGATGAGTGCAGTTAAAATCTTTCTATCCAGCACATATCTTCAGACCTATGTCAACTCTTATTACTAATTGATGGTTCCTTGATGTGCCTTTTTTTGAGCATTATTTATCTCTCACAGGCTGATTATTTAATCTGTTGCTTTGCTTTTCTTTCAGTGCTAGACTGGGTTAGATCACAGAACGTGCAGATGTAGTTGTCAGTGCTTTCGGTGATGTGTCTTCAGTGTGAGGTTGTCATTACTGCCTTGAGAGAGCACAAATCTGCTTTTTTTGCTGGGTCAGTTTCTTGGAGAAGTGTAGTAATTTACAAGTCAGACTTTTGACCTTCTGTTGAATTTGTTCTGTTGGTTTAATTTCTCTTCAAGTTGTTGCATTCTGGTACAAGGAGCCAGTGTCATTGGCCAAGTCATATGGATGTGGAAATTAGTAGGACTCCGTGGTTAAGATTTGCTGTGGGATTTGGGTTACTGGTGTAAATTGCAGCCTGTGTTCTGGGGAGTTGAGAAGGGGAAATCCCTTCCAGAACTCAACAAACAAGTGTATGTGCTGAAGATACACAAGTAGCTAGGTAGAGATTTGTTCTTGATGAAGTCATAGCCAGACCTAGCATAAAACTGTGTTATTTTTATTACCTGACTTCCTTACAAACCTTTTAAATTATTTTCTCTCAAAAGGAAGCAGAATTTTAATCTGTATGGTTTATGTTAGAAGAATATAATTGCATTTTTGATCCAAGGCATGTGATTAAATAAAGGAGTGTGGGGTGAGAGGACAATGTAGTCACATACTCTGTCATGAGCAGTATTAAACAGCGTGGGCTGTGCTCTCAGAGTGGGGAATTACACTGTGTAACAAGTGATGATGTTCTGGCACCTGTAGAGCATCATAGCTGATGCTCAAGTTTCTTGATTAAAATATTTCTGAGAAATCCATCAGAAGTAGCTAGTTGGTCTGATATTCTGCCACAAACTATGAGCTTTGGCCTCTTACCTTGATGAAAATCTTATGGAAACAGGTTGCTGAGGCTTTGCAAGTTGTTTTGGGTTAATTTGGAGTTTTAGTGGGTTTTTTTTTCCTTTTTGGGCCTTGTTTTTAACATAGATAAATCTTGACTGTGAAGAGATGGTGTTTCAAGGCACAATTTGGTGTGTCTTCAGCACTCAACCTGGCATTCCCAGGCATCATATTATGTTGGTCTATGGCATAAACTGGAATACATGAGAAGGAACCCAGAAATGAGTTCTGCAGAATCAGCAGAATACTGACAGTCTTCTAAACTTCAGATCAGGCTCCTAAAGATACATTTCAGCTGTGATTGTTGCAGACAGAGAAATATAAATGGGCTCTTTCTGCTGGTGCTTGTCACACGGGACAGTCAGTCTTTGTGTGAGAGTCTGTGTGAGCTTCACTTACTTGCCTTTTTTTCTGGCTTCTGCCTTTCTGCCTAAGCATAAAGCCTCAAATTTTCGTACTTGTTCTGTGAAAATTGTTAGATACATTTAGTTACAGTCAGGACTCTTCCAGGGTCTTATTTATTGGGACAGAATGAACAGGAAGCTGTTGTTTATATCTATATCCCGTGATTATTTTTACTAGCATGCCAAATATCTGATGAAAAACTGCTTTGTGAATTGTTGGCTTATTTATTTATTTCTTGAACAAAGCCTGGTGTGCTGATGTGATCTTATGGTTCCATAGGGGTAGGCTGATATACTGTAAGTGGCATTAATCTGGAGCTCTTGGCATGATGTCTTGGCATTTTTAACCCCATCTGTGGGATTAATGCAAGACTTTGTTGTCTTCCCCACTTCCCATCTGTCTTTACTATCAGTTTGCTCAGTAATGCTGGATGCTTATTTGCTTCAAATTGGAAAGGAAAAAATCTGTTACTTCAGTTTATAAAAAGGCAAGCTCTGTGATTTTTCTTTTTTCCTTTTACGAAGTGGTGCTTGCATTTATCTAAGGTGAGAGAAGAAACGGTGGAGCCTATATGGAATGAAAAAGGAAGTTTCCTGTCCCTTCTGCAGATCCAGATGTTCTCCTCATGAGAGAAGCCTTCACCTTAACAGATGTAGTTTTGCGTGGGTTCTGTTCATCCTTTGGGGTGTTTAGGTGTGCTAAAGCATCTTTAAAGGACAAGGTGGTAAACCTAGCTTAAAGAACGCCAGCTCCTGATGACTTTTGAATTGTACTAAAGTTTGGAGTAGGCAGTATTCCTTGGCACCGGGAGGATGAGTGTTGATAGACGTGTGTTTACAACCTAAATGTTCCTTTCAGTGTCGACCTATGGATGTCCTTCCTTTAGATTTGGAGGTAATTTAGTTTCGTTTTCACAACGGAAAACCACAAATTACTAACAGTGTACTGAAATCATTGGCTAACAGCATCAATTAGCATAACAAACTAAATGCAGAATAAATGCAGGAAGAGCAAGACTGACTCAGCCTTGAATTTTCTGCTGTGTCCCTATTACTGTGCTACAAGGCTTCATTCAGTGGACCTGACAGACAACTGGAGACTCAAAATGTTAAAGAGTAAATTCCATTTTAACCTCTTTTGGGGAAAAAAAGCCACCAACTTTTGGAACTGAGATAGTAATTAGGCTGAAACAGCATAGATTGGCCCTACTTAATGTGGAATTTAATTAATTAAAAGCAATTAAATTCACATAGAGTCTGCTCAGCTTGGGGAAGTGTTTGAGTATAGGGATTTTTGTCAAAATTTTAATGCAGTCTCTGTGCTATAACTTTTTAACATCATTTTCTTCTTGCAGTTTGTCATCAATTCAAAGACAACTAGTTTTCTCTAAATGAAATAGCTCCTCTTGGTAGAAAAAAAAATGTCAAAACTGGCTGGATTGAACTTTGGTTCCTAGTTATCAACAACCAGGCAGATAAGACAAGATCCCCTCCTTTATCACATTTGAGATTTCCAGCCCTTTGCTTCCCCTCAGCTTGTTTACTTCCTCTTTACTACCTAGGAATTGCCAATAACTGCAGCACAGCTGCCAGGGAAGCAGTTTGTCTGAGATTAAGGCAGAGATTGAGTAATTTTTCTCACTCTGATTTGAGTCAAGATTCACAAGGTGCACAGGACATCCACCTGTTGTGGGGAGGGGGAAGCTCTTTGTGGTGTTCTGATCAATCTTTCTCCATGGTTAAAGGAGGAAAGACACAAGGCCACTGCTGGTGGAGCCACACAGGTGTCAGGAAGGCACTGGGCAAGGGGAAGTCCACTTGGTGTAGGAGCTGCTGAACTTGTCATTTTAAGAAAGGATAGGAATGAAGGAATCCAGGATGTAGTGCTCTGGTGCTACCACCCTTTGTGCTGTGGAAAAGAGAACATTACTGGTCACAAAGTGGCCCTAGTTGTAGACAAGGTGAAGGTTTGGGGTCAAATCTGGGGACTCTTGTGAGAAAGGGCCAGTCCAATGCTGCCTGTTTGCCCTGGCTGCATCTTTTCGGTGCTGATTGCACCTGCTGCTTGGAGAAAGGTTCTCTCAGAGCAGGTGCACAGGAGTTTTCAGTGCCTTGAGCTCCTCCTGCACGTGCAAGCCCAGCCTTGGCCGTGGCTGCTGCTGCAGCTGGTGTAGGGCTGGTGGAGCATGGGGTGTTCCCTCTCATTCATCAGTGGGCAGGGAAGGCTGATGGGCCATGCCAGGATGTACGCCAGCTGATTTCTTGTCCACTGCCTGACTTTCAGATCAGAAATTTGGTGCTGAAAACACCTTGCTTTGGGTCTTAGGAGGGATTAAGTGCCACCCCTTCCTCCCTCAAGAAACCCAAACCTACAGCGCTGCTTTAGTTGCTTTTTGCTGTTTGACTGTGAAGTAAGGACATTGTATTTTTAGTTGCAGCTTTAGGTTTCAAAGCATGTTGTGTCAAGGTCTCCAGAATCCTTTGAACTTGTGACTTCTCGGTTTTCTGCTGGCACAGTGGGTTTAAATGTGGCAGTAAAGAGTAATAAGTTGGAAACGTCTTTGGAATGTGGCTTGGGCCACATATATTTTACAAAGGAGGAACACTAGGTTAAATTTGTGTTTCCAGTGATGGACCATTTTGAAAGATTGTTCAGTTGATGGATAATATTTTCAAGTTTCTCTTTTGGGGTTTCCACTAAGCGGGTTAATGGTGTGTGTTACTCAGACAGATTGCAGTGAGACTACAGAGAGACCCAAAGAGATCTCGTCAGCCTTAACTTACTGTGAAACTGTTTGCAATGCTTATGGCTACAAGAATGGAGTTGGAATTTCAAGGGAAGGAGAGAAGAACAGAGCCCAGCTGGCTGTGCCTTTCCTCAGAAGGTGACTGCACTCTTTGGTACAAAGACCATAAACGGAGAAGTGGTGACTGTAATTTTCCTCCTCAGCCTCTACATGTCCAGTTAGGAAAGACAATTCCAAAAGTCCAATTTTCTAGCCTGGATTTGAACAATGGGCTGGTAGTCCTGACCTCTTTCTTGTTCTCCCTTTTTCTTGGAGGGGAAGGAGCTAGAACCCTTGGGATGCATCCGTGTTTTAACGCCTGTTGACTGTGGGGCTAAAACCTGCTGTGTTGGTGGTTTTGTAGCTCTGCAGTGGGCTGTGCTCACAGGACACTGTGGGTGAAGGCTTCACCTGCCACACGCTTTTGCAGAGTCTTTAGGGCATAAGGGGCAGGGAAAGGGCACCTTTGGAGGCATTTGGGGTGTGTTTTACTGTTGCAGATAAATCTATGCATTCATTGTACTCTGAATGAAAGAGCAGATGGTTTGATTTGAAAGGGAATCTTGATTTTTTTTTTTTGAGTATAAACAAACTGTGGGGAGGAAGCCTTACTGGAAAGCAAAAGAGCCTTCCTGGACCATCTTCTGGTTCAGCAAGTAATAACCCTTATGGTGTTTTGCATCAGTGACAATGTGTGTGTACATGTATTTTTAGAAGGGCTTCCAAAGGGCCCCCTGCTGCATGTGGGTTTGTTTATGGTTCTGTTATGCAAACCATGGGATATTTCCAGCTCCCCTCCAGTTTGAGTTCCCAGCCTGCCTCTGTGTGCCCCTGTGAGCTGCTGGCTGGTGCAGGCAGTGGGGCTGCTGAACGATAGAGCTGTCTTTCCATCTCAGTTTCCTCATAAATGGCATCAAATGCTAATTGCTTTTCATTCTGCACTTCAGCAAGAGCAGAGTGATACAGAGCTAGAGTTTGCTTTTCCCCAGGGTGCCTTGGGTGTGACTGATGGAACAGAGCCAGAAGAATTTGGCAAAGTAGCCGACTGTAAAGGGAATAATCTCCTTTTCCTGATGATGGATGGCACTTTGAAAGCAGCTGAGCCTAAAAGCCATTTCTCATGCTAAGGCTCTGCAATGTGCAGGTCAGCCACTGAGCAAATGCAAGCCTTCAAAATGAGAGCTAATAGCTTGGCGGGTTATGCCTGACAAGCAGCAAATTATTTGCTTTTAGTTCTTTACTGTGTGGGGTTTAGTAGTTCTAATATTTTTCTAATATTACATGATCATCTGTTTCCAAGTTCAGAAGTATCTTAAAGAAAACACAGTTTATAAGGAAATATATTTTCCTACTCAAATGTAGTACATTTCTCGAAGATATCAAAAATTATTTCTAATTAACTGCCACACATGCAGTTAAGAAAATAGGATTAAAAATACATTTCATCTGTGCAGTTGTTAAAATATTGGCCCCTCACTTTTCTGTGTAGCAAATTGACAGGTAATTGGGTCAGAGAATTATGTGTTGCTCCTAAATAAATGGTCAGGGAGCTGTGGAGGTGAGATTTGAGAGGAAAATCCATAGTGGAGTGAAGGTAGATTCATATAGGATAACAATTGGAAAAGATACTTGTCTAATTTGACATGCAACAATCATAGCTCTTGGAGAGCCTATGTTGTCATATTTACTGCTGATTTGGTAAAAGAAGAATGCTGTCTGGAGTACTGCTGGAGGAAAGGCTTCCTGGGAAATACCCAAATACTGAGTTTACCCCCCAAGTTTCAGAGCTGTTTCTTGAAGACATCTGAACTTTGAACAGCAGTTTTTGTCTGATGCTGGAGTTTGAGAAGATGACTGACAGAATTTTTATATGGAAAGTCCAATAATAATAAAGTATCTACATGTGCAAGAAGGTCCTAAACCATTGTAAAATGTGGATTTTTCTCCTAGGACATAAGCCTGTGAGATTCAGTCACTAGCACACGTGATGTGTTGCTCTGTCAATCCAGGCAGTTCTAATTGTTGAACTGCTCCTTACGTGCTGTACTTACTTCTGTTTAAAGGGTTGGGTTTTGAGAACTGTTCTCTCTACAACCAAATAGTGCATTATTCAAAACATAGACTTCACAAATAGGTTTTGTGCCATTGTATTCACTAAGCAGCAGCATCTTGACAATAAGTACTTTTAGTATGTCTGAACCTCCTTGTGTTTACCAATTTTCATCTGTGATGCTTGAATTGATTTGTTAATCACAAAGCTGGAGTTCTGTTTTACAGGAATGTATTGACACAGTAATTATAAATGCAAAGTTTTCATCTTTACTGTAATAAAAGTTTTATTATCCACTATTTGAAAAAATATTTTTCGCAACAGACATATTCATATCTTGATACACAAGTGTACTCTATGATACACTTGTGCACTCTATGCAGTTTTCCTAAGAATGTTTTAGCTTAGCAGTGATTAATAAAGTATTCAGGTGAAGTGGGAACCTCACTTAGACTTCCAGACCAGCCAGGAAGGTGAATTGTGCTCTTGTAGAATGAACTTCCCTTACAGTTTGAATTCAATGAAACTGGATATGGTTCTTGTACATTAGTTCAGTACAGGGTGGGAATCTGCTTCCAATCCCTTGTTCTACTTTATAAAGTTAAGTATACAGTTTAGGAGTTAAATAATTCTATGGTCCTAGAAAATAGGGGTTTTTTTAATCTTATTCTGAATTTGCATATGCATTCCTGCTTCTTTTCTTGCTCTATATCTTGATGTTATGAGAGCAGCTAAAACCCTGTTGCGAGGTATTTGTATCCTGTTGTAGTTTTAACCTGATAAAACCCTGTGTAAGACCAGGCTGTTTGTATCCAGAAGGGATTTTTCCCTTCTCAAATAGTTGTGATCAGCAGACTTTGGAGAGCAGTGGCTTGCACCACTTAGCCTCAAAGGGCCAGTTCACCATAGTGCCAGATACAGTGTAAGGTGTTGCCTGTAGAGTTTGTCAGAACATCCAGTTAGTGATGGAATATGCTGATGTGATTTAATTGAAATAATGTTAAAACAGTGTTCTCCTAATCAGGAACTGGCAACCTTATTTATTGGGGCCTTGGTTGTTGTTAACATTAGAAATACGTTGAACAGGAGACATTAGAGATTTTAAAGTAACTAAATAAGCAATCTTTTTGGGGAGATCAGAAAGAAGATGTGGGTATGAAATATGTTTTGTGGTAGATCTGGTGGGCCTGTGATGGGAGGTTATCAACTCTAAACTTTTGATTTACGGGAAATAAATTGTGGAACAAACATTAGACTGCTTGCAACATGAATGTCAGATCCTTCAGACTAGAAATAATGAATATATTAGTGTTTTATATGCAAAGTACTGTGTTCTGTCTGAAAATTTAAAAAGTGAAGTCTAAAATGTTCAGTGTGATGCTTTAGCTAAAATTTATCCATCCAGTTTAGGCAAAACCTTTGGCAAAATCTTTCTTCTTTCTTGCTCTGTGTGAAAGAAAGACACAGTCATACTATTAAATTTTAAGCGACAGCTACAGCAACAGATGGATGATGCAATATGTATTTTCTGCTTGATTTAAGTTTACAAGACTCTTTAGAATTTCTCACTGATTTTTGAAGAGGTAACAAACCCAATGGGTGGAGAGAGGGATATGGAATGTTCCTACTGCATTTTCATAACTATACCTTTTGGCAGATTGATGCTGCAGACTTTGACTGACTTTGTCCTAATATTGTGATACATTTTTTGATCAAGCAGTTAACATTTTAGTACTTAATGAAGCAATGGAGTGGCATAAAGCATGCAGTTTGCTAGTGCACATGGCATTGCCATACCACTGTTTAATGTGCTTTTGTTTACCAATACTTCCTCATTTTTATAAATTCAGGGAATGCTGGCTACAAATATCTAACAAGAAGTGACTTAGCCAAAAATTAGTTAAGGATTATGAGAATAACTGTCTCATTTTGCCTTTGCTTGTACCTGATGCTTTCTGCAGATGTTCCTGTTGTTTCAGATATTAGATCTGACTCAAGTAAGAAGCATGAATCTTGTTTGGAAATACTCCTTAGTCGTCTTCTGTGGTGTCTTGGTATGGCTGGCATTTTTCCTGGATGTGACTGTGTGTCTGCATTTGGAATGTGACAGCCCCAAGCTCCTTTTCCTGCAAGTTCTGTGAGGTTTTCTTTCATGGCAAAGTGCCAATTTTTTTTAACCAGTTTTTATTGTGAATCTTCCTGGACAGTTATGAGGAAAGAACAGGATGGCTTTTAACATATTTCTTTTCTGAGAGTTTAAAAAGTTGCCTTGCTTACAAAGAGTGGGTGATTGGTTGTCCCTTGCAACTTTGTGGAAGAGGGACACTTGTCCTGCTGTGCAATAAGAAGTGTGGCAAAAACATACTGACATGTAACAGAAAAGGGCAATAGTGCTTTATCCAGACCTTTCCTTAACAGAAATGCCTCTTTCTTTCTACTTCTGTGGAAAAAGAAAAGTGAATCTCTGACAGGGTTCAAACATATCCCGGGTAGCAAAGGTATAGACTTGGGCAAGACAAGGTAACAGGAGACTGCTGCTGCACAGCATGGACCCTAATCACCCACCCACAGTGATGTCTGGAACAATCTTGGGAAGGATGGCATTAAAAAAGGTCGTTCGTATTGTTTTCCTTCCAAGTGTATGAAGAAGACTCAGGAGAAGCTGAAAAAAAATACCTATCTTCCAAATAAGCATGCTAACTTGGTATCTATATTGTATTGCTGATGTATTTTCTGGGGTTTGGCCACACCTGGAGGAGACACCACTTAGTGTTTTATTGCTGCTCCTTATCATAGATCTCTCCTCATGTAGTAGTAAGAATGATAGCAGGAACATGAACAAATCTGTTTATTTTACTGATCTTCTCATATCAGAGTAATTGTTAAATAAGTGTTGCAACTGCAGTAGTTAAGGTCACTTAAATTTGTTATCTGAGTCTCCCAAACTTGTCTTCCCTTTCACAGCTGCTGGAGATAATCAAATTATGGAAATAAAGGACGAGCTTTTCCTTTTTATTGTAGTAAAGAGAAGGCAGAATTAAAATTTCCAAAGTACCTTATTATACAAATTATTTAGACAGGGTTTGTCAGGAACTTAAGTGTCCAAAAAGGGCTTTGCCCAGGATGCACTTAGAAATGCTCATGCTGCTGTATTGGGAAATACTCCTATTAGAGGCAATTAAGAGGACACATGTAAAACAGTTCCTTTCTTTCTCAAGGCTGTGTACTCAGCATCATAGAAACTTCATGCATTATGAAGCATTATGGAATTCTAGAGGTGGTAATAAAAAAAAAAATGGGCTGCTAATCCAGTTTGTCTCTTCTTGAATTTCTTCACAGGTTAAAGGTTTAGTCTAAAGGTTGTCTTCTGTGGTTAGAGTTGCCAGAGGCGAAGATGGAGCTCAAAATCTACAGGGTGTCAAAACAAAGTGCAACAGCTCCATGTGACACAAAGTTCCTTTTAAGAGCCCTGTATCACAATTCTTCAGGCTCATTGTTATTATTGCCCTTGATGTGCACTAAGAATTTAATAACAGCCATGGAAATACTGTTCTGAGACTTTTGCAGTCTGAGAAACGTTGTGCTTCCAAACCTAGGAGCTTTTATCTCTTTGAAGATGCTCTGGGAAAGAACTGGGAATAGTGGAAGGAGAGGAGAAGCAAAGGGGTGCTGCTCCATGCTTAATGCACTTCCATGGCTCACTAGGATTAGCATTATCCCTGCTGTTCAAAGAAAGCAGCAGCCTGAAGGTTGCAGGCACAGTATGTGTGGTTTTGTTTTGATAAAAGGTACGTGATCTTCTGTGCTTCGCTTGAATGAAGTTTAATAGGGTCCAGCATCATCCAGGTGAATGAATCCTGGCAGCTGCTTCCATTAAGGGAGTTTTTATTTGTAGCCTCCTAGGTGATATGTTTCATGCTGTTTAGTTGGAAGTTCTTTGTGTTCTGCCAAAAAAAAAAAAAAAAAAAAGGCAAGTATATATTCCAAAATGTTCCTCTTGTTTTTTAACTAGAGAAGTGGAAGTGGTTTTCTGATATAAAGGAATGAAGATTTTCTGTTAAGCAGGTACTACAGCCACTTTGTGTCTGACAGTATATTATGGCATATTTGAAAATGTTGGAAGCCAAGGAATTTGACTTCTATTTATTGCACAGCTTGTTTCTCTCAAAATACAGTTTGTGTTCTGTCAACCTTACGTATGAGGTGTTAAATGAAACAGGTGAGCTAGAGCAGATGGTACCCCTGACTGTGATGACATGCAGAAGATACCTGTTCCTGTTCCAGAAGTCTCAGGCCTGCTATTTCCTAACCTGTATTTGTGAGCATTTGTGCTGTTTACTGTCCTCCAGAGGATTTGGGGCTTTTTCAGGTCTGTATAAATGAATGGGAGATACTCTGATGTGTCTGGGTATGTTGATGTCTCCCTGAATTACAGTTTTGAGGTCTTGTCAGTCATTCATGTCTGAAATAATGGGTCTGTAAGGACACTGCCCTCTGTGACACCTGTGAGCCTCAGCTGGAGGTGCATTGTTGTTCTGGGTTAGCGAGACGTGGTGAAGGATGGGAGAGAAAATGATCTGAAATGGAAATGGAGTAGGTGATTTTTGCTTTGTCTCCATCTTAACAGAGTTTGATTTTAAAATACAGCCATGACCATGATGCCTGCTTACAAATTTCTTGAGAACATACAGTTGTATGACTGTAGAAAAGAGCCATAAAAATGTGTAGAAGATTGGCAATTAGAGACTTAATGCTTTTCAGAAGGAGCACTTACAAATGCCTTTACTATGTAGGAAACCAGCAGGTAGTAATGCTTGTGTTCATTTGGAGGGAGGCACATCACAAGTATCAATCACTAAAACAGATGCTGAATAACTGACTTTGGAGGCAAGGCATATGTTTTTCACAATGAAGATGATTCATCTTTTGGACAAGCTACCATTTGGGAAAACATTGTAGCCATCCATTGAGACGTTGAAATTGAAAATGTAAATTCTTGCTGTAGCTTTTCGAAGGTGGAAATCCTTCCTAGATGAAATTTAATGGCCTGTGACAGGTGCAGCAGGTAATTTTGGTCATGAAATTTAGAAGTGTTCTTGCTTCCTAGCCTAGCATTCTGAAGTGTTGTTGGCTGTTTCATCTGGAACAGTCTCCTTTGCTTACTGTTTTTTTTTTTTTCTGAAGTGTGATGTTGATCTAACAGTTCAGAGATAAGCTCCCAGAACACTTTTTTAACTGGTCACTTATTGACATTGCAGAAGCTTCTTCCCTCTAGGAAATGTCTTTAACTGGCACCTTCTCTTTGATTTGTGCTTCTTGATTTTTTTTCATGTTTTTCAAGACTCAGTAACTTCCTGTGGTAGTGTTTTAGAAAAGAGCCATTTCTTAGGCTTGTGACAGGTAAAGATTCAGTTTGTCCTTTTTCTTGTTGTAATAAGCCATATTAGAAAAAAGGTTAGGCCTTTAACTTACTGATAGTTTAACTATTTATTATTTATGGTTTCAGGCTGTACTCAGAAATATTTTGGTGCCTTCACCAATGCATTGAGTTGGACTCTGAACACAGCACTCTGCAGCATTGAATTCTTCATGTTGTGGGCTCTTCTCATTATTGCAAAGTTAACAACTCAGCTATGATCTTTAAAAAGGACCTAAGAAATTGAGAGGGTAGAACATCTTGCCACTTTTTTGTGTAGTGGTCCATTTCATTCCCCACTGTGTGGAGTTTGAGGTAGTATCAGAGGTAGCGTTTAAATTCCTGTAAGTGAAATGTAACAGCAGAACTGAGAAGGCTGGCATGGTGATGCAGACTGGACAGACTGCTTTCTTTCCATTTCACTTTGTTGTATGCCTGCAATCCTGTCAAGAGAGTGTGGATCACAGGCACCAAGTGGGAGATGGGGGGCAGCTCCTTTCCTTGGGGCACAGCAGTCTGCTTTTGGGAGGAGTTCCCAGATTCAACAGGACACCTGGCAAGCCCCCATGAAGTGACAGAAGGAGCAGTGTAGAGAAGCCCCAGAGACTCCATGCTCCATGAGGAAGAGAAGCAGCTAAATTAATCTACAGACTGACAAACCTGCTGAGCCCAAAAGGATTCACTGGCAGGGAACCAGTGAGCAGGAAAAGGGCTGTCTTTTTTTGGATCACTCACAGTGGATTCTCTTTTCTCAGCTGACTTGTTATAACACATGCTTTGATGAAACTTCGATTTTTGGGTTTAGCAACCCCTGGATTGTTTTTGGTAACTTGTTGTAGGACAAATTCAGTTCTAGCCCAGGCCAGCTTGGAGTTCTAGGAGAGCATCTTAAAGCAGTTAAGTAGAACAGTGGACTCAAGTGTTGGGGGATTTGGACAACAAAGGCTGTAATTGCTGTGGAATATACTCATGTCAAGAGTTAGAAATTTTAATAGTTTTGTGGAATCAGATTAATAATCTTAATGGACTAAATTTCTCCTTTATTCTTTATTGAGGAAGAAGGTAAGAATGAAATAGTACACAGTTACTTTCTTAGTTATGTGCAAGTCATGGACAACTGGGATCAAAGAAGATCTCTTTTATCCTTAAGGGAACTGGATGGGCATTTTACCCCTATAGGTTTGTTCAGACACCTTTTGAATGCTTGAAAATTTGGAACATGCAAAAACCCTGAGCTTTTATCAGTGTCCCAGTTAGGAAGTCTGTGTGCATACATATTGAATACATAGGGGGAATTGTTATTGTAGTGGTATTGATACAGTTGCCAAACATCAGTACTGTTTGATTTGGCACGTGGATTTAAATTGACTGCTTAAGTGGTTAGTGGACATCTCTTCAACATTCTAGCACACCAGTTGAAATAATTGGTTAATAGATGGTCCTAGCTGTATGTTGTATAGTTCTAACTTTGGAAAAAAACCTGCCTTTTTATTCCAAGGCATAATATGACTCTTATTTTGTTCCTGTTAAATCATTGGTGTAGAACAAGGGAAGTGGCTCAAAATTTTGCTAGTTACATGCATAGTTAAATGGTATGTTGCTTCCAGAGAAATGAGAGGCTGATGTAGGAAGGAACTTTTCTAAAGGAAATTGAGCACAATAATGCAAATTGACTGTAATTCCATTGGGTAGGAAATCTAGTGAATAGCTGAATTGTGGGAGAACAGAGGTACTGTAGTGGCTGTTCAACTTTTAATTAAAAATCAAAGCAGTCATATATTTTTTCCAGTTCTATGCACCGTGGAAAATGAACAGTTTGTACTTGATTTGTAAAATACATACCATGTCTTTGTAGGAGACTGCAGGGGGAAGTGTGCAGCATCTCAGAATTGACTTAGGAACTTTGTGGGATTTTTGAAAACTAATGGTTGCTAGAAATCATTTTGATACCTATCAGTGTCCCATATCTTATGTAAGTTTGAACTGGACCTGTCTGAATTCAGAGGATTTGCTGATACAAAATTGGGAGGGTCATACCTGACTTAACTGTTGGAATATTGGGATTTATTTTATTTACTACTTGGCCTGTCATTTTCAGTCAATTTAATTGTGCTTCAAATGAGGCTCCAAAAATTCTATCACTCTAAAAAGACAAAATGTGTGCTCCAGGAAAAACTCCAAAACTTTGGTTTTTCTGGTTTGTACAGGGAGATTTTTGCAAAAATGAGAGAGAAAAGAAATGGGCTTGCAGCAATTTTAGAAGTTTTTTGATATGCGAGCAGGGATATCTAGAAGCCTTAGATAGCAAATACCAAAAAGGGAAGCTTGGAAAAGAATTTATTGTAAATGCCAAGATTAGATGTTGCGTTCCTAGCAGGTGTCAAGGAAGAAGGCAAAAACATATTTAAGGAATTTGTGTTATTGCCACATCCTAATTTCACAGTTGCTGTAGCAGCCATGGGAATGGAGAGGCGCTTGGATCGCATCAGCAGTAGGAGAAAGGAGCTAACTAAAAACCCCATAGTATTCAAAACCCTGCTCAGAATGGCTGTAACTGAGAGAGAACTTCATGTATAATACAGCAAGATTGCCTTCAGAAGCTTACCATGCAAACCAGCTTTATGCTGTCATTCCAGCTTTTCCAGCACAATACAAGTCAATGCTTGATCTAACTGGTATCGCTTCTGGAAATTGAATCTTCACAGCAACAGTTCTCACATCTCCTTGTATTTTCATTGGATCACAAAGTCAATGTTTCTTGCCATGAGCCTGTTTAGTTTTGTTCATGTTTTCATGCACAACAAATAGCCTATTTTACTGTGATTATTTGTGGTAGTGGTGTAGATTTGATACACAAGGGTGTCCTTGGGATTCTGTTCTGCTTGCAAGTCTGGTTATAGAAAACACATTTTGACATGTGGCCACTAATTGGTAAAGCTGTGGTCATTTCATCCTATAGATATACCAAATGAAATGTGTTTTTCAAATTAGGGTAGCTTTTTGATTATTATCAACATGTGTATGCCAATCACTTTGAGAGCTGTTAATATGAAAAATATCTCTTGGGCTGCAGTGCATTGGAAGCAGGATTCAGATTATACTTGACTAGAGGGAAAGGCTTCTATCATCTTCCTCCCACGCCCCAGTTACCTGTCAGGGGAGCTTAAAACCCGTGGGTTTTAATGATTTCAGATGACATCCAGGGCATTTCTCACTTAGGGAAGCTGATAACCTGCAGAGGCTTTGATGAGCTGGTGAGAGGCTTTCATGTCCTGTTCCACGTTGCTGTAGTACATCAGAGTCTTTCCTTTGTTCACCCAACAGCCTTGCTTAGAGCTGCTTCTCTGTTAGGAGCTCTGTGAGAAGTTATCTTGGTTGTAACAGGCTTGGGTGTGGGTGTTTGTGCTTTTAAATTTTAAAAGCTACATTAGTGTTTTACTATAGAAAGTAGCCTGGTGAAATGAGGGCAGGAGAGCTTTATTTAGGGTCCCTTTTTGGTCTCATGAATGTTTAGATATTGCTTTTGTAGTTCTTGCAGTTCTGTCTCTGCTGTCCCACCCTCTACCCTACTGTGGGAAGTGTGACTTAATAGCCAGTAAAGTAAGTAAAAGAAGTGAAAAATATGCTATGGGACTCCAAAGTTTCCTTCATCAAAAACTTCACTGTTGTAAAATGCTGACTCCATATTTTGCTAGTCTTTGCTAAGTGTCTTGTATCCTGGTTTTTCCCCAAGTGTACGTATCTTAATGTTTTTGCAGTTGGGCTCCATTTCTCTTGGCTGTGACTGTGTGGTCCTTACTGTGCCCTGAGAGAAGGTCAGCTGCATTCTTTTGGTATTTTGGGGTTTTTGTACACTTGTAGTCCTGGCTTCTGTGGAGAAACATCTGTTTACTGTCTGGCTATGTGAATACATGCAATCACCTCACAACATACTTAAAAATGCTATCCACGTTTTTTCTCTCTATGACAAGAATGAATTATGGTTTTATTCCTGGCTATTTTGAGCATGTAAAGGTTTGTCCTGTCCACTGCAAGTGTAGGTTGCTTTTAATCTGAAATGGAAAAATACAGACATTTGGTGGTTTTGTTGTGGATGGGGTGTTTTTTGTTTGTTTGTGATGGGTGTGTTTTTTTGTTTCATTAGGGGGGTGCTTTTGGTTTTTTTTGGGGGGGGTTATTTTGTTTTGTTGTTAGTTTTTTTTTAATGTGGTTATATCCTGCAGAACTGTATACAGCCAGAGAAGATAGAACTGAGATCAGGTGGAATTTTTGCAGGAATGTTGGAGGGGGCTTGTGTTGGGTCTAGAGCTGGCTTTCTTGTTACCCCCTGAAGCTGGATTTGCATGGGGCTTCAGTTTGGTTCTAGTGCCTGTACGATCATCACCTCATCGGCCCTCCCTGTGGGAACTCTTGGAGTGGTAGGGTTGGAACACCTGGGTCTTGGAGATTCAAACTAATGTCTGGATGGTAGAGGAGCTCCATCTGCTCTGGTTTGGAGTCTATTACTTGGTGTACACGTGCTTTCCAGAAGCTTCAGAACTCAAGATGGGATTTTCCCACTTGGCAGTTGTGCTTTTGCTCAGTATGTGTGTGCAAGAGGATTGTCCATTGTTATAATGAAATACCAGTCTTCATGAAAGCAAATTCAATATTTTGCCTCATTAAAATTTAGGACATGTTAGCAAGGCTACAGTTCTGTAACACAACTTGAGTTGTCGTTATACCACTTTTTTTTTTTTTCTGGTGTGTGGTATTACATTTTGCCTCTAAGCATGAAAAAGCAATGCACTTCTTAAAGAATATGATGAAATATCTAGCAACAGGCTTAAGAAAAGCAAAATAGAACTGTCCAAATGAGTCCAGCAGGTTTTTACTGCTCTGTAATATTTATGGGCAAGTGAATGGTTACAGGGTTGAATCTGTGTTTGAAGCAGACACCCCTGTAACATGCACATGAAAAGGGGTGTGGTGTCCTTTAACTCTTTTTGCTAGGTGGAAAACATTTATTAATAAAATTTACCAAATAAAAGAATACCTGATGATAAACTTTTCATCTCATTGGGAAAGGAGGGATCGATTCAAACCCTAAACTGGCAAGAAGTTCATGGGCTGAAGTTATTATTAACATCACTCCACAGAAGGGTATGGAGTGGCAACTCAGGTTTTGAGTCTATTTGTCCCTCTGTACAGCCAGTACAACATTTGAACCTTTTTTATAACAGAATGGTGTTTGGACAGCATTTAAAAGTAACATTGCCTAATTTAGTTAAGTGTTTGCCAAGGATGACCTCAGCAGAACTCCACCATAGTGGTGTTTAACTGGTGTAATATGCTCTAAAGGCCAGCAATGGCAGTCTGGTGCAGAGCACATGAGGCAAGGTCCCCTCCAGAAATTGGGGTTGTTGTGTGTATTGATCTCCCACCATCAGTCAGTACAAGCTGATTGGTGCTATCTCAACAGACAGGTTTTAACCAAGAAAGCAAAGGAGGGAAAAGTTCAAGGTGATGAAAATGGTTTTGGGTAGAAAGAGAGTAGGAGATCAGTTACTGGCTGCAAAATGAGCTCTAGAATCAGGGTGATATTTCAGGAAGGTAAATTTACTGAAGAATATAAACAGTAAGAACTCTTAATTTCTATTAAGATAATTCTCATCCATTTTAAAAGAACAAAACAAGCTTCAGTGTGGAAGGAAGATGCTTAATGTGTACTTTATTTTCTCTCCTAATTAACTTAGTGTGCATCCTCCTTCTTCTAGGGCAGGTGAGACTGAATGCATTTACAATGATGAATGACCTTGGCCTGTTCAGCCATTGCAGGGGTCACTGCATCTGAATTGTGGCAAAGCCAAAGACTGTGTTTCAACAGGATCCATTAGGTATTCATTTGGAACTAGAGTAAGACAAAGTGTACTGCCTGTGCCTGACTGGGGATGGCTCACTTTGGTGCAAGTGGGTTTACTCAAAACTGGAGAATGTCTGTGTGAAATGCAGCTGTGGCAGCAGGAGAGCTGAGCTGCTTTCTTAGAGGTCATTACTGCAGTGGAGTTAGAGAGGAGGAGAGAAGCATTTTGATGTAATCCACGTGGAATCTGAAAACAGCTGCCCAGATACACATAAATGCTACAGGGTGCCTCTTCCTTCACAGGAACTCATGGGCACTGCTTGCTCTGGTGGTGAGTCCTCAGGGAGGAGTGATGGATGGCATCTAGTGAAACTCCTTTAGTCTGCATGGCCGAGTGTCTGCCCCCAGGTTGCCCATGGCATCCTTACTGAAATGTGTGCAATGTGGAAAGTATGTTATACAGAGCTTCCCATGTGTAGCATCTAGACTTGACTTAGCTTGAAACTTTTGTTTGTGGGAGATGTTTAAATTTAATCCTATTAATAGCTTTGGTTCAGGGATCATTTTTTGAGCCTCTTATCTAAAAGTGTTTTATCCATATTATATATTTTTTCACTCTGACTTAGGCTTATCTTTGCTTTATGTAATGCGGCTTGCAAAACAAAGATGGAGAATATCTGGCTTTTAGGTCACTAATTAGAGCTCTTGTGGTGGAATGTATCTGGCAAATAAAAATCTGACAGAGCTTTTAAAAATTCAGATAATTGAATATATTATGCTTGTTAAAAATATCTATCTGATGATATGGTTGAGAAACCCATCCAAAATACTTCTAAAAAGATAATCGGTTTCTGTTTCGTAGAGGGGTTTTTCCATTCTGTTAGTATCTGTGAAATACCTCTATTTTAGTTTAAAATATGCAGTGAAGCACACATTATTTCCATATAGTGTATTTTAGTGATTGTTAATTGTAGGTTTGTAGTTTGGCAGTCTTGTTTTTTGTATTGCCTCCCTCACTTCTTCCTCAACACTTATTGACATTTAAAACATATCCCAAGACAGAAATTTCAATTTCTATAGATAACCTTCTCTACCAAATTACCTCATACAAATGAATGCCAAAATGGTTCTTAGTTGAAACAGGTGTTTGCATTGTTTCTCAGGTAACTTATTCACCACCTGTGTCTAATGGCAATTGGGGTTTTCCTTAAAAGAGAATGTTTCTGTGGACAGGGCAATCTGAGAAGTTGCCATGGATGCCAGAAATGTTGCAGCTCCAGTGTTCCATGCATTGTGTTGTGAAACTTGTAGTTTTGCACTTTTGTTCTTTTCTTTCCTGGGTTATTCCTGAAAAACAGGATGAATTACCCAGGATTAGGCTGCCTGGTGCTTCTAAAGTCATACTCAGTCATGCCTTGAGACCAAGGAAATCTTCCTTAAGATGGGGATCAAGTTCTTTATGTGATGCTTTTGTGATACTGACACACCCTGAGATTTTAAGAGAAGCCCATGACCCTCATTCCTGGCATTGCTTCCATCTGCAAGGGCAATTGGGGTTCATGTCCTGCTTTTAGTTGGGTGCTCCATGCCTGTAATTCAGGGCAATGAGGATGGAGCCAAGGGTATATAATAATATTGTGTCCTGCATATGAAGTGGAGCCAAGAGAGCAGCAATTGAGTCTCTTTAAAAGCCATGATCATTGTAGAGAAAATACCATTGTTTTTTCCAGAGTAAATAATAAGTTTATTATTTACTAGATACCTGATGCTTTTTGTCCCTGTTTACTTGAGTTTTGTTTTCTTTGTGATTCCACTTAGTTACTTTTGGACTTTTTCTTTCCTGGTCTTACCTATCAATTTTGTGTTATTACATGGTCATAACATGGAATAATATGAGAGGTTGAGAAATTAGGTGCTGTCCACTGTGTCTTGATCCACAGGAGCAATTCAGAATTGTGGAAGAGGGGTCCTATGTGATTCCAGTCTTAACTGAGGTACTCTAAAGTATTAGGAAAATTTAGACTTTGACTGAAGAGCTGTGCAAAGGTGTGCTTTAGACCCTTACAGGATGGCAAAAACCAACTGTGTTTTCAAGTATAGTGAAATAGCAATAAACCCTAGTGTTTCAGAAAAATCTAAAGGGATGCAGTATTACAGCCCAGCAGAGACTTGGCCATGGGAAGAACTTAATGTGTGAGACAGTCTGAAAATTCAGGTGAAGGCTTTCCATGAGGAGTACGTGGCAGCAGTGTTCACTATATGATCTCAAATTACTGAGAGAGAATCATTCTCCAGTTTGAATCACATAAATTCAGATTTTAGGGAAAGATCATAGATCAGATTACAAGTTTGGATGGATTTTTTACTTTCAGATCGATGCACTATTGTTAGTCTTTCATGTTGGCAACTGCTTGTCTCAGCCTGTCCATCCTGATTTGATTTTTAATTGTTCAAAGGCTTGATTAGAAGTGATGTGCTGCTGGAGTGTCTGTGCATATTCTGAAGGTGTCACTATCTCAAACAGGAATCCTGTAGGTAATAACTACCTTAGTTCTGCTTTACCTGGTGCTCTTTATGGTTTTTGTAATGACTGTGAGTTGTTTGTTGCTAATCAAAGGAACCCTTGATACATATTCATGTGCAGATGGCAGGGCCTCATCTCTGAACCCTGCCAAATCCTTTGCAGTTGGTTGAGTGTCAATGTGCAAAATTCTATAGTTTTAATAAGGCGGTTTTGATCAATAATCGTGACTGAGTGTTGAGATCACTTTTATTCATGAGTTTTGATAGCAGCAGCAATTAAAGTAGCAGCATCTAATGCATCACAAGAGATAAATTTTATCCTTGGGATGATTTCTGTACTGAGTGCATTTTCTCATATGAAGTGATGGCACTATCAGCTGCTCCAAATGCAACTGTGTATCAATACATGTTCACTCTCAATACTGTGATAAGAGATCAGTTAGCTGGGGTTGAGTTATGTAGGATTTAGAGATCTTCATCTTTTATTTACCAATTGGAAAACTTCAAATTGTTTGGGTTCATTTCCTAAGTAAACCCAGGACTGAAGAGTTAAACCAAATTACAATTTGATGTTAAATGCATTTGCTTACTACTTTCTGTCTGGATATAAAGCAAGTGTATTCCATTATTGGGAAGTAACATGTCCATTTAGAAAATGACTTAGGCTACAATATTTTTGTTGGCAAATTTATTTTCCAGGCATAATGGTTCTGTTTTCTTCCATACCCATTTGTGGAAAGATTAAATCATCCTTAATCATTTTTCAAAGGCTGTGATGCTGAAGTTGCTCTGTTTTATGCAGCTGTGGGCTGTAGGATGTAGGCAGACTGTCATCTGCAACCTGGCCTTTTAAAAATAATTTCTTATCAATCACAAACATAATCAAAATTTTATCACCAGATAAAAACAAGGCTTCTCTTTAAAACTGGCCCCGAATGAGTAACCTGTCAGAACATTTAAATCAAAATTGTCATGTAAACAGGAGGAAAATAGGCTGTGCTTCCTTAAATCAACTCAAGGCAAGCAGGTGGCAGACTTACAAAGAGAGGCTTGAATTCCAGTTTTGGTTTCATGGGACTACTGCATTTAGAGAACCTACACTGAAAAATTAGTGTGTCCAGTTGCTTAAATATAGTCATGTAGTTGTTCCTCTGGGGGTGAGGAGCAGGGGGTCAATCACTTCCCTAGGTTTTCAAAGGTTTTAAATAATGAAACTGTTCTAAGTCGTAGAACAAAGTTTTTGCTTCCTGAAATGTTCAGGTTTTGTCTGTGTGATGCCTTGAACTATGTGTTTAGGCCTGAGGAGGGCTGTGAGGTTGGACACAGGATTGCCTTCAATGTGCAGATGTTTTGAAGTCCAATGAAAAAGAAGTTAGGATACATGATGAGGCTTTTGTTGGCTATTTCAAAACAGTCTTAATTTATGTACAGTGACTTGGGCTTCAGTAAAGCCTGTAAACCATGGAGGAGTGAATAATTACTGTGAGAGTTGAGTAGTTGAATCTAACCACAGCCTTGTATTTCTATTTGCATATCAGTTTAGCAAGCTGGTAATTTTTGGGCATTCCTCACTTAACTCTCAGCTTTTTTCGCTTAAGGTACTAAGCACAAAATTGTCCTTAGCTTTGTGGAGTAGGAGGGAATCAATTTAGTCAAGTCACGTACTTTTGAGATTCCCTCCCCACACACTTCCTGCATTGTTTGTGTCTATTCTTCACCTTCCCTGTCTCCACTAGCTCCATTTCCAGCTCTACATGTGTCCTCAGACAATGTTTAGATCACTGTCTTCTTTACTTACTGACGGAACAAATCATGTCTGGAGTACACACTGAGATCTCACTTTGTACAACAGAGTGTTGTTGGAGGCTTTTCTATGATTTTAATCTCCAAATGAAGTTTGTTAGTGGTGTTCATGAAATCCCCATTAAATATGTAACAGCTCCTCTTAAATATTTCATTCCTGATTTTACACTTACGTGACTTTCCTATCACTACACCAAATTTCCCAGTCAGAGGGATGGATTTGCAGTCTTTCTTCATGGCACCACTGGTGTTTCCTGCTGCAGGGACTGCTGTTTTCATGGTGAGTGTGGCACATTCTGGGCTGACTTCAGCTGCCTGCACGAATTCTGCAGTCCATGTGCATGAGGAGTACTTCAGGGGAATGCAAGCAGTGCTAGGAACTTGCCAGGCTACAGCAGCTGTGTGAGAAAACCATCCTTGCCAAATGGTAAATCCTGCAGTGCCCAGGGTCACAACATAAACCTTTTTTTACAATGGGGAGGCGCCCTGTGGGAATAAATTCAGCACAGTGCACAACATTTTTAGAAGGAAAAGCAGCTCTGGGAGACAGAGGTATTTTTCCAAAATGGTCCTGCATGAGTCATTTGGAGCTGCAAGCAATACTATAATTACATTATAAATTGTACAGAGGAAGGAGTTCTGAATCCCAACTTCTAAATCGAGAAGTTTGTGTTTCTTGACTACATAACAACTGCTTCTGAGCCTTGCATTGTTCCCCCTGTCTCAGTCTCTCTCCAAATTGGAGTCAGGGAATAGACCAGTGAAGGAAAGATTGCTTGCCTACTTTTGTGGCTCTCCTGGAAACAGTACTGCTAAGATACTGAAGTACACAAGGCACAGAAGTTGTGTATTGGTGCACTCTGCACGTATACACACACAAATGTGTGTTTGCATATGCATGTCCTCCATTCCTAAAGACATAAGGGAAAGTAATTCACTGCCTCATGCATTTTTTAGAGTGATGTAGTGTGCAGATTTATCACTGTTCTTTCAATCTCACAAGGCTGTCATGATCTGCTTGAAATTATTTCATCTCATAGACGTTTTGGAGCTGACATGTGGGTGGGCATAGATCAAAAAGACTTTTTCGAAACCTCCTCATGAATTAAAATGTTCCAACAGTCCAAGATTTTGTTGTTTTTTTTTTTTTTTTTTACTGATATCATAGTCATTTTAAGATTTCTCATCCAGCTGTTTTCTAGCAGAATATAAATATTAACTAGTCTAGGAATTTTTCTTGGTTTTGTGTCATCTTTTGTAACAGCCATTAAAATGCACTGAGAAGCTTTTGCCTTTGTAAACAAGTGTCTCAAATAGCTGCATATCTGCAGATTGGCTTACGTGAGAATCAGGGCTCTGTATGTGAGCAAAGACTGGCTGTGGAGGGAGAACTTGTGTGATCATTTCTTAGACAATGATCTCTAGGCTTGCTGTCCATTGTAAGGCCAGGAGCTGTGTGTTGGTTGTCCTGGCAGAACTCTGTGGAGTTCTTGTGTGATAACTGCTTTGAGTCAATTGCTTGGAAACATTTTTCAAGAAGATCAATAAATGAAGTATAGGAATGAAAGATTTGTATTTGTACATAGTACTTACATATCATACAGCTGAACATAATCCAGTTTCTGTCAGTTTCCCAATTTAATTTGCACTCTGAATTAAATACCAACTACCAATAGCTGAAAACTCCTTAGAGTCTCTTTCCAACATTTCTAGGAGTCTTTTGCTTATTTATTAAGCTTGATATGCTCATACCCTCTCCATTCTTCGTGTCTCAGGCACAGATCACATGTAATGGTCAAATAAGAAATGTAGTACTTAACTCTCAAATCTGCATTTTATGCTTTGTTGTTCTTTCATGTTTTTATGAAAAATTCTGTTGTCCAGCGCTCTTACAGCATGTAATTTGTCTGCATTGTTGTTTTTTAGTGAGAATAAGAATAGAACAAGCAGAAAAAAATGTAATGGTGTTACCAAGAAAAACAAAATATGAACTGTGTTGTCTGAAAATAAGATGGGTTCACTGACTGTTTTGTTCATTGTGGCAGTTCATTCAACCCAGTGGAGGCTCGTCAGTGAATCACACAGAGCTGGCCTGTCTGTGCTGAGCAGACTAATTCACATTAGCCAGTGACTTTTGCAAGCTGCCCAAAGTGTCCTGTGCTCCTTCCCAGTGCCAGCAGGGGAGTACAAAGGAGTGATCCCTGGAGTCCTGCAGCTTCTGACCTGTCAGCAGTGATGTACTGCCTGAGTACCTGGGGAGACAAACCAAAATGTGTGTAACTGGAGGAAGAAAATGGAGTGGTAGCATCCTGGGATAGGCCTGTGTATTGCTTGTTTCCCTAGTCTAGACCTTCAGAATATCCCTGGCAAGAAATGTCTCTGATGCAAAGGAGTTAAGCAATATTCTACTTGGGTGTTTCTTCCCTGTGTAAGAGTGACTGCATCTTTAGTCTCAGTTTTGCCACTACTTTATTACCTAAATTGTGAGAAGTTACTATGTCTAATTTGGGAACTTTATTTTCTTTCCTTCTTAGTCTTTTCTTTTTATAGAGGATAATATGGTTTTGAACTGTAAAAAGCCATAGCTGGTTTCCCTTGAGAAGCACTATAATTTCCTGCTCCCTGAATTAACCTTAAGAAAATAGTTTGGCTTAGTGGATTTTGATTTTTTTGACCAGTTGGTCTACTTCCTTTTATTCCACTGAAAACTGTTACCATCACATTGCATACAATGTTTAAAGCCTGTGTGAGCAACACACCTTTTAGACAACCCTCAGACTTGTCATGAGATTTCTTTTTGACTTGGATACAGTGTCTGGTATCTGATTCATGTTCTGGCTGCTTCCTTCCATAATCTGCTATAGCTCATTGTTTTATGGGGCTACTCTAACATTTATATTGCAGTATGGTTTAATTCCTTTGAGTACAGCTTTGCTTTCTCTCTTCTGTCACCTGCTGTAGAATTTATTTTAGGCCTTTACATATTACCTTTATTAGTTTTCCAGGATTATTTCACATTACACTGCAGATCCAATTTTTTTTTGTGTGTGTGTTGTCAGCATTACTCTGTGGGTGTGTAAATAAATCCAGTTGTAGTGTGAAATACATAGATATCACATTCCTGAGACATACAAAACTTCTTTTCTCATCTGTAGAAAAGCAGGGTCTCTTAGGTCTGTTGAACCAGAGTATTTATAACAATTATTTTTATGACATGCCAAAGCAGAAGGTTAAATACTTTGCAGAACAAAGAGTAGATTATTAATCACATTAAAATTCTGTAAGATTTCAATTGGGAATTCATCTATGAACTGAAGAAGATAGGGATGGGATAAACAACTTTGGAAAGGGGAGTTTAGCAAAGACTGCTTGCTTACCTGGGGCTGTGGAGGACTGTGGAAACTTTCCTGTGGATTTAAGGTTTGGAATTATTTTTTTTAAATGGCATAATCAAGATAAGTGTATTTGCCCCAGATGTTCTATAGAAATCCTCTAGGACAAGTGTGGTTATTTATCCAGAGTTTTCAAAAAAACAAGTTGAAATGGTTTGGAACATTTTGCTCTGAGATGATGTCAAGCATCCTGTATCTCACAGATTTTCTAGCCTTCAGTAAATGCTGTTTGTTGTCTTTTAAAACTGGCATAGCTTCTATGAAGCTATAATTATAAAGAAGCATCCTCCCTCTCTTTGAGGAAGAGGAAAAATGGAGTATTTAGGAAGAAGTTATACTACGTCCTGGGACTTGTGCAGTTTGAAATGTATTCTGAAAGCTGAGTTTCTTATGTGCTGTTTTATGATATGGCTATTACTGAACCTGTGCAGGATTGCTTTGCATATGTATAAGTGAGAAAATACTGGTTTTGATGAAGACAGATTTTTGGCAACTGTATGAGAACAAAACACAGCCAAGGTACTTCTATGTCTTTCTCTGATAATTCATTTGGAGAACCTGTCTGTGTATGGCTCCTGCAATGTCTGTGCCTTGAATACGAGCAGTGAATTGCCGTAACACATCCAAGTCCTTTTGCTGACAGCTGCTCTAGAAATAGAATTCCTGAAATGTTGGTTACAGTGACTGTGAACAGTACAATATGAAGGAGTTTCTAAATGAATTTTGCTGGCAGGCAGCTGTGTCAACAGCTTCAGGCACTATGGGGTGAACAGCAAATAAGCAAAAAGGAGTAGAGCCATTTGAGTCAGTGTAATCCCAGTTCCACTGCTCCTTTTGATCTAACCTTGAACGCTGCATTAATGACTGTTGCCTTCCAGAGTGTCCTATGACCCTTTCTCTTGTTCTGCTTTAATATGAAAAGCACAGTTGGAATGCTGTTACCATATAGTTACAAAAAAAAACCAAACAAAAAACAAACCTGGGAGAGTCAAGTAAAAGTGTTTACACTTTTTTTTTTTAATTAAACAGCGTTTGAATCTCATGAGTGAGGTGTCAATCTAGCTGTGAATGACACTTAAATATGTGTTTCAGACTTATCTTCTGGGCCAGATCCTGTGTCAGTTGACAAGAAAATGTTAGAGTGGATGCTGTCTTTAAAACCTAAATTTGCAGAGGGGAAGGCTGAGAATTTGGAGCTTCTGCTGTCTTCAGGGGAACAGGAGGTGCTGAGCTGTAGAGTCACAAAGTCATTGTGTGTGGAATAGTTAATGTTTTTATCTTCTGCCTGGAATATAAAACTCTTAAAAAGCACAGATAGAGCTTAGAAACAAAAATACATTAGGGAAAAAGCTGAAATTGCCACTCCTCTGCCTTTTACACTTTTTTTAGCAGAAAAATTTGAGTGGTAGAGTATCAGAGTGAGAGTGCAGCATTTGTGTGCTGAGTTCAGTACTGTCACGATGATGAAATGGTACAGGATACATTTCACATCAGATCAAGGGAAAAAGTATCTTGTAGCTCCAGAACACATTCTCTTAGACAAATGACCTTCAGCATTAATTATCCTGGTATCCCAATGAAGGCATGATAGAAGCAAGCAAAAGAGGCAAGCGTGATGCATTGTGTAATTACTAAAACTGACACCTGTTTTCTTTGGTAGAATAACCAGGCAGTGAAATTACAACGTTGTGGGGCAGTGTACAGCCTGTTAGGGGAGCTTTCTGATGTTTCAGCACTTGGTTTCTGTTTTAATAATAAACTGTATCATGAGTTATACTTTTGGGTCTTGACCACTGGGTTGGTGAGGCAAATGGCTAGATAACTGAGACTAGCAGCAGCTTGCTGGGTGAAATTATTTGGGATATTAGGATTCAAAGATAGTATGTTGTGTTTGGTAGCTCTGACTGTTGTCCCTGGTAGCATAAATAGAATAATTAAGCACCTGGTGCAATGTCCTGAATCTTTTTTTTTGCCTCCAATGCTCTTCTGCTTCTTGAATGAACAAAAAGTGCCTTTGCCTGAGATAAACTTCAGGTAAGAATACAGGTCTAGATTTGAGTAATATTTGATCACGGGGCTTCAGAGGTTAAAGTTTACTATGATCTTTACTTTCTTACTGAATTGAAACCACAATGAAAACCAGAATTTCCCTTTCATAGGTATCAAGTGCATGTGTGATGATGAAGTCTTCAAGATGACAAAAATAAAATAAAATTATAGTTCAGGCTATGATATGATATCAAGTTAGTAATTTGTTTTATTACTGTTTCTTCTTGTTTTTCTATAAAGATGAAAGGGTGATCTAATGGTAAGAATTACATGTTTGACAAGGAATTGGGTACTTCCAAGTTTTGTCAGCTGTTCATTCATTGTACTGGAGTAGGTATCAGGTTATAATTATTTTTGGTGGGCTCTGTACTGCAGCTGAAAAGCCTTGGATATTTGTGCTTCTCCAATTTGTGATTAAAAAATATTTTGAAATCCTTGAATGCAAGAACTTTGTCTTCTTGGTAACAACTGCTGCAAAAAAAGAAAAAAGGTATCTCCTATTGTAGGAAATTGTTAAATAATGTGCTAGAGGCATTGGTGTCATCTGGCTTTGCTTGCCAGATTGACTAATGATACAGGAAAAAGCAAAAACATAATTACTTGGATTGACTTTGGTGAAACTCAGGTGAGAACTAAAGAAAAAAACAAAAACCTGTGGCAATTAATAGAGAAAATGGTACAAGGTGAGGAAGGACTGGATAATATCATTTTCTGGTGTTTTCCTTAAAGTGAAGAGGGCAAAAAAGCAGCCATGTCAGGGGAGGAGAGGAATGAAGTAGAGAAACAAGAAATGAAGGAAAAGAAATAGCATGAATTCATACTCCTCACAAAGATAGTTTTTACACTAAGACAGCAAAAGATAAATCAGTGAAAGGAGTATAGAGAGGATGTAGTCACTTATTCATTTCATGGATCAGGGAAATAATATTCCCTTGCTGATTAGGTGAAATTCTAGGTCATGATGTCTTTATACTTGAAAGTTAATAGATCCAAGAGGATTGAAGGAAATAGTATAACTAAATAGCTCAGAGTGAATCAACAAAAAAAATCAAGATTCAAACTAGGATGGCTTATTCAAACATTGAGTAAAGAGCATTTTTTCAAGTCCTCAGTTCTGCACTGGAAGGGATTGAACTTTGTTATGCTGAAACAAGATGTGGTACCATTTCTACAGACACATTTCCTACAAGCTGTGGGAGTGCCATGTTCTCGTTTTTATTTTTCCCTGTTAATAATGATGAGACTGCCAATCAGCTTTTCCTTAAAGGACCAGGAGTTCCTGTCTAATTCTGCATGTCTTGTGCACTTCATATTTAGTGGAATTAATTTAAAAAAGTGGTCAAGCTACTGCTCCAGGTATTATTATATTGCTGCTCCAGTACATTATATATACTGCTCCAGGTATTATAATCCCGTGGTTATTTGTTGGTGTAGGGCAGATGTGGATGAGGGAATTATGGTGAAATGTATGTTTCAGAATTCCTATTTGAAAAGACAGATCTATTGCTCACAGCGTTTTAGTTTGATTTACACCTTTCTAGCAGAACTGTATTAGGTTACATGAAATATATTTCCACTGAGCTGTTGGCATTACATTTCTTAGAATGAGAAAACAATTACTGTGCTTTGATAATACCCCAGTTCAGAACTTTTATCTGTCATTGCTTCTTTTTATTCTGCTACATCAGAAACTATAAAGCAGCAGTAACAAAGGTTCAAAAATGTTGGCAAATGAGTGATCTTATTCCACATGAGAATTAGTGTCTGCTCTGTAGTTTGGCAAGAAGTTGGAATGCAGAAGGGTAAGCTGGTGAAATTGTTGCTGTGCATTGTTTTGCAGGAAAGGATTAAGCAAATATTTTTTGTGGTTGAATAGAGGAAGGTTTTTATTACTGGAGTGAATGACTAAAGTTGGATTTTTGGTTTTCTTTTCCATATAAAGTGCTTGTAAGAAAGCCAAAGGTTTATATACTTTGGGGGTTAGAGAGATGCTCATGTTTGTTTCCCCTGTTAAAGAGCACCACTGACACAAGGCCCACTGAGTGTATATCAGAAGTGAGTTGTTGACCCAGAGCTCTCCCAGTCTAACCATCTGTGTTTCAGTAAGCCTGCTGCTGAATGAGAGAATAATGCTTGCAGGCATGACTCTTGCAAACTGGCTTTTCCTTTTTTCCCCCCTTTTTTTAAAGTCCCTGCCTTGTCCACAGCTCAGGGCTTAGACTGCAGACACTGCTCCAGCCCACTGGAGCTTCAGCCTCCTTGCTTTACTTCTCTGTAGTCTAGAGAGAAAGGCTTGCCTACATAAAGGAAAGGCAGCAGCTGTGAGTTTCCATTGATTTACTGGGGAAAAAAAACTGACAAAATTTGGAGTTCTACAGCCCTATGGTGTATAAGAGTTTATTTATGAAAGGTGTTGTAATATACTTGTGAAAAATATTAAATGCTTTAAATGATTTCTAAGTGTTGGTAGGGAACTAGGAGCCTCTGGAAAACTGAATGACTGTTTAGCTTTCTGAAAGGATTGTTTAGCTTTCTGTTTTCTGAGCTAAAACAGTGCATCAAACTTTTATTGATCTTTAGCAGGGATAAGCAAATGCATTTGTTCAGTCATCTAGTGGTTAACAAAAACTTTGTCTTGCCTGGCTTATTTCAGTTGCTGCAATGTGCTCTAGAGCAAGCGATTCATTTGATTATAAATCCCAAATCCATTGAAGTACCTGTGAGAAAGTGTAGAGCTGAAGTTGGCTGAGTCTGTGAATGCTGCTGGCTTTCCCAAGGGTTGTCTTTGACAGGGCCCCAGCATGGCTCTGGCAGTGAAATCCCAGCCTCTGCACAGCACTGCCCTGACTTCACTGCTCCTCCAAACACATCACTCAGGTGCAGCTCTTCCCTGACCTCCTTGGTGCACCACGGTGTAGGGGATATGCAAATGCTGTATTTCAAGTGAAAAGTCCTTGGATTTTTGGATTATTGCTATGGCATTATCTTGTAGGATGACTTCAGTTGCTGCTGGGGTTTGGGAAGTCTGTATGTGTTTGTGTTGGTTGTTCATTCTTTCTGACAACAGCAACTTAAAATCTCTCCCATGGATGTTCTGGATTTGCCTTCTGGCTCTGCACTCAGGACTTCCTGCTGGGTCTGTCTTTCCTCAGTGAGGGGCAGAGCCAGACCCATTTGCAGGAACTGTTGTTGATAGGACTCGTTACCAGTCCAAAGCACAGAATCATTTTGTAAATATAGACTTATTTGAAACAGATTTGTATAAGAGTCTTAAATACAAATTCTTTTGCTGATTTGCAACAGGCTTATGTAGTGCGTGGAATCCTGGATTTAAAAGGAAAATCTGGTGTTATGAATAAAGGCTTTTTAAAAAAATAAATGAGTCCTTGGGCTTTTAACAATGTATGTACTTTTGGTGTCCATCATTTATGAAGCATGGATCATTGTAAAGTTAGAGCAGGAATTATAGAAAAATGGACAGACCAATACTACAGAAACCTTTACGGCCAGGGTTAATCACAGACATTTTCAAAATCAGATGTTGACCAGTGATGGGATCTAAAAACTCCAAGACAGAGAACACTCTGACTTCACTGTAGTGGAATAAAAAGACATCTTTCAATAACTGCAATTTTGCAGAGGGCTGGAGTTTATTTTTGCTGTAGGAGTCATGTACTGCAATAGTAAATAGCAGGAGGTTCTGGCATGCATGGCCTGGTTCAGCTGGGTACCACCATTGATTTGTTTTTTTCAGTGCCTCTGCTTTAGTTAATTGTAACTTTGTTTTCTGATCCTTGATTAGCTCAGTGGTAAGTTGTCATTACAGCATTCAACTCCCTAAGGACATGATCTATAAGGCAGACTTTTCCAGTGGAGGGTCATGATTCTGCTAGTTCACAAGTAATTTAAACAGCAGTTGGCCTAATACCCTGAAGTGGAATTTGAGGTGCTTGTAGTCCAAGAGTGTAATACCATAAATTACTGTTTGTGTTAAGCACTCTTTAGAGACCTGCAGGAGAGGCCAGTGGGACACCCGATGCCCCTTGTGTTCCTTTTTCAACAGGCGAGTGAAGTTAAAATCTCAAGGAAGAATAAGAAAGCAGTTTCACTTAGAGCAAAACTGCCATTTAACGTTTCATTGGGAAAGCTTTGTTCCATCAGAGTTGCCATAATATTTGTTTGCCCAGACTCTATGTTTGGATTTGTTTTAATGGCCTATTCCAATAATAATGGGCATAATAAAAATGTCTTCACGTGGTTAGAGCAAGCTAATGAACTCTGACTTTGGCACATACAGCTCTTCTACATTTTGTATAAGTTCAGTACAGAGCTGCCTTCTGTTACTATAAACCATTTTTAAGATACAGGGAATTTGTCTCTGCTGTAGCATCTAAATGGCTTTGTCAAGCAGAGCTGATGTCTCACGATGCCTCTAGAGGCACCAAATTGAGCATAAATGAGTTGAATTCGTGTCTTTTCTGACTATTTTGGCACAGCCTGTGTGTGGACTGAAGTGTGACTGTCACCACACCTAAGAAGAGATCGTTATTTACTGAAAGGTTTCTGATGTCCACAGAGGCTGGGATTCCCAGTTCAGTACCACAGCAGGGTGGGAGGTGGCAGAGACAGTCCTGCTGCTCTTCTGCTTTTCAGTGGGTTTTGTCAGACCTTACTTTTTGTAGCGTGTGATTGGAGAAAACTTCAACGCTGTTTATTGCAGGGCTTTTTGCCCGTTTTTCCTACACATTTTCCTTCCAGGAACTGTTTGTGCCAGTGCAGAAGGGCAGTACGAGTAGGAGTAAATGTTTGGACAGAAGGCAGCGAGGAGCACAACTGCTCCAAGAGTGTGTTAAATCAAATGTGAAACCATTACATGACTAAGGATGAATTAACATCAGATCTGCAGCGTTTGAATGGCAGCCTGGGAGGTGGTGAGCAATCTAAGTGCATTAGCAAAGTTTTTAAAGAAACAGAAGCTACCATAATGATTGTTGGGTTTTTTTAAGCAGCTGTACTTTACCGTGATTGAGTCAAAACTGTACAAGAACTTCTGTCTCATAGGGTGATAACTAAAATGATGGGTCATGGTTGGATATGGTTTTCCCCCAGAGGATGCTTGGGCACTGGAACAGGTGCACCAGGGAAGTGGTCAATGCACCAAGCCTAAGTTCAACAAATGTTTTTGGACAATTATCTCAGACACGTGGTGGAATTCTTGGGGCTGTTCCATGCAGAGCCAGAAGCTGGACTAAAATGATCCCTGTGTATCTCTTCCAACTCAGGAAAAACATGATTTTATATATGTTTTAATAAGCAGTATTAAGCATGTATAACTAGTAAGTGTGTACATTCAAAAGATATTTTTCCCTTAAAGCACTTAAAAACATTTGTGTAAGGAGTGTGACTGGTGTTCTGAGTTTGAGCAAAATATGACGATGGTGTTCAAGTAGGTGGGCAGAGTTGTTATTGACAGTCTGGATTCTGAAAACCTTTCCTATAGATCATTAACCCTACAAAACCCATAGTGAAACCCAGTCTTAACTGCAAGGTGTTTGCACGTCTCCATTTTAGTATTCTGTTTTTGTTGTGTGCGTTTGATTTTTTTTTTTGATTCAAAAGTGGGTTCTGTTTATAGGGGGCAGGAATTTCAGTGCACCCATAAAAATCTGTGTGCTCCATATTGTTACCCATGATCTGCTTGTGTAAAGCTCTGTTTGTGTGCTTTGCTGTGTGTGCCGAGCTGCCCCCATCCCTGCTGTCTGTCTGCTGCTGGATCTCTGCCTCCCCAACTGCCAGACTGGTTTTAGCACTGCTTTGTCTTGGTTCCTTTATTGCCTGTGGTGTGGGCAGGGAGCCAGGCAAGGCTGCAGCCAAATGCTTCAGAATGTAAAATGTCTTCCAGGTCTCCTTCAGTGCTTTACCTTGAGCTTCTTGCAGTCACCTTTCCCACAGGCATCCTGCCATTTGGGAGAGTCACTCCTTTTCACAGGGCCATTAAACTTCCGAAAGTTTGCAGGGGGTGAAGATTCTGCCACATCTCTAATTAATTTCTTCTTTATAGGCAATTATCTTTTTTTTTAACCTGCATCTAGGTTGCATTATTTTTATTTTTAGTTCAGCATTAGGCTTTAGCATCTCTTAAAGTCAAGCAGTTACATAATTTTAAAACATTTTTGTCTCCAACTTTTTGGTGTATTATTAAAATAAATGTGTGCATTGCAGTGCCCTTTGGCATAATATGTAAGGTCAAAGTATAACTACCCTTTAGTTTAAGGTATGTTTGAGATGAAATTCTAGCTGCTTCATCCCCTTTAGCTTAAATAACCATAAAAACAGAGGCCTCTCCTAAGGAAGAAAGGGCTTCATCAGTATCTAGATGTCCTCAGTCATTCAGAAGTGCCAGCAGCCAGGGAAATTCCGTGCTGCAGTTGATAAAGCTTTTGGATGCCCTGCTGCATCTTTGCAGTTTGCTGTAATCAAGCAGAATAGCCCAGCTGATGTTATGCAGGACACAAGGAATGAAGTGATGTCCCAGCCACGACCATTTCCAGGTGGAGAGTAGTGTGTCTGAACTGGTTGCCAAAAAAGGTTGTCAATAGCCTGAATGCAGGTAATCCGTGATTAAAAAAGCACACAAAGAAAAATCTGATGGATTTTGTTCCTTTATTTGTCTTTCTTCCCAGTTGCCCTCCCCAAACCACAAATAGTGTTGGAAGGGTGTTTTGCAGAAATCCCACCATGTGTCTGTTCTCTCTTTCAGTGCTTCCTTGGGTTAATTCCATTCTGCCATTGGTGCTGCTCCTCAAAACTACTTGTTTAAGTCTTTGCTTATTGGAAATACATGGTGGCTTACACTTCCTGCATTATTTATTGAGCTGTACTTTTCTCTAGAAGTATACAGATGAATCAAAGTATCAGAGGCCACCTCAAATGGGTCTGTGGTGTGTGTTAGGCTTTGTAGCAGAGATGTAGACAGGAGTTACACAGCTGCCCTCTAGCTAACCCTCAATCTGGTTTTTAACTGCAAATCTCCATGTTTCTGAGCCATGTCCAAGCCAATCCACCTGTGGTCAGGAGCTCAGTGGCTTTCACTGCAGACATTATTTATCAGGTCATTTTTTTTTTTTGTCTGACACTGGTTAAAAGATATGTGAAATTGAAAAAGTCATTCTCAACTTCCAAATGCAATCTGTTGCCACTTGTTATTTTCATTTATAAATTACTTTATTTTTAAGATCTCTCTCCCCCCAATTAACGTTCCTAACAAGTATGGAAGGAGTTGTATTTTTTCCTGTCCTCCTGAAGAAAAAGATGAACTGCAGTCTTTTATTTGCTGCTCTTGAGAGGAGAGAAATAATTACGTGTCTCTGTTTGGTATGAAAACACAATATTCTTGTTAAGGCTGAAGGTACTGTCTTGTAATTCATCTTTTATTTGTTCTCCCATGCTTTATGTGTTTGATTTTATATTTATAAATCACTGCACATAATTTACTCCCGGAACTGGAAAATTTACACCTTTGTTTATTATGTCAAGCCAGGTTTTGAGGCTGTTTTATTCCTTTACAGACAGGAGTATCCTAACTAAATTAAAAAAGGTGACTGTTAAGGAAAGTATTGAAGCAGTGAAGTGTCCTTGCCCTCCTTTGGGTTACTTCCTTTTTGTGGGAAGTTGCTGCTTCGTGCTCAGCTTTATCAGTCTTGTCCTGCAGGAGTAGGAGGACTGGAGCTCCTCAAAGTGTATTCAACAGCCTAGGACTGATAGGACTGATGTTTCCACAGTTCTGCAACCTTATTTTCTAATTTTTATTAATTTTTTTGGTATTTGGGACACTTTCACCTCCTCCCAGAGTGGAAATACAAAGGCCAGCTAGCCTTTCAAATGCTTGAAAAACAGTGTGAGCTAACATGTATCAGGTTTGAGAGTAAGTCTCTACTTTGACAAATCAAAAACTTGATAAATGATTTAGCAATGAATAAAAATTTACTTAATTGCCTCTCTAAACATGCATACTCTTTAAAACATCTATATTTTGCATTTTTACGTAATTTTGGGGTTTGAGATGAAGATGAAAAACCCTTCCAAAGGAGAATTCTAAATGAATGTAATTTTAATATTTCTAAATTTAACTCAGAATCTACTTTGACAGGAACAATAAAGTTTTGTTCTGTTAAAAAACCCCTAAATTAAAGATATCAGACCTGACTAACCAAACAGGTCATGTTTCAATGATGCACAATAACAGAAAATAAAGGCTTGCTGTGTTAACAGTGACACTAGGACATTTTTAGAAAAAGTATTGAAGTGTGTCTCTGAAGTTTGTCACACCTATAATGAAAGCCTTTGGAAAAAAGATTAAAAAAAATCAGGAACATGGAGACTAAAGGTATTTAAAATTAAAGTTTTATCTTCTGCTGTGAAGTTCATGGCTCAGTGGTGGCAAGTAGGGATTCTGTCACAGGCCCTCTTCCTCAATCTGCCTGCATCCCTTGCTCTTTGAGAAGGTTTTATTTTCCTAGGTGAATTTAATCCTTTTTGGAGGACTTATTGCTCTGACAGTAACTCTACAGCATGTCCATTATCATGTGTTTGCTCTGCCATATTGGACATTAATATGCAAAACACTTTAAAAAAGCATTTGTGCCAGAGTGCTCCTGTGGCTCTGGCATCAGTGTCAACAGCTGGCAGGAGGTGACAGCTCGAAGGGTGACTGTTCTGTTCCAGAGATCTATGGAAAATTCTCTGCCACATTTAAATAAATGGCATGGCTTGGTGCTTTTGCAGTTTTCCCTCACTAAGGCACTGTGTGTTTGAATTGTCATTCACACAACGTTCCAACAGATCCCTGAACACGTGTTCATCTAAAACTGCCAATCTTAAAACTCCATTTATTCCTGCCTTCTGCTGAGGAGTTAAGAATTAAAACATGCCTCTGAATATTCTTCTACACGTCCTGATTGTTTTACTTTGTGGGTGTTCACTCAAAACACCGAGTGTGTTTCTAAGTGTTGGCTTCCCAGCACCTGATTCTGCATTTTTATATGTGCTGGTAAATATGGTCTCTCCATGGTTTTATCCTTGAATGCTAAATGGTGGCAGAAATGTCTTCTCCTGAGCATCAGTCTCTGTGTCTCTGCCCTCCTATCTATAAAATGAAATGAAGGTGGCAAGTCTTTATTATGTGATTAAAGAAGGTGTCAAATACTGTGATCATGGCAGCTCTATGGATGTTTAAGAACTGATAGCTAAGCCAGGTGATTTTCTAGTAAGTCAATTGCTATTCACCTTAGAGAAATGATTTACTGCAGTGTAGAGCGTTTTTGTTAATCAGATAAGCCATCTTAATTGCACAGATAATGGCTTACTGACAAGTACAAGATAAAACATGGAATTTTAACCTTGAGCCAAAGTGATAATTTGTTACAAATTTAAAGGCAAGTCTATAATTTTTTATTTCCTTGCTTTGGAGCATGGATCTCATTGCTTGTAAAAATATCCCTGACTGATAACATGATAAGACTGACTTTGTATTTGCCAATATCACCAGACTGTTTTGTTATACACCTTGGACTGCACTCACGGGCATCCTTTGTGCTCAAATTTGGATGCTGCTGGGTAGGTATCTTCTCAACAGCAGAAATGGAGTTTATTAACTCTTGCTGATGAAGAGGCACAGATCTCTGGCTAGCAGTCTGTTGAATAAAGACTGTTCTCAAAATTAACTTTTTTGACAAGGGGAGGTAGCAGCATCTGCCAGCATTGGTTCATTTATCACCAAGGAAATTCCATAGGATTTGTTTTTTTGAGCCTTGAAAATATACCAGTTTGAAATTATCACAATACAGAGAAGTAAAAACAAGTCTCAAAGGGTGACTCTTTGTTTGAGTAAAAAAAAAACCCAACATTTTGACTTGGAGATGAAAAGTGCAGATCTTCTAATGCAATGAAATATCAATTTATGATTTTGATCAACGTATTGTAAGGGAGTAGTCACGAAAAAGGCAGATCAATAGATGTAAATGTCACAAGTGAGGTTGCTCGTGACCCTGAGCCAAGCAAAGATTTGCATTCATGGGGATGAATATTCAATGCTGGAAACCTTGGACGTAGTGCTGGAATACAGCTGTGTACAAAAAAGACCCCCAAACCCCCCTGTTTCAGGTGAGTTGTGAGATAGAGTTGAAGGTGGTGTGGATGAGAATTCAGGGCAGAACTGTGTATCTCATGAAGAGTAACCTAAGAGAGGCTACCCAGCTAACTTCTACTGGGTTTGTCCATGTGTTTGCTCCCTTTTGCCTTAGCCAAAAAAGCGGAAAACTTTCAAAGCTGCCATCCTTTTGCCAGCAAGCTTTGTAACAGGGCAAGCCTGTACTTGTATCATGTATTCAGACCAGTCTGCAAGATCTTTATCTTGCTAATATTTTAAATAATTCAGTGGCAGGCAAGATATTGACTTAATATCATAAAATAGCAATAAAACCACAATTCATCCGAAGTTTTACAATAACCACAAATAGGTGAAGAAAGTGGAATAGTAAATGTATGATTGTTTCCTAAGGCTAGTTGAGCAGATTCAAAGGTATGGTGGTGAATTGCTCCTCCTTTTATTCTGGGCATTTGGAGGAGAACTTCTTGGTTTTAAATTTCTTAAATGAAAAATAAGAGTATCATTTGTCCAGGACCTTGCATGAACTCTTCCCTGTTCATAGAGCAGCAGCAGGGAATATGAGCTGCCCTCAATATCAAACAGAATAATTTCAGCTTGGATGGTCAGCTAGGACCATTTGAAAGATGGAATACCTGCTTCTGTCAAGGAAGGCATAGCATGTCACTGTTGTTAACAAAATGGAGAAAAAGGAGCAGAGGTTTGGCAGAGGTGGGGAATTTCTGTCCAAAGTACACTGTAGTGCTTCATGGCTCCAGTCCTCCCAGCTTCCAACATTGCTTCCACTGCAGTTTCTTTTCAGTTTATCAAGGCATGTATTTTCACATGTAATTTTCTCTCCTAGCTTAAATAATGTATTATACTTTCAGTTTGCAAGGAAACTGCTAATTAGTCACTTTTATTTTCATCTCTTCCCTCCCGTCCCCATAATTCTTCAAGTTTTTTCTTTATATATAGAAATTTCTGTTGCAGTTTACATTGGTATCTACATTGAGGATTCTTTCTTTAAGAAAGAAGGGTTTTCTAGGGTGATGTCAATGCTGTTGTTCTTTGGCTGGCTCCTTTTTTGTTTTAAAAGCAGAGTCCAAGATGCAAGAATTCAGTAGCAGTCCTTTTTGTCCACCTGCAGGAGACAGTGGAGAGTGCACATCTATGTATGTGCCTATACAGTAAAGCAATTTCCAAAAAAGAATGAGCTTGGCTTGAATTTTCTTGCATGCATTTTCTGTTAAAACAGAATGGGGTTTAGACAAGTGTTAAAAGCCATAGCTGCAGTTGTGATGTGTTTGAGTAGGATATTTATAACACTGGCCTGTAATGACTATTCCCTGTTAAAGAAATCCTCATACGTTTCTGCATTTCTCAATTATTAGCTTTTTGCTCATTTTTTACCAAAAAGAAATTACAACTGCAGTAGAAGCAGGCTGTTTAGGATGGTAATTTCACACAAGCTTAGTTTTTTCCAGTACTCCGAGCTGGTTCTTTTGAAATAAACTGTGAAATACATAAATACCAGTAGAAATGCACAGATTGTTGTCTTCAATTGTCAGTCTTGGACTGTATAGCAACCTTAAAGGCTTTTGGAAAAGCAGTACTGACCCAATATTCATGAAGTTGTGTTTGTATATGAATCCAAAACATCAAGTAATTTATTTTCGTTGGCGACTACCAGTAGTATTTGCATGTGATTGTCCTGGAAGAAACTTAAGGAATCTGAACTGTTACTTGTGATTCATAAAATCAGCAATGCCAGTGTTTGTTGCTGAGGGAAGGAGCAGGGGAGATGAGCATGTGGTTCGGTGTAATTGTGGGACACAGACTGCAGTTTCACGTCGAAGGTCCTGCTTTTGTTTCATCAGCTGATTCCTGGGTTTGGCTTTTGAAAAAAGCTTTTTCTCCAGTGCGTGAGTGCACTGTGTGATCTGTGATTTGCCCTAAAAGAGTGCTGCTGACTGTGTAGGAGGAGGTTGTGTCTGGCTGTGTGTTCCCTGGGTATCATGAAGGAGTCAGTGAGTGCTGGTGGAGCTGTGCTGTCAGTGCAGGAGGACAGCTGTTAGCCCTGCAAGCTGTGCTTTCCAAGGAACCCGGGCAGCTCTGGGTGCTCAGGTGCCTGGTGCCAACTGGTAGGGACAGATGTTAAAGATGTATGAGCAGAGTTTAAGTTCAGTTAGCCTGCAGTCTTCACCTGCACAAATAGATTTCAAAGTCTCACTCCAAGGGGGTCACATTTGATACGCTGTGAATTCATTCTCCGAGTTCTTGAAATCTTGGTAGCGAAGCACGAGTTTATTAGAGGACTGAGGTGCTGCAAAACTGTCACAGTTTTGCTTCAGTGTTTGCAGATCTAGTCACTGTACCCAGAGCCAGAGACCAGACTTGGTATCTCAGATCTGTAGAGAAAAAAAAAGGGAAAAGAAATGCATGGCACAGGTATTTAAGCTGTTCAGTATGAAACTCTGGCAAGGGTCCATTTCCATTATTTTAAACATTGTACTTCCAAAATTTGAGGTCTGGTATTTTGTGATTTTTGTTTGTTTTTGGTTTTTTTTCTTTTCTCCCTGTGCTCCCTCCACCCCGGTTTCAAGAGGTTAGCTTAAAATTTTTCTTCTTTGAAAACATGACAGGTGCTAGTACCTACTTTTCACATCCCTCTTCTTTTACATCCAGTCATTAAGTTATGGAATCAGCCACGGAATGTGATGTTAGCAGTTGCCTAAATCACTTCCCAATACTTGGGAGGGTGATTCCCTATTTCTTTGTCTCCTCTGGTTCTGGAGGTTCAGCCCAGACTGGTGCCTGCCTGGGGATGGAGTTGCTGTGTGTAGTGATTTAATCTGATGGGTGATTGTGAAGAGTGGGACAAGGCAGTGTTTCGTTACCAAATATTGAAGTTGCCTCACTGAGGGTTTTAAACAGTGAAGGTGAACACTGTGAACATGACTTGCAGCACGTTTCAGCTCCATGGATGTTAATTGGAGCAGGGAGTGGAACTGTCCCAGTCCACAGCAGCCAGTACCATTCTGTGTGACATGATCAGCCTTTCAGTCTAAACCTGATGATCTCTCATGTTTTTAAAAACTTACATGTTTTAAAAATATAGTCCCAACTGTAATAGAAGACAAAGCTAGCACTTGCTAGCTTAGAAATTCTCCTATATATTAGTCTGTATTTCAGTACTTCCCACTAAATTACTCTAGGATGGATCACTTGTCAAAATCTTGAAATAAGATTAGTAATGAGTGTAATGATGGGCAAAACCTAAATGTTTCTCCTGAATAGACACTATAATGAATTATTTGAATATACACTGGATCTGAAAGACAGAGATGAGGAGATTAATTTGTCATAAATATGATTTTGGTTCCCATGCTTTTGTGTCACTTTCACAGTAACTTCGTACTACAGGCTTACCAAAATGGTTGGATTCTTCAGACTGTATTCAGATAAGTTAAAGGATGTAATGTGATCAAGCCTAAAAACCAATATAATCTCTTTTTCAAAATACTCCCTCTGAGATTCATTTAGTGTAAGTAAGAAAGTGGATATTGCCAACTTTTTTCGATTTTGAAAACTGTTGAAATCACTTAATAAAGCCCATCTGATCTGTATAAATAAGACTTAACACTGTCCTTGAGGCTAACCAATTAATGCAAGGAATCTGAATGTATTAATATTAATGAGAAATCTGTTGATTTTAATAGTAAGGGGTTGTGTTCAGTATCACAAATTAAGTCTTTGTGAAGTGAATGACAGTTTTTAAACTCTTGTGAAATGAGTGACACTTCTGTATGTCATTGTTTCAGAAGTATGTAATGTAAATAAATTGATTATGAGAAACGAAATTATTAGACATTTTTATGATAGTGATTTTTTTCATCATATAACCCTTAGAATTGGAGCTGAATGCTGGTAGGAATTGAACTGTAAAAGACAAGAAAGCCAGCATATATAGCCTGCATAGCAGTCTGTATGCTTGGAGTTTATACAGGGTTCTGGTTCTCCTTGTGAGGGACAGTTGTGGGACAAGGGACCACAAATTAAAGTATAGAAGTATGGACTCTAAGTCCTGCAGTTAAATTAGATTTAAATAATGACATCATATTGTACACCTCATTTTCAGAAAAGGATGATCTCTACTAATTTTGTATTCATCTTTTACTTTTAAAAACATACCCCAATAAAAACAAAAGCCAAAATGCTTTTACAATTAGAAGAAAAAAACCAAACTGGTTTCAGAGACTTAGGAAACCATTTGGAATATCATAGCTCAAATCCCTTGAGGAAAAGGTGATTACATTTTTCATTTTGCACCTATAATAAATTGGAATGAGCCTGTTGAGAGGACTGTAGCAAAGAAAATATCTTTTGTGTGCTATACAGGGGTAATGAAAATACAGGAGCGTGTGTGGGGAGATGAAGGCACATCTCATTCTTCTCTTGCAGGTTGTTCCCTGGTACCTACCCAGAATTTGCTTGGTTGCTTTTGTCTAAACGACATCTGGGGTTTTCACTTCATCTTAATCATCTTTGAAACATCAGTAATCAGCTTTTGAACTTCAATTAAGGTTAATGCACATTGAGAGAGGTACATGAAGTGGTCTTCTGGGACCTGTTGAGCATTTGTGCACAATGGTATGTCTGATGCACTTCTCAGGATTGGCCAAGTATACTTTGGCAGAGGAGAAAAATGCTGGCTTTTGTTTAACTCTTGTGCCTCTATAACAGATCTGCTAAATATGATGAGTTTTTACTCTAAGTGGATCTAAACCTGTTTCTAAAATTGGTGTGCTTTGTTTGGAGATTTACCTTCAGAATACCTAATGAGTCTTTTGATCTCTGCCTTTTCTGTCAGCAGCACTTTTTACAATGTGATTATGAAAATGCAGTGAATGCGGTAAATGTAACTGGAAAAAATTCAGAAGGTTAACAAAAATTTGCCGCTGTTTTGAGACCTGAAAGTTTCAAATACATTCCCTCCCCCTTAAAGAAAATGCAAGGGAGGGTTTGAAAATCATCTGCCAGTAGATAACCTAAATAAATAGGTTCTCCAGATTGCTGTAGAGCAAACAGCTCTTCCAGAGGAGAAGCAGTGTTGCCAGCATAGAAGTAACCATACTCTGTGTCAGGGAATACCTTTCTTTTGGCTGTATCTATCCATTCAAGCCAGGACTGCGTGTGAAATTCTGAAAAATTGCTCCTCCTGTGAGTCAAAAGCTCAGGTGTTCAGTTATCCCTTCCACCAGAACTTTATTTTTATGGTTTATTTTTAAGAGCTGTTCTGTGTTTACCCGCCTGTGGGAGACCCCAGTGATGAACTCTGCTGCTGTTAAAAACAGATCACTCACAAAGCTCCCCAGGTGCTCCACCATCCATCTGAAAGTAGTGGAACAGGCAGAAATCTTGTTCTGATTCCATCTAGCTGATCAAATGGCTAATGGGATGTGAAATACAGAATACTCTTGTCTGCAAGATGTTTGCCATCTGTCTGTCCTTCGGGAGCAGATGAAGGTGTCTGAGTTCTTTGGGAGAGAACACACGTAAAGCCCTTCTGCTGGCTCTGAGCATCTGCCATTTGTAAGTTCTTGTACAGTGGAGTCAGAATTAGGCTGACAAGACTGAAATCCTTCATGTTTGACTCACTGGTGCTTGTGGACTGGAGGAACAAGAAAGCTCCTCTTGTATGTTGTTTTGATTATTTTGTCGTAATGAACCAAATCATAGAACCAGTTCTGCAGAAGAGGATACTCTTGTGTTTGAAATGACTCCTTTTGTTTGGACAGGATAAACTTCAGTTTGCTCAATGAGTCGTGTAATCTGCTAATACGTATCAGTATAATTAAGCATAATAAAAAATAATTGTTTACAAGTAAATATGCTGAGAAGTGTGATTTTTTTTAAAATTACATTGTTCCTAATGCATTAAGAGACATCTAGAGAACTATTTTTGTGGAACAAGTACATTTGCTATTTGCCTGGGTTTTTAAAGGTTGTTCCATTATCAACTTGTCTGAGGATTTATTGGTGCTTGCAGCAGTTTTAAACACATTTCCTTCATAGTTCTATTTCAATACTGAAGTTTATTCTTGTTATACTTATTGATGTTGCTATTTCTTCTTGCTGTAAAACAAAAGTTAGTGATAACCTTGCCTAAGGAATTGTTTTTGCTGTCAGCTGTCTGAGTGATATCCCCTTGTCACCTGTTTACTCATCTCTATTTTCATTTTTTTTCCTATTGAAAGGAACAGATTTTTTTAGGAAATGGAAGCATAAAAAATCACCTGGAAAAGTTTTGTGAAGACTTCTATGAAATGCATGAGTTTCATATAGATTTATTTTCTTCCTGAGTTCTCTTTGATCTTGATATTTGTAGCAAAACACTACTGTCTGCTTGTCCTTGGTTTCTGTGAACACTTTTTTGGCAGATCTGCTGTGTGAGAAATGCTTTACCTACAGTCTGAAAGACTTCTTGCTGTGGGCTGGAAAGCACTTGTCACAACAGTACTAGGCTTATACTGCTTGAGAGAGGGGAAGAAAAATACAGGGCGTGTGTGGCTCTTGTACTTTCCTGGTGGTTTCAGGAGCTTGGGGTGATCTCAGTCAGACCACAGGAAGGTCTTTGGCCTTCACATTGGGGTGTCCTACTCCTCCCCATTCCATTCACAGAAGGAAAATCAGGATGTTGGAAGGTGAGCTCCTTTTTAGGGCTATGGCTTCCAGCTGCTTGGTGTTTGCCCAGGTCATTTCTGTCTTCCCTTCACTCAGAGCAGGTGAGCCCCAGTGACACCCCAGGGCACTTCACTTACCCTGGCTACAGACTGGAGGTCCAGCACAGCTGTTTGGCTGTGTCCCATTGGGAACACTGTCATCTCAACAGCAGTGCCTGCTGCGGTGGTGGGAAGATGGGAGTTTTCCATAGAAGACCAGTTGTTTACCAGTTTGCCCTGCCCCATCCTCTGCAAAGTTGAAGAACTGCGAGAAGTGGTTTTGTATTTCTGCAGATTCACCTTCAGGAGGAAAGTATGGCTGCCAGTTGGCTCTGGCTAATGAATGTTTTTGAAAATGTGGTGATGAGTAAAACCTTGAAAGTAAAGTTTTGCAGTGACTGAATGTTTTCCTTTATACTCCGTTTGTGCTTCTGTGAACTGTAAAGCACAAGCGTAGGCTGAGAACTTCCGTTGACACAGAAAGGTTTTCAGTTTTGGTGAAGCCCATGGAGCTGTGTTGGTTTTGAGTTATTTTTCCTGCATGTTTTTGTAGTGCTGAATTCTATTTGAATCCTGTTGTGGTTTACAGTCCTACAGACTGTTCTAGTATTGTTTATAAACATAAAGGGCCAATGTGTTTTCATAACCATGATTGAAAATGCTTGCTGCTTTCCTAGCATGACAGTGTAAGTTTGGGTCTGCACCAAAATGTGTTCATTGATGTGTCATTTTTTAATGATTTTATTGTTTCAGAGGAAAAAGGGTTGTGGCAAGTTAGTGTTTTAGTTACCTTCATAGGAAAGGAAGGGAAAGTGCCTCCTGATATTAAGGTGTTTACTTGGTTTGTGTATTATTTAACTCAGTCTTGTATTATCATAATTTCTTTTCTCTGTTATGACCCATGTCATATTAGGGCAAAATTTTCATGGAGTTTTGGTCTAAATCAGAAAAATACTTACAAAGCTGTTTTTATATTCCAGTTTCTCTTCTTTCCGTCAGAAACAACTTTATAAGCTTAAGTTTCATTTCAAGTCAATGAATCACACATTCCTGTGTGCTGTGGCCCTTTTGAAACAGGCTTGAAGACATTTTGTGCTTCATTCTTTAAGGAATGTTACCCAGTATGCTTTAAAGGCTGAGAGGGGGAAGAGTCTGAATCTTCATGTCTTCTGAAGTTAAATTTGCCTTTGTAGGCAAACTGTATGTGTGTGTGAGGGAAGGGACAGATTAGATTTGTATTTTTTATTACACAGGGTGGATGGGTGCAAGTTCGACTTTTTAGGGAGGTTTTCTTGTAATTATTTGTGGAATGAAAAAGAGGTATGAAATCAAAGATTCAGACCGGGTAATTGTTATAGCCCATGCCATTCAAAGGGGCTGACTTGGGGGGGGAAACCCCAAATAAGTCCTCAGGAATATTTCTAAGAGAAAATAGGAGACAAAGGAGATGAGTTACGTTCACATCTTGTTTCTTCCCCTCCCTAAGTGTGTTCTCTTGGCTTGTCTGAGACAGCTCTAAATTTAGAAAACCTCTCAGGCCCCAGCGTTGTGAAGGAGCCGGCAGGCGTGTGAAGGCGCCTGTGTGGAGGCGCGGTGCTGTTCCAGCAGGCAGGGAGGGCTGCAGCCTCTGGAAATCTGCCACTCCACTCCATTGTTCACTGCCTTTGCTGCAGAGGGCAGAGGAGACAGTGACCAACATGACTGGCAGTGTTAAAAAGTAATTACTCAGTCATCTCAGCTTCCAATCTTGCCACCCTTGCGCTCCCCAGTCCAAATTCCTGCCAACACCACCGTCAGCAAAGCCACTTGTTTCATTGCACCCCTTGCCATTCTGCAGTTTCCTCCTTGCTGTGACAAGACCCCACCATGCAAACCAAAGGGTTAATGACAGTGAAGAAAAAAGGAAATGGTGTTTGCTTTCTCTGTGACTGCCTAAAGTTTGGTATGACAGCTTAAATACTCACGTGCCCAGGACATAAGCCTGTGTCACTGTTCAGACTGTGGGTGTCATGTCTCCTGCTCAGGGTGTTTGTCTGTCATTGAAATAATTTTGTGTAATAAATTTATTTTGTAAGCCTTTTATCTTTTTTCCTTTTGTTTCTTTTACCTCTGTCCTGAAGGAAATAACCTAATATTTCCCAGATTTTCCCTAGTTTGTACCTGTCAGAACTCCACATTTTTTCAGTTAACCATTTTGTGAAATCCTATGTAGGTTTTCTATTTCCCAGTAGGGTTTGGTTTCTGGACAAAGCTGAAGAGAACTCTTTGGAGTAAGGTGGAGAAACATTTTTTACCTAGGTGTGTCTTCCTGAGTGATGAGTAATGGAATGGCTTGGTCCACATTCCTATTCCCTAATGCCTCTGATTGTTACAACTGCTTTACTCTTGAAAGTGAAGTGGTTTATAGGGAGGACTCTCCCCTTGTGTACAGGGCTCCCTGCACCAGAATGGGGTTCTTTGACTTGCCTTCCTTTTGGCTCTTTACAAGTTTTTAACAGACTGGTCTGTTCCAGGGGTTTTGTGTGCTGAGATTTGTCAGAAACTCAATTGTTTTCTGCCAAAAAAATCCGTCTACCTTCCATTACCAGAGAACAGCTTTCTTGCTCCTAAGAGTTTTATTCTTTGTCGTTGGAAAACTGTGAACAAAGATATTGCAGGATATGTCTAAACATAACTTTGCTTTTCTGACTGAAAACTTACCAGTGCTGTGTAGGACAGTCTGATAACAACTCATGTGCCCCAAGCCCCACTGAGGAGATTGAAATGAACCTTGTGGTGTTTGGCATGGTCTTTTGTAAACAGCAAAATTTTATGGAGCATTTAATCATCTGCTTTTTCAGCGTCTGAGAGGTTGATGATGTTGTTCATATAAGAGTTTGAGGGAATTGTAAATGTGGTTACATGTAGCTAATTCTGTTTCCCTATTTAATAACATTTCTGTGTGAAGTGGAAGTACACTGATTAAGTGTTTTGATATTGTTTGTTGCCTAAACCACATCTGTGTTTTGTTCTACGGGTGACTTGTTGGAATTGAAATTATGAACGTAGTTTTGGCAGTACTGCCACTTTTTAGCTAAGTAGTCCATAACATTTGGCTTTTATTAGCATAGGTTACTTCAGTGGTAATATATCCTTGCTTATGAAGAAGAAGGATACACTTAATTACACTGTGTTTTAAACAAAATACTTGAACGGTGATCTCTAGAAATGTGGCCAGCGAGCTGCCTGTGATGTGCCTGCAGAGTCTCTATTTAGAAGATGCTCTCTGCAGTAACCATCTCAAGTATGTTCCTTACCAGCCACTTGGATGAGGACAGGCATACACAAAAAAGGCATTCCAAAAAAGGACATGTGATGATCCTATCATAGAGGAGAGCTCAAGTGTTTGATCTAGTGCTATGCAAGACAACTGCCAGAGGTATCTTAGAGGAGAAAGGAAGTTTTTTACTCAGAACTGACTGTGACAAACCATGAAGGTGAACACCCTGAACAAAGTTGTGCTACTGCTTAAATATCCTAAGCATATCTAACAGGGTTCCTGTGTTAAACCTGTTAGCTAAACACACTTGTAGTTGCTTAAAAAGCTGCAATTTTAATCTTCTTCCTTATTACTTTATTTCAACTGAGTTGGTTGTCCTCACTTAGACTGGAGAAAGCCTCACACTGTGCCTGCCCTGCCAGGAGAGCTACCCGTGCATTCTCAGCTTTTGGGGACACTGATGCATGCTGGAATTCCCCCAGTAATGCCTTTGCCCGTTCCAGGGATGCTGCTAAAACCATTCCTAGGACTTGAAAGCCCCCATGGGTGTTTTTTGGTTTCACTGCACCCTGTGTATGCACAGCTTTCCATGTGGTGCTGATGACAGTGAGGCCAGGGGATGACTGTGGGGCTGGCTGAGGCACCAAATGCACTCCCTGGGCTTTGCATGGAAACCATGGCATGGAAACTGCATGGACAACTCCTGCCTGTGCTTGCTGTGTTGTGCCCTCCCTTCTTAAATGCTCAACAAAACCTGTGAAGCACTGATCTGGTACATGTGCTTTAAGGAACAAGTGGTTGGCTTTACATCCAGGGTGCTATGTGAGTTTAACTAAACAGAGATTGCTCCTTAATTCTCACTGGAATGTGTGGAGAAGTCCTGCTGCATCAGTGATTAGTGGAAAATAAAATTGAGGTTTTGTTGGGGCTTTTTGGTTGTGGGTTTTTTTTTGTGGGTTTTTTTTTTCCAAGCTGTAAGCTCCCATGTGTTCCAATCTGAAAAATATCAAATACTCACATCGAAATTTGGATATAATTGCTTTAATTGGTATTGAACTTACTTGAAAAAGAGTGGCAAGCACCACGAGAAGCATTCATAAGCTGCATAAAGTATCTTCAATGAATTTGTCATCTTAATGCTGACATTTGGAATACTGGCCTAAGTTTTGTTTTTATTTAAAGTAAGAGTACCATTCTAGTTGATTAAAAAAAATCATCTGATAGCAAAGTGGTTTGATTTTCCTTTTTTTTACCAACCCCTTTTATTTCTTTTCCTTTAACTGGACTGCTTGGAGAGCAAAGAGAAAGGGCACTGCTGCAACTTTTGCTTGGAAGATCTGAACAGAAGGAAAAGTAGTAATGGGAATTATGTGTGTTTGTAAAAGTAAAAGCTCTGTAGTGCAGAATGGGATAGTGTTGAATAGCTACTAGGATGTAGTGGATTTTATTGGTTTTTATGTTGGTAAATAATCACATTTAAAAATAGTATTGTGAATCAAAAATTAAATAAGAATTTAAGAGAGGATCTGTGTCGTTAAGGGAAGAAAATATAGAAATTACTGAACAATCTGAGGAGACTGGAGTAAGGATGTAGTAGCACTGACAGAAGGCAATTTTATCAGTATTGAGTCCCTGAGTGAAGAAGAGTCTATATATTGTGATTTTTCTTTTTTCCCCTGTGTCAAACCCATGTGAAGACGAAAGCCTAGCTTGAAATAATCTGACAGCCTAAATGACACAAAACAGGGCAGTGCAAACGTGAACTGGGTGTTTTTATGGAGTCCTGTAGTCAGCATTCATGTTAAAGTCTTCCTTCCAACCTATTTGTGTGTGGTATTTGTCTTCATGTAATGCATGGTGCAACCTGCTCTGTGCCTCTGAAATCTTTGAGAGAGCAGCTTAAAGGAACCTTAAAATGTCTTTTAGTATGAAGCACCACCAGGTGTTTTGAACACAGATCCTCTCAATGCTGAAATTTCTTCCTCAGCAAAGCACATCCCCACTTTGTCAGAATTATTTCAGAATTCTTAAGATCATTTGCAGTGTCTTTAATATGAAGATAAATAGAACTTCAACTATAATAATGGACTTTTCTGTTTTCTTATGTGTGTTGTTCTGCAGGTGAAAGTGGGTAGGAAAAAACCAAACCCAGAAGCATCATTGTCTGGGTAGATTTTTCAACATGAATCGTGCTTTTAGCAGGAAAAAAGGTAAGTAATTTAACTTATATTTCATAGACACATAAATGGCCTGTAAAAATCCTTTAGAATATTAAGAATTATATAAGAAAAAACTTAATCATTGCACTGAATTATCTAGACAGAAATGAGCAGCCTTCTAGAAGCATTCTTGATTGGTAGTTACAGAGCTTTCTGCATTCTAAGGCTAAAGTTGAATTCTGTATTTTTTTTATTGCAGGATGTGTGCACACACATATAAAAACATAAAATACACATTCTGTTTTCTATTTTTGCCTGCACACACCAAAGGAGGTGCTGGAGGGTTTTAGATCTTCTAAGAGTCAATGACTTTTCTTTATATATATTCATTGGATTCTTATTCTTGGAGAAGCTATTTTTTCAAACTGTGTTTAATATACTTGAAATATCTCATGCAGCAGGACATTTTTAGCTGTAAGAAGCTATTCTGGATTTGTAGCAATCTGAAATGGTGTGTTTTCCAAAAGGATATCAAAGCACTAAATATTCAGAGTTATATATGTTACTTCTCTGCCTTGCTCTAGTCTCTTCTCATGGACTGTTTGTGATTAAAGATAAGGCTTTAGAAGGAACATTAGGGACGCAGCTTTTTTTACTGACAGCTTTGTTGCTATTTCCCCTGTTTGTAAGGTAGAAAATACTCAGTGGGTCTCATTTCTTTATTTTCCATGTTTTCTTCTAAAGTCTGGCACACACTGAGATGAATCTCTTGCATGAATAAGTAGGTACAACCTCAGTTGGACTGAGTGTAAATATTTTTGTTTCTATAACAAACATTTCTGCTTTGGTATCAATATCAAAGCTGGAAATAAAAGGAATCGTGGTACTTAGGCCAACATGAAATGACAGCATCACTGCATCCTTGTGTGTCTAGTGCATGTTTGTTAAAGCCAGATGAATCAAGAGAAGCAGTCCAGGATATCAGCACGTGATCACTAAAGGAAGATACACTCACAAAGGCTGCAAAATAGGATGAAAGATCTTTCAATACCCTGACAGCAGGAGGAAATAAGCTTAAACCCATAGAGTGTGCTCTTCTTAAGCAGTGATGTATTTCCTTTTGTAGGTAATTGTAACATCAACAGATCTGTACCTTCCAGGTGCTTCATAGTGTTGGCAGGCTTCTTCCAGATCATCTGAGAAATCATTTCATTGTTTTTTCATTGTGGATTGATTTATCACAACTAAGAAAGAAACTTGGGGAATGTAGATTGTTTTGTCTAGGAGACCATGTAATTATTTTCTTTTTTTTTTTTTTTCTAATGACTTCTGATAATGTTTGAAGCTCAGCCTGCCATGTTTCAGAAACAGACCAGTTGTGTTTTACTGGGTATTTTCTCAGGGTTGTGACTTGGACCCAGAATGCTAAAATGCTCTGTCTCTATTTCATGGTGCCCTTAGCAGTTTCTGCATCTTGCCTTTATCATCAGGTTGTGAAGTTGCACCCTCAGTTTCCTGGGATCGTTTGAGGGATCTCAATTAACTTCTCTCTGTTTGCATTCCTTCATAAGAAAATTCTTACTAATTTCTTACCTAAATTTTGGAATTTCATCGTATTCAAAGACATTTGCTTTGTTGCTTAGTTAATTTTGTGTATGGTTTTCTTTACCCCACCAAGAAAAATGTATCATATAAAAGCTGTCAGGCACAATGAAATGCAATTAGTGTGGATTCCTAATAAGGATTCAGAACCTGAGGAGACAGAGGAATTCAATACTCTCATCCATTTATTTTACTCATAATAACACTTGTGACATTTCCATTCTCATACCCTAGGGGGAAAAAAAAAACACCACCAAGTTTCAGTTAAGCAATTGTCAAGAATAAGTGAAAATTACATATTTTTAATGCAAATTGAAGTTCAGAAGAACTCAGCTCTATCAGTGTTCATGCATAATAACTGCATTTAAAAACAGTTTCAATAGCTGTACTTCCTTTATAGTATGTGATGTTTTCCCCCTAGATCTGATAGACACAGGTATTTCCATTTCTTGATGGGTTATTTGGGAGTTTCTTCTGTCCACAAGAGTGTGGATAGTTTGAGGTGGTAACTGTGTGACTGCTGTGGCTTCTCAAGCAGTTCTTGCTATACCCAAGCCAGTTTCCAGCTGGCTGTGCTGGTAGGGTTTGTGTGCATTACACGTTTGCACCTCTCTGTTACCGTGAAGCTACAAAAACAACAGCCTTAAATCCATAGGATGGTGAGAGGAATTTAAATAGATGTAGGTGATACTTTGATAATAGCCAGAGACTGTATCTGAATTGGGCAGATTTACAGACTAGATGTTCCCTAGTGTTCACTGTGCTGACCAGTCCTTTAGCAGGATGCAAATAGAGAAGGTAATTGCTCCTGCCATAGCTCCCATCTTTTTGAACTGGGCAAACTGGGCACTAGAATGGCTGGGACTGTACTGTTCATGCCATCACCTGATTCAAGCAACAAAATTTTTCTTCTAAATGTTCAGGAAATTATTTAATTTACAGACATTGGTAGGCAAAGCAAGAAAAGAAGCACTAAAAGCAAGCTTTCTTTACTTTCCCCCCCCTTTTTCTTCTGTTGGAGGCTGGATAGCAACCTGTGCTTTCACAAAAGAATTGCCATGAAAAGTGAATTGCTAAGACAGAAAGGGAGCTCTTTTTAAGATTAATCCTGATCCTTTACAGACAAGAATTTCCTACAGATAAGATGTGTGGCACGAGTGTTTGTGGAGAGAATCTGTTATGGGAACAGCAGCTTTGTCATAAATCAGAGCAGTGTTCTTGAGAGCACACATCTCCACTTTCAACATTACCAGTACTTCATCTGAAGGCACAATTTTTACTTCAGGTCTCATATCTGCAGCCAGTACTCAATGTAAGTTTGTTTCTGAGGGTCGTGGTTTGGGCATGAAATAACCACTTCAGCTGACAAGGTGTGCTGAGTGCTCTGGCCTTGAAAAAGGGGTACAGTCATTGCCTGTCTGACTGCCCAACATTTAGTACAAACCAGAACTGGTGAGTTTGCTTGTATTGCAGCTGGAATTATTTTTACTTGTCTGAGAGTCATTTTGGTTGAAGGCTTAATTGATATGCTTAAATCTCAAATCAAAAAAAAAGTCAAGCTGTTCGTCTTTCATCCTAATAGTGACAATGAAAAGTATAAGAAAATGTGAAGTTTAAACAAATTCAGCTTGTTTCAGAAAGTACTTACACAGGTAAAAATAAATAAATGAAATCTTTCAGCAGTCCAGGTTGTGATATCTGGTGTCTTCTGTTACCCATGAGCTTGTTTACCAGGGAAACAAACTGTAGGCACTAATATTGACAAAAAGGTTCATTTCAGGCCTAAAACTGATATCAGCATTTGCTGTTTTAAGTTGCGTGTTTAAATAAGACAAAAAAAATATTCCAAGCAACATAGCCTCTCTCTTAACTTCAGTAGAGTTTGGTTGGACTAACAAGTAGGTGTGTCATGGAGAAAATTCTCAGTTGCAGAAAGGCTAAATGACTCTACAAACTGTACAAAAGCAAGCATTGTGTTTTCTATCCATTGCTCAATGAATGCAGTAAATTACAGTGAAAAGAAAATACCATTTTCTTTAAGGATTTCTTCTCCCACAAAAATGAGTTGATGAACAGTATGTATGTTCTTGTTTTGTTGTTATGACAAAACTGGTGAAAACATTTGTGTATGTATCACCCTTTTGGAAGCTTTCTTTTGTACATGATCCAGTTTTGGGGAAGGGGTTTTGTAAAATTCTCTTTACTTTTCATTTTTCCTTTGAAGTCACATGTGGTAGTATGCTCACTTTGAAATGCTGTGGTGCAAAAAGTCTGTAGTGCAGGTGGAAGTCTGTTCAATTTGAAATATGTTTGCATCTTGATAAATTCAGTCACTCTCTTAAGTAGCTCAGGGATTTTAATGTAATTCTCCTGTAAGAGGTCTCTCTAAATGCTATATTGTTATGTAAACTTTTCTCATTCTTAGTATATTTGTATCTAAACTGAATACTTACTTGTTCTTAATTTAGACTGGATTTTGGGATGTGATTTATTTGCATAAACAAAATAGAAAACATTAATTATGAGGATTTTGTTTGCTTATTTTTTTAGTGAATGGAGTGGCCTCGCATAAATGAATTTGGCACATTTTATTGATCCTGCATCCTTCTATTAAAAGATGCTAGTGTAAGAACTGGTGCATATAAATAGAGAAAAATAACTAGTATTTCCTGGCTTTTGCCTCATGAGAAATGTGAGAGAAAACTACTGTTCCTTCCAGACAGACACATATTAAATAAGGAACGACTGTAATCCAAACCTTCTGTAAGCAAAGGATTGAAGCTGTTTGAGTGACACAAAGCAAAGCTAAAAATGCAGATAGATCATGTTTACTGAATTACAATGGCTGAAAGGGGTGAGGTTGTGAAGGATGTAGCAGTTGAATTGAGTTTTTTCTTTATTGTGCCCCAGTGGTCCTCCTTCATCCCACAAAGAATGTCAGCATTAGTTTTCTTATGCCATGAAGTTCAATGTGTGCAGGAATCTAAATTGTCTGGGGTTTTTTTTCTGTATGATAGCAGTTAATAAGGTGGATAATTGCTGCCAATTACCAGCTCCTGAGACATAGATGGTCTTTACAATGCTAAATAGAATATATTGAAGTAATGACCTGTTTTAAATCATAAGTTTCAGCAAAAACATTTCTGTGCAATGGCATTTTATGACTCGTATTTATGAAAGTGTAGACAGGTGCATTTAATAGGCAGGGGCTAAGATATAAAAAACTGCAATCAAAGGTTTTAGGATGCTCTTTTATGTGAGTGGACTGGCTATAATATGATTTTTTATTTTTATTATAAACGTATTCTGCATTCCAGAGATGAAAAATATTTTGGTTTATGTTTTATCTCTTAATGAGAAGACAATAGGTGAAGGCCCAGAAGAGTGATGGGGGTAAGCATAGGCCTAAAGCAAATACTTTCCTTCTGTTGAGTCTATTTCACATCAGTGATTTAAACAAATGGCCTGTTGTGTGCTAGACTTCCACATTAAGAGTAATGATAAAAAACACAAAGAAGATATACTCACATAGTTTTAAAGGAATGTAAGCAGCCACAAGCTCCCTCACTGGGGTCTTCAGATATTCTTGTGGTTGTACTTTGTTCTTTCATAAAAGCATTCACCTTACAGGGGAGAGAAAAAAAAACCCCAAAAACCAACAACCCAAACCTAGGTCTAAATTTCCTCTTCTGCTCCCACCACAAAAAACCCCTGCTACTTGATGTTTGTGGGATTTTCTGGAACAAAATTTTTTTGAGCAGAGAAGGGTGGGAGGAAAAGAGGGTTCTTGTTTGATATAACAAATATTTCTATATTCAGCTGGTCTTGACACAAAAATCATTTAATAGTTTTATAACACCTCCACAAAGAAGTCATATGTATCCCAATTACTGTTTCTTGTCTTTCTACATGTGGGGTTATGTGGAAAACAAATATTCCAGTGGCCAAGTCCCTTTTTTATATTGATTTCTGACTCTGTTTGTTGAACTTTTGTTTGTACTATTGTCCTCCTCAGGCTGTGGCAGCACCCATCCAAGTACACCAGCAAAGAGACCTGCAGGGTTTCCACCTTCATTTGGCAAAGACCCAGTGGTCTTCTCATGGTGGGACAGGGATGTGCTCAGTCTGACATTTTGTGTGTGTTTGTAAACACTTGTATGCAAGTGGACACGTATTTATGGCAGCATATTCACATTCTGAGAGCAGAAGGGACAGCTCTAATTGTTTAGGGAAAGAAAAGGTTTCAGGATGTCTTCAGAGGAGGCATGCAGAGGAGGAGTGTGCTTTGGAAACCTTCTCTGAAGGATTCTTGGCTCTGTGCAGCTGAGCCTGATTTTTCTTTTCTTTCTGGTCCCATAAGAATAGGAGGATAATTTCCTGTTGCTTATTTTATCAGCGTTATCTTCAAAAAGGTATTGCAGAACTGATCTTATCTCTTGCCTGCTGTAAGGAATATTCTAGGCAGGTTACCAGTGATATTTACAACAAGAACTATTTGTTACTTCTCCAAAACCTCAGGAGCTCCTTTCTAGAAGACACGTGTGCTGCTGAAGCACAGGCACAAATAGGCTTTGCAGGGAGAACAGCATGGAAGGAGCCTGAAGCTTTTTGGCTTCTATGCTATTAAAATTTACACAGCCACAGCCTAAAGACTTGAATTACATGGGTACTCTGTGAGATAACCTGATGAGTATCTAGTTAAAGGCAAAATATCTTACCCTGTGTGAAATAAATTAGGGGTGTAACAACCAGACCTTGACAGGAATCTCATCAGCTACTTGATTTCGTAAGAATTTGACTTTGGATGTTCTCTGCAATTTTCCAACAGCTTCCTAAGTAGATCACTCAGGAAAACACTGTTTTGTGAAATCAAATCCTTCTGGCACATACAAGATGTACCTTGGGTACATAAGCAAGAGGAAACTGTAGATATGCTTATTTTAGTTGCTCTCATTGATTGCTCAAACTCCTTTCTTCTCCTTCCAGTTTGAATTTTAAAGAAAGCTCCACTTGAACTTTTATATCACGCTATTTCAGTGTTCTGGAAACAGAAAATTCTATTTTGATTGTATATTGAGACTGTCATTTATGGTCCTTTTCCTTTGTTTTGACCTATTTACATAACATTCTTTAACAGCAAGAAATTCTCCAAAAGCTTACTTTCTAAACATTTTTTACAAGTTTAAGTGATACTCCTCCAGATTTATTTATAGTAATACTGCAATAGTTCACTGAACTCTTTTTCTACAACAAGACTACAAAAGTGAAATATGGAATTGGATGTTTGATCTTTACATGTATCTTAGTGAAAACTTGCAAAAATGTAACCACTTAAATTATGTTGTGAAAGTAATCTCTTTTTTGACTTCGAATAGAAGCTTTTATCGAAGACAGTGGAGCTCTTGTTGTAATTAAAAGACATATGAGCTATGGGCTAAATAGTTCAGATTTATTTTTCTTGGTTTTTTCCCCTTAGGTTTAGGAATATGAACTTGTTAAAAGTTCTTAACATCAACAAATCAAAACTGAAAAAGCAAAGATTTTCTAATTACTGGTCAGTTGCAGCAACACTTTCATCCTATTTTCCTTTATTGTCAAAATTTACCTATTAACATCCATATCTCAAAAACGTACAGTATAAAATGTGTAGGCTATGCAGCGAATGTTGCTCTTAAAGGAAATGCAAATACCAGGCTTATTTTCATTTTGTAGCTATGCCAACCCAGCATTCTGTGGCACTATTTTGCAATTTTAGCAATCAGCTATTTAAAACCATTTACAAGGTCCTAAATATTAGGGGAGAAGGACACAGGCAAAGCATTCTGCCAAGCTCTCTCTGTTCTAGGGAGATACAGCTCCTTTCTTGGCAAAGAATAAATATGCATCCAAAGCATCTGATGTTTGGGGGGAAAAAAAGAAAAAAAAATAACAAAAGTAACTATTTTTGAGCTATGTGTATTGATAGGCGTTTTTCTCTATATGTTTCTAGGGAAGGCACTGACTCATAATTTCATTATGTTAGTCATAGTAACCTGTTAATAACGTTAATAAATTACTGCTATCACACACCCAGGCTGTACTCAGTCTTTGCTCTAGAAGGTGGCTGGAACAAATGCTGCAGCTGAACAATACAATAATAGGGGTAGATTTGTTTGTTAGTAATATTTTGGTATTACATTCTGATGAAAACTCTGGTGCCAGGCATTAAGTCTCAGGCCTCAGCCTATCTGTTCATGTGTTACCTGCAGTGAAGACAGAAAACAGATTCTACCTTGTTGTCTGACCAGCACAAGGGAGGCTTTGTGAGCACCTGCCTGTTTCTACTGCAGTCAAAATAAAGGAAATAATTTAACAGGGTGACAGCTCTTTCATGTCCTGTTGTGAAGGTTTTCTTTCTTAAAAGAAAAGTAGATCATCTAGGAATAATGGAAGAGAGAGTACTTCTGTACATACACTGAAGAAAGTAAGCTGTTTGTTCCTGAGGCAGTAATACCTAGATGTATTATGGATCTCTTAGGATGATATCTTCTTCAGGAGACTCTTATTAGTCTGCCTGTCACAAAAAAAATATATTTTCATGCCAAATTTTGTAAAACAGGATGAAAAGACAGTTCCAAGGCTTCTTCTGTTAGCAATAAAAGCCTCCATCAATGTGAAAAGATATGGATCCAGGAAAGAATAAACACTTTAGTTTCTAGCATTTAGAAATTACTGTATTTTCACTGTGGCACTAAAAAAGAAAAAGTTAAAATCATAGTCTTTCTCTGTTCATTATATTAAATGAATGGCCACTAGGTGCAATATGCTTTGATAAACACTTCAGAAACATTAATTAATTAATTAAGATTAATAATGGCAGTGGGCTTGAGGGAGGCAGTTGACTAGAGCTGCACTGTGGATCTGCCATCCTGCAATCTCTTTGGGCAGTAATATGCAGAGAAATCAGTCTCAGAGGGAGAACAATTTTTGGCACTGCTGGCTCTTTCTTTTGGGTAGATAAATGGTCAGCCGTGCTGTTATGTGACCGAATGCCATCCTCCCCTGAGGGCAGCACAATCCTTCAGGGTCCTTGACCAAGTCCCCGAGTCGATTGCCTCGGTGTGTGATCTGTCAGCACACGTTTGTCCCTCTGTCCCGGGACACTGAGGGCTGTCACACAGCTGTGTGACACCGAGCAGGTGCTGCGAGATGCAGGTTGGAAAGCAACCTCCCCTTGTGAATAGTCAGGGGCCGGCATGGTTCAGGCGGGTTAGAAAGGAGGGAAGGCTCAATCCTGAGCAGCATTAATCCTCTGCCTGTACAAGTGCCCAGCTCCCCCCTCCACCCTTGCAGGTCAGTCTGTCAGACCCTTGGGTCTCGCAGTGTTAACTTGCTGCAGTTTTCTCTTAGCTGTCTGCTGTGTGCTGGCAGGGAACAAAACCCGAGGAGCTCTCACCCAAGTCAAATTCCCCTAAAAACTGCCTGGGCTGCTGTGCTCTCTGTGCCTGTGCCACACACCCAGCACAGTGCACACGCTGAGCTGTTGTGGACAGGCTCCACACAGGATTGCCCATCCTGGTTAATCAGGGCTGTGATTTACCCCGTGACCTTGAAATCGGAGTGGTGACCCTTTTTTGCACCTCCTGTTCCACACAGTGCCGGTGAGTGTGGCAAAACCACCACATACTCAGACTTCTCTGAATTTCTCGTGCCTCAGTTAGGCATGGGTTTTATTGCACTCTGAATGGCTCAAAATCATAATGCTTGAAACCTCGTAATTCTCAAAAAACAACTGAGCACTTATTAAAACTTTAATGTAAGCTCTAAGGCAACCTGGATTAAGAACTTCAGAGAAGATCTAAAATAAGTGTGGTTTTCACCCAGTCCTTTCTCTTTCTATTTGCAGGTTGTCAGGTTTGGTTTTATCTGGGCTTTCAGTCCTTTCTTTAGGACCTACTGTTTTATTTAGCTGGGAAGTGTCGAGAACTCTTTGCTGTGTAACTAATAAAATAATAATATGAACTGTGATTTTCATTGTAGGGGTTCATATTTTGCTTGTTGTTTCAGAATGAATAATTAAGTTTCAAGCTGTGAAAACTCTTTAAAAATTAAATTAGGTGAGGGATCATGCAAACCACAAGCCATATCTACATCAGATATTAGACCAATACTTCTTTTATAGGTTTTCTTTTTTCATGTTTTTTTGGTTTATTGCATGCAAAATGTCTGAAATTCAGTCTTTCTCTACAGCTGTGAAATCCAACTAATTCTAAGCAGTATTTCAAACAGCTGCTGAGGGTGGTGGAAATCCAAAATCAGACCTTACAGTTCAGAAGGAGATGCTGGTAACAAAACTACCCCATAATAGCTTGCAGGATTTTTGCACGTCTTTGCTATCAGCCTGAGTTTTACCTTGTATTGATTTAGTTTAGCATTAAGAGTTCTTTCCAAAATAAAGAACTGCTCTGTAGTCATTACTTGCCTCTCAGAAATGGATTGCCATCATCAGTGGAAGTCTTCAGTAGCTGTGTCACAGTGTCTGTGGATGTACATGTGAATGTTGGACTGTTTTAACCAACAGCACAAGACTCCTGCAACCAGGTGTCCTTTGGTACCCCGCTAAGTTACTGATTTCATTTTGAGCTGAGAGCACTTGCCCATATTTCCTGATCTTCCTCCCAGTTAGGGGTACCAACAGCTATAGCAACACTTGCCTAGCAGTGTTATTCCTTGCTGGACCCTCTGTAACATTACTGTTGGGGGCTGGTAGGCAACTTGATGACTTCACAGACACATTTTAAGTAAAGCTTTGTGCATGATAATAAAATTGGAAAGATTACCTGATGCTGAATTAAGACCAGCAGTTCACACTTGACTCCCAAACTAGATAACTTTTTTTTCAGGTTTGAGTTTGCCCTGATGGACTGAAGGGAGGAAGAAACAGTTGCAAGGAATAGTTAGTTTTGATGGTATCTGTCTAGCCACTTGTCTGCTTGTAAAATTCCTTTAGAAGCTACAGCTCTGTCACTTGTTTGTGGTGGTACAAGGCATAAAATGAGTGGAGAACTATTGCAATTTCCTTAAAAGATTCAGTGCTCTATTTTTACTAGATTTTCTTTATAGCTGTATAAATATGACAGGAACCCTACTGAAGCTAGTAAAGGATGATGTGAGGAAAATGGGTAACTTAACCCTTGGTATTAGCAGTATGACTGCACCTGGAGGAGCTGACACTGGCCCTGTCACGGGGCAGTCCTGTCCCCAGTGCCAGCTCCCCTGTGCCTGGCCTTGCCACCGAGCCCGGTGTGCAGCTGCTTGGCTGGGCTTCAGGTCATCTCCTGGGCTGACAGCCTTCATTCTCCCATCCTAACTCACAAATTCACTGGGATGGTTGTTTTGCACGTTCAGATAACATCGGCCTTTGATGCTGTGTTAACGCACAGATCAGCTTTCAGGTGTTAAAATATTCTGGGAAATGATTTCTTGGTTCCAGCAGTCCAACCACAAGCCACAGTTAAAAGGAAGAGCCACTTTAATCATCCTTCTGGGCGCTGCTGAATGGACAAATCGTTCTTCCTTAATTAAGAAGTGATAATATCACTCTTCAGTAATGGAGCTGAGCATTGCTGCCGTCTAGAATGAAATTTGGTTAGGGAAAAAAGAATTCTCCCCGCTTTGTAGTTCTGATCCTGTTGCTGTGGTGACTGGTGAATATCTTGTTTAATGGTTTTCTTGCTTCTGCATAATCTAAAATATTTAATTATTGCTTTAGTGTCAATCAGTGTCACAGCTTTTGCTCTTCAACAGCTTGAACAGAATTTTATTGTTAAGTGTAACTAACAGAAAAGTTAGTAGTTGCTATAACTGCAACTCCCCATAAAGGCAAAGGGACTTGTGAATATCCAAGGGTAGGATTTTGCTTTAAGATGTTATTCTTTTACTTATCTCAATAAAGTTCCAGATTTGTGCCTTTAATTCATGCTCATTTAAACCAGGATAGTCTCAAGTTAGAAAATGCTTCTAAATATTCAAAATGTGTCATATAAAATATTAATTATAATTACAAATTCTCCCAAATGCCTGGTAATGCAAATTAGTATTTTGGAACTTTTTTTTTCTTAAACGCTCTCAAATGAGAAAACCTCAAAAATTTGTTTCTAAGATTGTAATAAAAAGAAACTTTTTCTAAACATTTGAAATTCCATCTTAAGTTGTGTAGAACATTCAAAAGGGCCATTAAAATAAGAGGAGAAGACGTATTTGACAAATAATTACAGAATTATGTCCATGCAGCAGGAAAAGTAAGAAAATAAATCTTGTAGTGGAAAAGTTAAAGGTGAATATGCAGATTTGTTTAGCATATGTATGCAAAAATTACAGATGATGTGAACTTATAAATTAGATCTAAAACTTATGAATCTGATGTGTATCCTTTTTCTTTTATAAAGATTAGGGCTTTCTTCTATCAGTTATAGCTTGGCTAATTTTTGTTTGTCCCTTTAATGTCCCGATAATTCATCAGAAAAAGCACAAATTCATCAAAAAAGCATCATTACATGCACAAGATGCAGTCAGTGCTTTAAACAGCAGAATGCAGAAAATACTGATCTGAGGCAGAAACAGCAAAAAACTCAGATTAATTAATCTCAAATTAATACATTTGGGAGGAGCAGTTGCACTTCTAATGGAAAACCAAGGTGGTTAAAATAGGAGGTGTGCCCAACAGAAAGAAGCAGGTTCTTTCTCTTAAGTGTTTGGGAAGGTGTGAGAGATTTCCCTCCAGCCCCTCAAACTACTTCAGACAGCTGTTTTTTTGGGTAAGAGGATGATTGTTGAACTTCTCCACTATTATAGTTAAGTTAACAATTGAATAACCTATTCCCTGCTTCTTTTATTTTGCTTTTCTGTAGACAAAACATGGATGCACACTCCTGAAGCCTTATCAAAGCATTATATTCCCTATAATGCAAAGGTAAGAAAATATGAAGTTATTTTCTCCTCATACCTTTAGAACGCAGCACATTGTTTTTAACTTGAAAACTGCGGGGACATAGATGAAATAATGAAGACAAACTTAGGAAATGTCTGTTTGCAGGTGAAAATGTTCTGTTTCTAGTGGACAGTTGATTCTTGTTCTGAATTATGGTTTACTAGAAAGCAAGCCAGTCTTTCTTCTCTGCTTGATGATGTTCTTTTTAAATGGATGGAAATTTTGAGTTCAAAGGAATATAACAACAGGCTACATGCTTACAGTATTATTAAAATTAATGGCACAAACCTCTTTTGAACAATATCAAAGGCAATGAGTAACAACCCTTTCTGCTGGATATGCTGAAATGTCAAATACTCAGGAAATGTGGTAGAACAATAATGACATTTTTGCACAGTAAAGCCAGGAGCCTAACTGGTTTTTTTTCTTATCCCAATTACAGTAAGATAAATTTATGTAAGTAATGCTTCGATTTGTTTAATGACATCCCTTGACAAGAAATGCATCTTACCTAAATACCTTAGAACCTAAAGGTTCCTAAATACTTACCTAAATACCAGCTTAGAAGATAGTTTGCCAAAAGGAGGAGAGAATATGCAGCTACCAGCATAACTCAGAGTCAGCTGAGTAATCTGCAATTACTTGCTCAAACTGAGAGTGTAATTCAATAAAATTCCATCGTGGGCTGTTCTGGATGACATTCTCTTATGATTGGTATTTCTTAATATAAAAACCTTTCTTAAAATAGTCTTAATAAAAAATCAATGTGAAAATTCTTAATATCAAAAATTTATATTTCTTTACATATATATATAAATATTTGCTTCACAGGCCAGGACTCAGCTTTCTACATGAGTGTTCCCTGCTTTTGTATTTGCAATTTTCTTTTGCTTAGCATTGCCACACAGCGAGGAAGTGTTTGTAGTGGAAAGTGGAGTCTCGTTCTCACAGTTGGCAGGTTTTGAACACGTTTTTATTCTGTGTGTTCTCCAACTGAATTCCTGTCCGAAGGATGTGTTACCATTTAACTGAACAGCCTTGCCAGACACCTTGGCTTTATATTACACTTCTTGAGAGGGAGGATTACTTGCTGTGGTGACTGTGCCATCTGTTTTAAGAGCAAGCTGAAGCCGTGAGTTTTTTTCAAAGCACTGAACAATGTCTGCTCATTCTGGTCTTGGAGAGAAAAAAGAAACCTCCTTCATCTTTCATGTTTCATTGTCTTGTTTAAGACCAGATGTGGTGAGGAGGTGTCAGTGCAGCTGTACAGAAAAAGAATTGGAATAAAGAAAATGGTGCTAAGATGGTGGTAAATAAAAACAGCAGCATCAGCAACTTCCAGAGCAGAAGGAAAGAATGGAGAATTCCAGTCTAAAGCAAGTCTGCTCTCAGCCTGGTTAAGAAGACTCTTGGCCCAAAATGTGCTTGCACTTATTTGGGCTGATACGTGCCGAATTCTCCTCTCTGGTTTTGCTCCTGTTTGTTGTTTATTCCAAGGCCTCCTCCACCTTTGTGCTGGTGGCCTCTAAGGTCTGCCAGAACACTTGTGGGAAACTGAAATTGTAATTCCACATATGTTGGGGTTTGGCTTTGTTTTACTTTTTTTTGTTTTTTTGGAGAATGTTAACACACTTTTTCATTTGGATCTCAGAAGAAAATTCTTATTTAGAGCTATCAGTTGCTTGATAGTTCAAAGCAAACAAAAAATTGCTCTGCTCTGTGACTGGAGTGTAAAGGGTGTGGGATTCGCTACCCCGTTTGTTTATTGACACCTGGAATAAATTCACACAGCTTTTATGAAGTTAGCTGGCATATGAAGGCGTAACGTTAATAAATCTGGATGGTATTTCCACCTTAGTTCTTAAATTTCATTCTCATTAAGTTTTGCAGTATTTTTCACTTTAAGAGGAAAGTATTTATCAGTACCTTATTTTGGGTTTGCAGCATTTTGGCTTTTAAGTGAAGTGTCTCATTTATTTCATAACTTGTAACTGTGTTGTGAAATAATGATTAAAACCTTCAGAAAACCTCCATAACACAAGTATTGAACAAGACTCATTGATATTTGCCCAAATTGTTCCTCTTCCAATTCTCTAACATTGTTTGTGTATCTTCCATGTTTGTTGGGAAGAAAAGACAACACTTTATCTGATTTATTACAAAAAGTAATCATGTGAGTGAAGAATGACATGTTCAGAAAATCAAATCAGTTTAATGGAAAGTAATACCAGAGATGTTTTTTGTCCATGAGCAAGTGAGCTGTATTCTACTCCAAAGGTTTTTGGATGCAGATTACTGTGGATGGAAAAGTGGTTTCTGTTCTTTTAAAGACACAAAAGTAATTTCTCTGACACTGATCTGAGATGATCAGAACATGGGGAGAGCTTACTGGCAAAGATGAGATTTTGTTGATTCCTAAGACAGCTTATTGATAAAACACAGTTCATGCATTGACTGTTGTAAAAAACCAAAATCCTACGAAAGTTAACTGGAAATTAAAAGAACCCTGCAATATTGACAGCTGGCCTTTTTTCTCTACCAGTTGGACAGGACTTTTTAACAGAGAATTAGCAATGTCATGTTATCTCTTAGAACATGCACCCTCAGGATGATTTATGGCCATAATCCTCTTTGCAAGAAAACATGAGCCGAGTTGTTTCCTCTGGAAGTAAATCCAGGAGCCATGGGTCTCCTAAGGAAGCCCTTAGTGTAAAAGTATCTTGAATTTCTCTCTCTTTTCCAACACACCCACTCCTACTTTGCTGTTTGGAATTTGCTGATTTTGGCATGGTTTGCACGGTGTAAACCAATGAGGATTTGGGCTTTGGGGTTTTTTATTTGTGGAGGGAGCAGGGGACAGGACAGGGGTGGTTATTTTCCCTCTTTGGTTTTGTTTTCTTTGCTTTTGTTCTGTTACTGTCATTTTTTTCGTGTTTGTTTGTTTAGTGTTTTTTCTTGGATCTTTTTTTTTCCCCTTATCTTACTGATGTCTTGGTCTACCAGAAGGCAGTGATAATAATAACTTCAGCATGCTCTGGATATGCAGCCTTGGTTTAGTGAAGCCAGAATTTTGACATCAGTTCGTGGTCCTATAATTTTTTAACTGTGTCACTACAAATGAAAGCATATTGGTCACAATTTTTTTTTCTTTCCCCAGCAAGATAATTTAGAATTTTTACAATACAGTATCAAATATAGGCTCATTTTGATGTGGTGGCATGACAGTGTTAATATCATGTGGATATAACATTCTGAGGCAACCCCAAACTTCCACCTCTGTTAACTTTTTCTGTAATGGTCCTTAATTAAGAAGATGTTTGTGTTATTTTGTGTACTGTAAAGAAAAAGCTCTCTTTTGCCCTTAAGGCAATTCTCTTGATTTGAGGCCCGCTTCCTTTCTGCAAAACAGCAGTGATCAAAGTGTGGAATAAGACTGCAGCCTTTAAAAAAGGGCTGGTGGTTGTCATCACCTGAGTGACATGTGCCTTTCTGCCAATCAAAAGCTGCCCCAACCCACGATGTTTACTTTGTCTCTCTGTAGTAATCGTGTCTGCAATCCCCTTCAGAGTCACTTGCTTATTTTTTGGCTTCCATCAGACTTCCACGTGCCCAGCTTTCCCTTTTGCAGAGGAGAGGCTGTGCTTTGCCAGCCTGGTGTTTATGTTGGCTGCTGGCAAGGCAGGGGGTCAGTGGCTCTGGCCTTGCAGGAGGGAGAAGGGCTGCTCCTTTCCATGGCAAGTGATGGCACATTAAAGCTTTGGGAAGATGTTTCACCAGGAGGTATCACCCCTGGTGCTCACACAGCCACTGGCCTCATGCTTGCTTAAAACTCAGTTTCCATATTGTCAGCTGCATATTTGACTCTTGATGTAGTAGGTTCCATTTGAAAGCTTAGAGTTAAATGAACAGTGCAAAAAAGGAATTTAGTAATGGTCACACTTTATGATCTGGAAGGTCTTTTCCAACCCAAATGATTCTGTGATTCTGTAATAAAAGACCTCTCTTGGCAGTGCCTAAAACTATTAATCTTCACTGTAGGAGGATAAAGAGTTTATTTAGATTCTCAATTATGTGCCATTTCTTATTCCATGTATTTTTTTATCATCGAGGAATGGCAAATAATATTTGGACAAGGGTCATAGCTGAAATGATGTCACTACAGCAGCAGGGCTCTAGGTGCAGTTCTGTCTTTTGGATATCTGCACTTTGCCATCATTAGTAGTGTACAGTATTACCAAAGAAACATTTTTGGGGCATAAACTGCACTTGTGCTACAACTTTTTTATTTTGCTATTGCTATAGAAATTCTCTTTTTCTATCCAGTCAGCACTTCAGCAGAATGATCATGACTGTGTCATTAAAAGTAATGAGAAAATGTCAAATGGCAAATTGTATGGAGCTTTCCCAAGTCAGCAGAGTGACAAGGCACACTGTTAAAAAGTATATTTAAGATATGTGGTGAAGTTAGATATAGCAAGATATTTCAAACAGAGCACAAAAATGTTGAAAATTAGAAAATACTGCAGTAGAAGAGAAATTATGAGAAATAATGATTTTTCCTACTTTAAATTTATTATAATTAGAATTAATAACTTAATACCAATTAACTTTCATTAGCGTACCAAAATGTCTTGCATGTGATCATAATTAATTTAGTGTTTAAGCACAGGAAAAATTAGTATTATGAAAATACCCAAATGAGATAGGAAAGCAGAAAATTGTAATTTTACAAGGGAATGCAAATTTGAACTTCTTAGTTATTTCTGATACATTACAGCCATTAAATTTGGTGCTCATTATACCAAAGATGAATAAACATGTAAATGAAATATAAAATATTTAAAGTCTGCAACAGGTACTCTCAACAGGCTTTGTTTGATTGTTCTCACTCTCCAGAAGAGGATCTCCTTCAAGAAATGAATCAAATTTATGAGCAATTCCAGTGTTTCTTCCTTGAAGTCTATTTGTGTATAATAATGCAAGGCAGTTTGGTAGAATGGATAATGTTTCCTTTATTTCCTTTTTCAGGAAAAGGAGCCAATTGGGCCTATGTGTTCCAGTGAAATATTTGTGGCAGGTTCCAGTTAAAAAACAAAACAAAAAAATTACAAGAGTTAATTTAATTGGAGAAGTGAGATAAAAAACAGTGCTCATGTTTGTCAATACTTCATAAACTCCAACTGAAGGACAAACCAGTAACTCGTGATCTGTTCTCCAGGCCTGTCATCTTCTTTAAGGTTCTGCTTGTCATCCTTTGGGCTTTTCATAAGTTCCATTTCCCTTGAAATTTCTGAGTCCTGCAGGACATCAGTTACAACTATGAAACATTTGCAATGCAAGGAAGTTATGGGAGGTCGAATTTCCTGGCAGGAATCACAAATAGTTCATACCAGTCAATGGCATTCAGCATAGGATATCAGAAGTAATTGGTGTCCCTCTCTCAGTAATGCAGTAAGATGTCACAAATGTCATAAAACAGGATGGAGACAGCTCCCTGTCTACATTGAAGCTGATGTGTCATCTATGGCAGCCCTAAAGTATTGCCTATCCTGAGCAAGATTTAGGTTTCCTTTGTATCTGAGCAGTTTGTTTCTCTCACATAAACTACCATCACATCCATTTATTTAGCACCCTGGCTGCTTAATTACAGTCCTTTTCATCCTCTCTGACTTTAAGCAGTCTAATTTCACTTTTCTCATCAGAGAAAAATTATTTTTAAACAGCTTAAGGGCTTTAGATAACTTTTTTTGTTAGAAAGTTCTAAAATCAGCTATTTCACACGTTGATATAATTTCTAACAACTGTAATCTGGATTGAAAATACAAACCTGCAAAAGGTTTAGCTCATTGCTGGACTTGGAAACACCCTCAATTTTAGGAAGAGGGAATGTCCTATGTATCCTTGAATGTTGGAGTTTTCCCTTGGCTGTCCTGCATTTGGATTAGAATTTGCTTTGGGAACTGAAATGGAAGAAAATAGTGTAATGTAGGTTGGAACAGACCTCTGGAGATGATCCAGTTAATTCCCATCTGAGAAATTACTTCAAAGCCAGGTGGTACAAAACAGAGACTTATGCAATTGAGCTTTAAATGCCATTAAGGGCAGAGGTCAGAGCCCCTCAGCAGCCAGTTCCAGGACATATTCCCTACCATTCTGACTCCTTTTTCCTTATTTCTAGTTGTCATTTTTGTGACTCTCAGCCATGCATACACATCCACATGTGTACACCAGGCTCATCACCTTCAGGCTGAACAAGTGCAGCTCCATTTTTCCTGACCATCACCTTCTCTGTCACATTCCTCACCACTCAACCCCAGCTGAGGTTTGGCTTTTCTAAATCCATCCCTGCATGCCTGGAGAATATATCTGTATTCCTCCTATGTTGCTTGTCCCGTGTCCCCCTTCCATGCCCTTCCCTCTGTGTCTCTGCCAGCTGTAGCTGGATGCTCAGTCAGCTGTTCAGGGATGCAGGAACGCTTTTGGGATGCAGGAACGCTTTCGGGATGCAGGAATGCTTTTGGGAATTATGCAGTCGAACTGATTGCTGCTTGGCCTGTGGCTTTAAGAGGAAAGGTGGTGTTGGTGTCTTGCTAAGAGGCTTCAACTACCACAGCAGCTGATCTAGCAACCTTTCACATGGAAGCTGGGCTTAGTTTGAGCTCCCAAGTGTGAACGGCGCTTAAGAGAAACAATGAAACCACACGGCCTCATTTCCCCTGCAGGGTCTGGAGGGTTTCCTCCTTGGGATGCCCATACAGGGAACTGCTGAATGTTGCTGCTTATGCAGAGCTGGTCTCTTGGTGGCAGAGGGCTGTGGTCAGCGTTAGGAACTAGGATTCTGAAGTTTCTGGAGCATGAGCATTGCCAGGTTTCTCACTTTGCTTAGATATGGGGAAGAATTGGGCCTAGGTGTAATTTTAAGCCTTGCGTTTTATTCTATTTCAAGAATGGGTTTATTGTTGCTCTATTTTGTCTTAGAATCAGTTGCAGAAGGGCTGGAACGTGAAAACCCCTGGAATTTATGACTTCTGGGACACATAGTTTATACATGTATGATAAACTTCCTTCTGGCTCAAAGTAGAAGTTTCTGCAAACTTCTTCTACAAGATTTGGTTTCCCAAGTATGTGTATTGTTTTGGTTGAGTTTGAAAATCCACAGCAGGGGATTCTGTGGTGTTGGTTTCTCTGGCATGGAAGACTTATGTGGATGGTGGGATAGCACCTGAGACCCAACCTGCCCTAGGTGCATTCTTTAGAAATTTTTTGTTGTATAAATTATTATTCTTTATGTAGATTGTGATTGTTAGATTATTCTTCTAAATTGTGGTTCTTGGTGTAGAAGAGCTCTCTGTTGGAATGAAGAACAGCCATGTGTTCAAGCGTTAATCCAAAAAGTTCTGAAAGTAGAAGAAAATATTTGTGTTTATAGAAAAGACAAGTGGAGGTTTTTCTGTAGTAGTAATAGCAACTCCCAACAGCAATTCTTCATAATATTGCATTTAGAGCACAAGTCCTGTGAGGGGCTGCTGAGGGAGCCCCAGATGCTCCCCAGCTTTTAGCCTGGACAAAATGAGGTTGAGGGAAGATCTTATTGCTCTCTACATGTGTCTGAAAAGAGGTTGTAGGCAGGTGGGGCTTGGTGTCTTCTCTAAGGTAACAAGTGACAGGACAAGGGGAATTGGCCTCCAGTTGTGCCAGGGGAGGCTTAGGTTAGATATTAGGGAGACTTTCTTTGCTGAAAGGGTGGTCAGGCATTGGAACAGGCTGTCCAGGGAAGTGGTGGAATCACCAGCCCTGAAAGTGTTTAAAAAACACGTGGATGTAGCCCTTGGGACGTGTTTTAGCAGTGAAAGTGGCAATGCCAACAGTTAACAGATACTGTGGGTTAACAGCTGCATGCAGTGATCTTAGAGGCCCCTTTCAGCCTAAATGATTCTGTGATTTAGTATTGAACACAGCATCTGAAGCGTATTTCTGAAGATGCCATGTTAACTATAAGTTTAAAAGTATGTTTTGAACATTTGCATCCCTGGCCTTCCCTGGATTGTCTCAAAAGAGGTGGGCAATGAGATTGCTGAGATGAAAGTCACAAAATCATTAGAAGCTTCGTAGCAGCTTTTACAATGTCATTTTTGTATTCTTCAGAGGAAGACTAAGTTAGTATTTGAGTATTCATCTTCTCAAGTCTGTGATACTGAGAGTCATGAGTTCCTCAGCCCTGGACAAGGGCAGGCACTCACTGACTAAGGAGCAGTGAGAGATCTGCCTGTTCAAGACAAATGAATAAAACCCAGAGGGCTGTCTAGTCAGAATTAACAAAGCAAGAAAGAGTGTGCAAAGACCTTGGGGTCAACAAAGATGTACTCAACCCTCCACATCCCTCTCTGTTCCTTCTCTGTTGCTCATATTTATTCCCTTGCCTCTCCCAAAGTCTGCTTGAAACTGCCAATTAGCCTCATTAGCATATCCTCGGGGATTCCCTCTGCAGCTCTATTTCCATGAGAGCCCTCAGCTGTGGGAATGTGAGGTTTCTGTAAGAAGGCCTTTCAGTCTCTGCACTGTCAAGTATCAAGTGAATTCCATGCCTGAAACTGGAATTAATACTCTGTAGGGTTCAAACATCTGGATTATTGTTCTTGTGGGCTAGGTGGCCAACAGCTGTTTATAGATTGGTTTGATTTAAATTAAATCAGGCTTGCAGATAAATTACTCTTTCTTATCTCCCATATTTAATCTCAGCCTTTCTATAAACTAGAAACAGAGCTGGTTTATAGAAAAGAAGAGAATGGCACAAGATTTTTAACAGAAAATTTTACAAGGAGATACCATTTTAGAAAGAAAACCAAGACTACAAGAGTCTGTCCAACAGCCAGGCTGTTCACCATTCAGAAAAAGTTTCACATATGCTGATCTCCATGAGGATTCATCCTCAATAAACCATCAGACAAACCACCAGCTGCAGTCTCTGACTTTATTAACTTTAATAAAATAGTAATGTACACTAGTCAGCTCTGCATCCTGGACTGCAGTGAATAGTTCTCTCAGAAATGTCTGCTTCAGATTACTCTGGCTAAGAAAGGGTAAAACCAATCTTGGCCTATTTTAAAAAGCATTTTCAACTTTGAACATAAGAATGTTAGGTATAACTTAATAGAGGAATAATAATTTCTGATCTGGAACATAGCAGAGGAGAAATATTTGCATGAAGTAATTTGTAAAGCTTTGTTGAAATGTTTTGCATTTTCACTAGGAATTATTAAAAGGGAATGATGGGTTACATTGGTCTAAACTTTCATTTTTTTTCTTCTGTATATTCATAACTAATATTCTCTTCATTCAGTTCCTATTGTTTTACAAGAGTTTTTTCAATGTGTTGCTGTAGTATTACTAAAAATAGGGAAAATGTAGAAACAAGGATGTCCATTAAATCTTTGAAATGTGTGGAACCAAGGGTTGCATTTGAAGGAAAAGATACCTTGAAACATGAACTAGAAAGGTCCTTAAACCCTGTCTTGTACTATTGCTGTAGCTCCCAATGCTTCTGAGTTGGGAGAAACTAGGAGGACAGATAAGTAACTCAACAAATCATGTTAATTAGAGCTACAAGATTAGGTGGGAGGGAAATCTTGTTTACTCATGAATAGAGGTTTATTGTGGAAAAATCCATTCAAATCAGGAATATATAGGTCTTCTGAAGTCAGAATTTAGAGGCCGTATCCCAACTTGCACTTTATGAGGCATTGAGGACCTGAAACTCCTAAAGGCAAACACATTCTCAAAATGAAAAAGCATTCCCTAAAATTGCATGTGCATACTTAATGTTCAAGTTAATCTTAAATCTTTAAAACTAGCCATGAGTTTGGGGATTAAATGTTGGGTTTTGAAGAGAGGCAGGTGGGAAGGGGAGACCTCTTCACTCTGAGTGTATCCTGTATAACAGAGCACTCTTAAATTTGTAGTGGTTTTAGCTTTTTATTTGTGTTAGTGTTTGCTGTTTGATGTGTACAAGGAAGAATAGGGTCGATGTTTTATATTGATTTTAATCAGTAACACTCAGAGGTACTAACTGAAACTGTGCTGTGCATTTCCAAGGGGTTACTGCAATTTATCACAGTTCATTAGATCATAAATTCTTTGAAGCTAAGGGCTATCTTTTTGATGTTTGTGCAGCCTCTAGAATAATGAGAGAGAAGGCTGTAGGTTCTACCCTGATGCAAATAGTCATAGATCAAAGCTCAGAATAAGTAGGCAACAGAAGACCTTGGACTTCTCTCATAAGCTTTCTTCGCAGTGGGATAATTAAATGATAATGCAGATAAGAAATGTGTGACTTATCCACAGCTTCAAGATAAGGAACTGAGGTAAAACTGAAGGTTTTCCATATATCTGTCCCAAATCTCTATTCTCAAATCAGACCCCAAGTTTTGAACTCTGTTTTCATGCCTTCAGCTCAAGATTAAATGTCTTCTCAATACCTGCTGTCTTAGTGATAAGGATTAGGTTGCTATTTAGGGAAGACTCCAAATCTTTATGTGAAGGATTTTTAAACACAGAATCAGAATTTTCTGATTCTATGTTCACCTAATGATATGAGCATCACTATAATCATCTAGACTAGATGAATTTTACCACTTCAGCACCCGATTGAGGTCTTTTATTGGAAGACATAATATTTTTTATGAAGTAAGAAGCGAAAGCCAATATTATTGTTGGATTAATTGCCATTGTAAAATAGTATAGAGATTACTTTCCAGCTCAGCTATGTTCTCTTAAACAGTTCATCCAAGATGTTCTTCTCATCTGCTGGTGGATCTAAGGTCATGATAATGGTGGTTTCATTTCATGTCTGATGTTGTCAGGTTGAAATATTTTTGTATTTTGCTAAAATAGTCAGTCTAATAAGAAAATTCAGTTTTCTAAGTTGTAGTCTTCAGTGGGAAGACTATTTCCTGCATTTCAGTAGTGCTCTGCACATTTGTTAAATAAAGAGACAGTTGTTTCTGTTCCAAATAATTTTTTAGAATAAATTACTCTCATCCTAGCCAGATTTTGAAAAAAACTCTGTTATGGATATTCTTCAAGTGCCTGAAGGCCAGATGTTGAATTTTGGTGATCACATCTGCTTTATAGCTGTCTTTTATGAGAGATTATGTGTAAAGAAGGGAGTTTCTTCTAAAAACCAGATTACAAGAGGAAATACAGACAGGCTCATAAAACAGAAATCATCACAGAGAAAACACTTCCAATTCCCTGGAGGAAAAGTGAAAGATCCAGTACAGCTAAACCAATGGAAGAAGTGCTTTTCTTGTTGAGGCCCATTGCCTGAGTCGTACTTGCTTCCAGGACCTGTGATGGAATTGAAGAAGGGGGATTCAGAGTAGGGTTCCTGTTCGGTGCAGCAGCACATTCACAGGCAATGGGGCAGAGCTATGTTGAGGGGACATTCCCAGCCTGGGAAAGGAAGATTTCCAACATGTTTGTGTTTTACCATAAAAATCTTGGATGCAATTCCCAAAAACCCTTGAACAGCTTACCTTGTGCTGTGGTCATGAACCCGTAGCAGATGAAAACGCTGTTGAGCTGCTGTGGCTGAAGAGCCATTTCCTCTCCTGCCTGCTCTGCCTTTGCTTTTCCAGTTTGCCTCCCAGCTGTGCTGCCTTGCTGCTATCACCCCTTTTCAGTCCAAATAATCAAAGCACCCAGCACCAGTGCAGGCTGCCCTGTCCTTTTTCTTTTTATTCCAAGATACCCACTTAAAGATATTTTGTCAGAACTTCAAACACGTTGCAGATTTAAGGGCATGACTGCTGCTCTGCTTTGTCCCCTGTGTATTTATCTGCTGCATGGACCTTCTCTCTCTGCAGAAATAGTTCCTTCTACAAGTAACTAATTTGATTTTGACTTGGCTATCTCGGTTAAATATTCTCTGAAAATTTCTGAGGGTATTCTGTGAGAACTGAGAAAGATGTCTGTATGTGTCACTTGTATAAAATTAACATCACATTTAAAGAAGTAAATGGATCTTAGGAAGTAGTTTCTAGGAGCAAAGAAAAAATTTCCTTTTTAGTTGAACACAGACATTTTCTTGTCCGCTTTAATCAAAATGCTGATATTAATTTCTGTGAATATAGCATTTAATTTAGCAAATTCGTGTAGATTACCCATGTGCTTGTGGATTACACTTTGCATACTAACTCAACATATTTTCCCACTGAAGTTACATTGCTAATAAAACATTAGGCTTATCCTTTCTTTACAAATTAAGTGGTTCTCAGTGTAGGAAATCTATAGTTTAGGAAAAGAAACAACCAACCAATGAAAAAAACAACACAGTTCATGTTCCTGTCAATTTAATACCCCTCACCACCTGTGTTTGGCCCATGGTGTCTGTTACCTTGCCCACAGAATGTATGCATAAATTATTTACTACACACAAAGTTGTTCTGATACTAGATTTTAAAGAGCAGATGATCTTCTCTGGTAATGATAGCTTAAAAAAAAAGAAATTGAGACTGTTCAAAATGGGGGTTCCTTGAAAAGCCTACCACAATTTATATTATATTTCCAAGCTGCTAGAGCATTAGCTGCACACATTCATGGCCCTTTCTTCAGAACAGCTCTTTTCTGGTGTGCTGCTTGTCCTCTGTTTGACAGCACATCGATTCTCTGAATGAAGAATTAAATCAGGAGTCATTTATTCTAATTATGGTGTGGAAAGCCTCACAGTATTAAAAGTCCTGATTCAGAAGCAATGCAGTGTCCTTAAAATAAGCCATTTCTTATTTCACATTAAACTAGAAAAGGTCTTTAATAAACTGAGAGTCAGAGACAATAGTTATTTGTTCCTGTTACTGAGGCTATTTGTGTTGGAATGAGGATTTTGTTCCTAACTGTGACTTCTGTTTTTTGTCCCACAGGGAACTCCTGTTTCTGTGTTTATAATGTCATTGCATGTTGCCATGGCAAAAGTGTGATAGTACAAGTTCAGTATTATGTTAGTCAAGGACAAGGGAGGTAGAAATTAGATCAAAATAAACTTTAATGTCAAAATGGGAAATGTCTGTGGAATTTAATCTCTGCTTTTATAAAATATTAGTAGTGTTTTCTGGTTCAAAAGAAAGACTTCAATACTTTTTAATTTGTATTAATGTATATATGTGTGTGTATAAATGCATCACAATTTCTTCCAGAACTTGTAGAATTTATTTACATTGAGCAGAGGGAAGCTGTAAGAATTTTGTGTCCAGCAAAAGCCAAATGCTCGGAATTGCACAATCCCACCTTGAACTGGCACATGGAAACTCCTGGCTGGTCTTGTACGTGTTGTTATGAAAGAAAGAATCTGAAGCCTGTGCTCAGAGCCCTTCCTAACAATGAACTCATCTGGGAAACATCTCTTGGAAGGAGCAGCTGCTCTCAGTGGCCTGTTTGCTCCCCTGGCTCAGAGGTGCACCCCGAAAGTTCTGAGTGCATTGAAATGCTCCCAGTTTTAGAAAGCTTCACCTTCTTGGTAGAGCAGAGTGGGTTTGTCAGTTTTCTGAATGAAGATAGCTTTTGTTATCAAATGCTTGACAGCATATCTTGGTTCTTCATAAGGGCTTTTTGTCTCAGTTTGGTTTCCACTCTTTTTGGGGGAGATAGGCCTGATATTTGTAACAGGATAAAAATCTGACCAGCAGGACGGATGGAACTTAACAGAGTTCAAGCCTCAGCTTGCTGTATTTTGTAAAAAAAAACAAAACAGATAGTTTGAGGATGCTAATACAGAGCTGACCAGTTGGTGCTTCATTCAAAGGAGCAGTGGGGTTATGAAAACCAGGGTGTTAATTCAGCAGGGCCAGACTGTCCAACCAGGACAGCAGTTTTGGATGGCTTCTGCTGGGTGTTCAAGTTGCTGTGAGAATACCAGCACTTGGGACCTTCATCCTGCTCTCCCTTTAATTGTAGCATTTTACTGGAGAGGTGTGTGGTTTTTGAGGAGCCAGTGGATGTGGAAATCTGTCCTTTCCATTTGGGAGGGATGAAGATGATGATCTCTAAGCTCAGCTTGGGTAGAGTAGTGGCTTTACACAAGTAGGAACAATTAAAGTTTTCACATGCAGCAGTGCAGTGAAGTTCCTACTGCATGGCCAGGGTTGCTGGCTGGCATCTGCAGAGGTCAAGGGGGAAATGAAGCAAAGTGGCCTCTGTGTTCTGAAGTTTCTAACACTACATTTCACATCTGTACAAAGAATGTAGGAGTTGTTGCAATTTTCGGGTCTTATGTTTAAGGTAAATTAAATCACTGCATTGGCATCTGGTTCATGGGAACAAAAAGAAAAAAAGCAGCAAATGGTATCAAATTTGTTACATTAAGATATTTGAAAATATCTAGGATTTAGTGAAAAACAGTGTTTTAGTGCATTTAAGGGCCCACTGTGACTTTACAATTTTAATGAAGAAATGATTCTTGAGTTAAATCAAGTTGCTGTGGTGCTGAACTAAGTCTAATTATGAACTTGTAAAATCTGTCCACTCTGTTATTATTTACTTCTGAAGCTGAAAATTTGATGTATAAAATAGTGAATATGAATTATTTTTCGGTGACTTTCTTCAGTAAAGGTAAAGTAAATAGGTTTTTACTGGAAACAATCTAGTCAGGAATATAAATTTTCTAAATTGAGGCATTCAAGCAGTGTGATGTGTCTTAGAGGTTTTTCATGTTTGAATATCCTTTCTAAAGGAAGTGTTGGCTTTGATAATTAGGTCTGTTTGTCCTATCTCAATACAGAATGCTTCTTGTGCACACCTTCACTGAATATTGGTTCAGCAATGAAAATTCTTACAGAATTAAAGATGTGCTGTATTTTAAGACTGACCAGTCAGTTTAAAGCTGCCAGTTCTTAATTCTTGGAGGTCACAAACTAAATGGAATCTAGAATAACATGAGAGTAACAACAGAGGGTTGCCAGAGCTGGCAAGGATGTTACTGAGCATCTGTGGTTGGATAGCTCAGTCATTTTCTACACAAGTCAGAAGCAATTCAGGCCACATGTAGGGTCAAGCTGGATCACATTAATCAATACTATGCTCATTTGATGGGTTTTCTCCTGGTAGTTATCCTTAAACTTTCAGGCAGTATCCAGCTGTGCTGCAGGAAGCTCTGCAGAGTTGATGAGTAGTGGCAGAGAAACAGAAGACAGTGATTTGATGCCATTGTTTGGTGTAAGTGTCAGTAGTGTGTGGATTGAAGGAAAAGAACTGTAATAACTTGAGCATGCTGCCTTTGGGTTACTCACAGACATCTCCTACTGCAGTAAAAGGATCTGACAGTTTCTCCTACCAAAAAAAAAAAAAAAAATCTTTTCACATGTGTAAAAAGCCCAAACTGGAAACACAGAGTATGTGCAAATTTAAGCACAGTAGATAAATTTTGGAAATGTGTCATTCTTTAATTTACTCCTTCATTTTGTCCAGCCTCTGAGCACAGGATTCTTACATGTGAAGGCTAAAGAACATTGCAACACACATGAGGGAAGAATGCTATCAGGAGAACCTGTGTGACCCAGTCACAGCCAGGGAATATATCATGAGAAATTATGTTTTCCAGTGATGAATTTGCTCTCGCTGCCATTTTCTCCTGCCCTTGTTTATTATATGCCAAATGTTATCCTTGGGTTTATTTATCAGCTATGGGAAGTGCACCTGGGATTAAAAGGAAAACAGGCCTTCAGCATGATATAGTACTAGTATTAACATCACTGCCATTTGTGCACTGGCAGAGTGTTCCCTTTTTAAGCCCTTTTCCCATACATCAAAGTTTTTTAAGCATTTTCTAAAAGTGACTCGAGCTTGCTGGCCTTTTTTGCTCCAAGCTGAACTATCTAAGATGTATCCCTGTTACCCTCGTGCTCCTGCCTCCTCACTGGAGCTGGAGTGAACTGTCAGCTCCAGCTAACAGGTGTGTGGAGCAGAGCCAGAGAAACATTCTCTCCTGCTCAGTGCCCGGGATGGGAGTCAGCCTGGGGTAGTTGTGCTGCTCTCAGCCTTTGTTTGTAAAAAAACCAAATAGTTTGAGGATGCTAATATAGTTTGGGTAGCTGTGGGGTGCCTGGTGGTGGTGTGTGCAATGGGAGGTCAGTGTACACCACCCCCAGTGCCTCTCTAATCTTCAGGTTCAGGCTGACAGCTCTTCAGGGCACGGTTCAGTTTGAGATGTGCTGCTGAAGTGCTGGGGAGCTCGATGGACTGGAGAAATGCTGGCTGTTTTCTCTTGCACAACTGGTGTTTTCTGTAGTGACAGTCGTGACAAGATACATGTGTCACCTTTCCTACTCACTTTCTGTATTCCAGCCTGTTCTTACCTTCCTTGTCTTGGTCCTAGCTGGATTAGCATTAATTTATCTTTAGAATTAGATGGTTTCATCAGAGCACAGCTTTGATAGCTGCGTTGCAATCAGATTTGATTTTTTATTTTATCCTTGTTGACAGTCCCCTTAGTATGTGACCATACTGGAGAAGATTTAAGTTTTGATCGTTTACACACATTTAAGTATGTCCCGAAGTCTTCTGAAGTTCTGCTTACAAAAGCTGGTTTTGGTAATAAAACATATATTCCTATTGTAGTTTTATTTTTGAGTGTGACTTGAGGAGGAATGTGACCTTGTGTAATTACTCCATTCTTTGGCCTTTAGGGTTATACCAAGCTGGATTCAGCTGACTTGGCCCACATGTCAGATTTCTTCCAGTCAGTGGCTCAATCATTTCTCTTCTTATATATCTGAACATGGGTTAGAAGACAGGTGTAGGCAGGATTAAGGCTGCCACATGTCCTCAGTTTCTCAGGTATCTTTGCCAGAATATTTCTAGGGATTCCTGTTTCTGGCCCTTTGGGCAGGAGCCACATCCAGGTGAGGTGCAGTACTCCAGGGAAATGTCTGTTGTCTCTGTCTGCCAGCTGTTCAAAGACATGTTGAGCTTTAGGTATCAAATAATGTTCTTTAGTAGATACAGACTGAAACACTGAAATGACTGCTTGTACATTTGATGATGGAGAGCTCTTAATTACTGCACTTGCAGAGAATAGAAGAAAGTACAAATTAAGCCAGTGGGGCTTTTTGAACCTAATTATTTTATAATCCTTTCTGTAACACTCTCTTTTTCTCCCCAAGTATTTCAATAACTTAATAAGAAGGCTTTTCTTTCTTCATATCTTAATTATTGTAAATATTTCTATTGATGGATGAAATACCTGGTAATATTTGATTTCTGTTAGATAACCTTTTTTTTTAATGTTTTTAGTTGGGCATTCATCTTTCTTCTTTGCCAGTAATACTTTGAACACTCCCTCAAAAAATACCTAGAATTTCTTTCCTGTGTCAGGGTCGCCATTTGTGCAGAACATTAGATGTCAGACAAGCAAGAGATATTCAGGGAATGTGCTGATGTCTGTGCCACTTTGCTGTCTCATACTCCTCCCATGTGGTGAGCTGGATTTCTGCTTTCATTTGCCTGGCAATCATGCCTGGGAGTTGTTTTTAAGGTGACAGTAGGAAAGTGCTCTCCAGAGGGAAAACATCCAAACATTTATGTGCTCTGGCAGAAACATGTATTTTTAGAGAACTGGAGAGAACTTTTAGAACTTTTGTATCTTTAGAGAACTGTATTTTTTGAGGAACTGGACTGTGGGGTGAGGAAAGAGAAGGATCCCAAAATACAAAGTGTTGTTTGTTTTATGGTCCCTGTTGTCCTTCTGCTGTTTGAGTGATGGAGAAGGCTCATGTGTGCAAGGCTGAGCAAAAAGTCTGCCTGGGTTTATGGAGTGGTTAACAGCTTGGACACTTGTTCAAAACTGGTCCCACTTCTCTTTCATTCATGTTTTATACACCACTGTTCTGGTGTTCTCACAATGTGGATACATTTGTCTTCCCTTCATCAGTAAATCAGCATCCCTGTAGAACTGAGGAGGTAGAAGGAGCTAATTTGTCAAAAGCTGGCAGCAGGTATCCAGTAATTTTGTATTGTTTTTTTTTTTCCTTTCTTTATTGTATGAGTTTGGCAAGTAGTGTTTTCATATAATTGCACTTAAGTCTGCATAAAAGAGAACCTTTAATGTTCAGGAATTTCAGAGTAAAAAAGAAATGTGGCACTGTAAAAGACTGGGGGTTTTTTAAGATTGAAATGTGATGACAAAGGAAAACAGCTGTTTTATTATTAAAATATCCTACACTGCTCTCTACTGGAAGAGTGGAAGTCTGCATTAAATATTCAGAAGTGTGCCTAAAACTATTTCTTAATCAAGAGTCAAGTTCATTAATTTTTTTAGACTGGTAAAGCTAACTTTCCCTAAGCATGGATGGATTTTTTCCCCCCTATGCTTTGAAGAAAAGCACCTGGATGTGATTTGCATGTCAAGACAATAAAATGTTGAGGATCAAAATCTAAGCTGCCAGGGGAAGAATTACTGGAGAGTTTCCTGCTGATGTCAAAGACAAAATTGCACTGCTAACCTTCAGAATTCACCTGGCCTTCCTAAGACCTGTTGGGCATATCAGAACAGCAGCAGACTTGTCAGAAAGGGATTCTGGATGCCTGAAGTTGTCTTACATTTGAATTGACTTTGAATCGAGCCAGCAAAGTAAAAGATTATTTACCTTTTCTTTTAATAGTTTCTCCAGCCAATGTACAACTCTAAAAGCAATTTTAATAATTTCACAATGGAATTGGACCAAAAAAGTCTTGTCCATGTAACTGCTTAGGGAAATGTCACCTGCATTCTGACAAAGATATTGCCCACAAAGGGTCTGTCTGATAGCTTGTTGTGTAAGACAGCCCTCCTGGCCATTGCAGGGCTGAATTTTCTCTCAGTTGCTGTCAGTGATAAAACCTCTGTCGATTTAATATGTTGAAATAGTGTCTGTTAATTCTTTGCAGCTGCATTATCTTGCAGATCTTTGCATGTGGAGTGAACATATCTGGTTGTCTGCTAATATTAGATTAGAAACAGTTTGATCTGAGGTGGTTGTCTTGTATGTGGTGGCCAACCGCTCCCTTCCTTCATGGCAAACATCACTGCACATTAAAGGAACACTTAAATGGTTCTGACTGATAGGATCTGTTGGCCTCATAAAAGTTATTTCTGATTGCAGACAGCTGCAAGTGAAAAGAGAATTAGAAATATATTAGGAAAATAACTGCTCGTCAGTTTTGTAGGGAATACGTTTGGAAGAATGGCAGTATGCTAAATAGCTTGCTTTATGTTAGACAAAATATTAAATGTCATCTTCTTTCAACTTTTTAAAGTATCCAATGAAAATTCAGTATGATCATGGTGAACTTATTCTTAATACTAAACAACACATAAATATTTGAGTCTAGTGGCATGCCTGAATTAGATATCGTGTCTGTTTGAATAATCATATTATGCATGGAGTACACCAACCTCAAGAATAATCTTTTTGCTAATTGCAGACAGTAAATAGGTGTAGCAGTCATATGTAAACACTTTTCAGCTGTATTATGTATTTAAGCACATTACTTATGTAAAGAACACTTAAGCATTTAATGCGTTTATTAGTTTGCATTTAGGATTCCTAGTGAATGATCTAAGGGGGAACTGTTATTTTCTGTTTCCCTCTTCTGCAGTGAAGTGTAGGAGCTGTGTTAGCTCGACCCTAAGGAACTGCTTAGGTTTCATATGCTGGGTGTTCTGCACGAGTGGAGTTGCAGAAGGGAACCTCAAATGCTGAAAACAAACATTGATTTGCCAAGTTCCCATCTAAAACTCTGGATCAGCACTGCTCCCTAAAGGAGCCTGGGCTTGAAAAGGGAGGTTTCACATTTACCCCTTTTGCTCTGAAATTTTTGTTGCAGAAACTCTTCCGTGCTGAATAATTATATTATTCATGCCACAGCTGGACCAATTTCCTGATATAACAGATATTTGTTCTCTGTGTTTGGGCGAGATTTGGTGAGAAAAATCTGCTGAAAAGACCATGGTGAAATGGCCACCTTCCCATTTCATGAGGGTGATGAGTTAGTTGTTAGTGGCTTCCCCTGGAAACCCTGGTGTCTGCTGTGCCAGGGATTGTACAAATGGCATGGTGATCTTGGCAGCTGAAGCCCCAGCTTTGCAAATACATCTGTTTGCTTAGCTTAGCTATCATGAGTAGTATCACAGTAATTGGTAGCTAATATTAAAGACAAAATGATGATAGATGAGATAGAAAAGGTACAGAGCAGATGAAAAAGCAGGAAATAAAAAGCCTCGCATTAAAACATTAGCTGTTTGTTAAGCCTTTATTGCATAGTCATTCTTTTGTTACAAACCTGTCTTGGTCTGCAATTCTGTCTATATTTTTCCCCAAACAGAACAGTCAAGTTAGTACAAATATTCAGAATGTCTCCCCTTAAATACTGGCTTTCTTTTTATTACTCTTACCACAAAATTAAGAAGGGAGGTCAAGCATGAAATGTGTAAGCAATTTGAACACACCTGAACTAAAAAAAAGTACAATTGCAATTAAGAGTTAGAAATAGATACAAACAGTGCAATCCATAGTATAGCCTTGTAATTTTTCTTGGTATTTGCACTTAAGCTACAAATCTTCTTTGTATATCTGGATTAAACGTATCTTACTATATTTTCCTATGCTTAATAGTTTATTATGCACAAGCTTGAATTCCACATCCAGTTCAAAACTGTTGAGAGCAATGGAAATTTCAGTGGTGATGCTTAATGTCAAAACCAACACTCGTCTGGAAGAGAGTGAATGACTTATGGAGTTCTGGTGGGTTGTGTTCTGTAAATGCTGATATAATGCTCATGGTGTTTCTATATTCTCTGAGTCTTGGTTGTTTATTTCTTTTGTAACTTACTGAGCAAACACAAAGAGTTTTTCTACAGGTTTTGTCAGTCTGTAAAAGTGCTTTCAGGAGTTTATCTTTCTGTTTAGAAGTCTACTTCTCCCTCCCCTCCATGATCATTAATGGTAATTTCTGGTGTGGGGAACATTACTGTAAGCTTTAAAATTCAGTGACATTTAACAGATTCCCCAGCTGTGGCAGAAGCTTAATTTGATGCTTACATTTTCTGAGGCAGTAATGTGAATTAGCATGAGGTACAAGCCTCTGGGAAAACTGTATTTGTGGAAGGTACTGTCTGTGGAGAGATTGGTCTGCTGCTGGGATTTACTGGATATAGCAAAGATACCTTCATCCTTCATGGACTATGAAGCAGAGGAGACAGCTGGGAGGAGAGTTATGGGGGAATGACTGGTCCTTTCTTAGCTTTTTCAGTGCTTGGTCATCTGGATGGAAGTAAGTAAATAAAAAATGTAGGGCAGTCCTGTGCCCGTCTGGAGAAGCAGCTGCAGGCGAGGCAGCATAACCTGAGGCATCTCTTTGTGTGCAAAACCCAGTTCCACCCAAGGCCTGGCCCTAAATCTGTGTTGAGAAGTACTGGGCTGCTGACACTGATTGTGCCAGTGTGGAAACAGCACAAGGATTAGGAAAGAGCCATGGATGAAGCATCTGTCTCAGCTGGCAGCTTCTCCATGGGCAGCAGTGACCTCTGCTCTGCTCACTGAGCCTTGTCCACACCTGCAGCTCTTGTTTCCTGTGTTTCTGCAGGATTCCTGCTCTGTGTATCACGTACCTTGAGCTGCTCACAAACTGACAGCAATTATACTTGTGCCTCTCGTGTTCTGCCAGGTGTGGTGGATATAAGTGTGCTCGTATGCAGATACCTGGTAATGCTGGTGTTTCAGCCTTCCTCTTAGGCTCTCATCTGATCTGATCTGCTGGGTTGGGGGTTTTTGCTCATGTATATTCACTTATCTTTCCCTTTCTGTCTGTGCCACGTGCAGTGTCCATCATGTCCAGGAATCATTGTTCCTTCTCCACATGCATTTTGTGCAGCTATCGCTTTTCCAGGCAAGATCACCCCCTCGGTCTAAAGCCATCAGAGATGTTGCGTGAAGGACATTAAGTCACTAGCAGAGCCTTCTGCTCTGTCATTCCAAACCCTTGGTCTCCTGGCTGGAGAATTGTAGGAGTAGAGAATGTTGACAGCAGATGTGTGTGGTGTTTTGATTTACACACCGTTGTTTTCGAGGTGCACGTGGTGTTTCAGAGTCAGCAGCAGATGCCCGATGAGGCCTCGTTGTTGGTGGAGCTGCACAGGTCCTTTGCAGGCCTACCTTGAGAGCACTGACCACACTAAACATGTTTGGAAAGTTTAACAGAACTATAAACTTCAGAGTTACTCTGTTTAAATTTTCTGTATCTTGGCAAATTTAAATTCCTTTGAAAATGGCTAGGACTTGAAAACTGTACGTGCCTCTGTGTGTTGTAGTCCACAGAAAACTGTGCTTTGGGAAAAAAGGGAGGGGATTTTTTTTTTCCTAGCATTATTTTAGCATGTACATGCACATGGTGTGACTGTACTTCAGTGTGAAAACTGGGCAATAGAAAATCAATTAGTATGTTACACAAACGGGCTTCAGGCAGGATTATCATACCTTTTGTAACAGTGCAGTAGAAGGCAAGTGTGACTGTACAGAAGATAAAAGCATTTCAGTGTAAAAACAAAGAAATAAGGTCCCTTTGCAATTTTATGCTTTATATATGAAAAGATAAGTGTTTGGTTTTCATTAAAACCTTACTTGGTAAAAATATGAACTGTAATAGAAACTACTTGAATGTGACTCTTGTTTTACACAGGCTGGAGCCTAGTCCCTGTAAATCTCTGAAGTTACTATACCAAGCAGCTCTGAGAGGAAAATCAGTCCTTTTAATTTATCTTACATTTTGTATGAATGTTTTAGTGGCATAGTCCAAATGATTGGGTCATGTTGATTCATGGGAGACATCTTCCATCTGTGTCTTGTATACATTTTTTCATTATTTTCTAAAAAAGAGTTATTATCCAAGTGGTAATTTCCCTGTGGAAAAAGGTACTTGAACCTCTAATTTACAGATTTGTATAGGATGTTTTTTTAAAGTCAATTTTGACAATGCTAATATTATTATAGAATTTAATTCTTGTTATTTTCTTGATTAGAAATAGCTGTGTGAAGTTTTTTTATTTATCAACTACTGGAACAATTGCTTTTCGAAAATGCTGTTTGAAAATAATTGGAAAATAAGATTACTCAAGTTGATTAGGCCTTTAAATGCATAACTTACTGCTCACAAATTACAATCTTTTCAGTTTCTAGGCAGTACAGAAGTGGAGCAGCCCAAAGGCACAGAAGTTGTAAGAGATGCTGTTAGAAAATTAAAGGTAAGACTTTTTAATGAAACATAAATGGAATGTACACTTAAACTCTTTTCACAACAAAGACACTTTGTAGGTTATCTAGGTGAATTCACTGGCTCTAGAAGTAGTTGCTTTTACTAATCTCTTTAGTCTGTAGGTTCTTCCTTATCATGTCTGTATGGTCAGGTGTTCTGCTGTGTACAGTATTTAGTTGTCTTACAGATTATGCAATTACTCAGAAATATTTATAAAGTCAGTGTACTTCAATGGGCAATGCTTATTCTTCGGGCTTGTTTAGGGCTTCATTAACACAAACTGAGGTACCAAGGATTTGTTTTAGTGCCATCCCCAGCTATGGCTGAGAAAATGAGACACTTGCAATTTCCTCTTGGTTACATGTGCTTGGGCACCAAGGGACTTGGTGGACAACTAAAAATATCCAAGAGCAATGACTGCTGAGGGTTGTTTTCAGTTGACGTGGCTTTGCCTCGACTGCTGAGTGAGACCTGGCGGGCTCAGAGCTCTTCAGACTCTGTGAGCTGGGGCAGGGAATGCTGATTGTTCCAGGTCACTCCACTGCCCTGTTCCTGTGGAATTGCACTGCTTCATGCTTAGCTGCTCTGAGCTACTGGCCCTTCAGGTTACTCAGATGTAGAAATCTTTCTCCCTACTCTTGCATTTTGCATAACTCTTTTGCAGGCTTTTCATTATTTGTTCAAAGAAGATCCTTGGAAATGGGCAGGAAATGTGGGGAGTCAGTATTGAAAGAATTGATTGTGTTATTACCATCCTAAAGAAATGCAGAAAGCAAACATGAGACTACTCATGTAGCTCAACTTTTAAGGCTCAATTTTCCCTTGAGAAAGCCATCTTTACAGGATGGATCAGTAATCTTATTAAGGTGTTGAAACACATTCTTTGCTGTTTTCACTCTACCAAAATAGTACAGCTGCCTTTAAAGATTCATTTAGCTGATTCTTAGAGTGTTTTGTGCC
>WAAE01005954.1:0-49222 GCA_013400495.1 Nicator chloris
CTCTCTTTCTTTTTCTCTTTTTTCCTCACTGATGTTGTCTAGTACAAATGAGGATCGACTCAGAGAACTCAATGATACATATTAAATAACCTGTAGTTAATCACATGAGAGTACAAGAAGTATAACAACTTAACAGTCATGGCCACAATAACATCCATTTGCTCAACCATTGACAACACTTCAAATCTCAGGGCTAGTGTATCTCTGACCCATGAACAGGAGGAGCAGAACTTAAAATCATGACCTAGTTCACATTGCTCTGAGCATCCAGATAGAGAACCAAAGGGTGCACACTCAGCCCTTCCCTGACCTGTTCTCCTTTAATGCACTTTTCAGGAGGAAATCCTTTTCTCTATGCTTCCTGTGCTCTCGTGGCCATAGGTGTGTTACCAATTAGAATGGAAAATTCATATGATGAGAAGATATACAGGCTTTTCTGCTTCCAACAGTCCACCCAAAAATACAACTCAGGGACAGGAAAGGGATGATATCATGCAAATGAAAGGCTGATACTTCTAAAAACATGGAGGGGGGGGAGGGGGGGGGGAAAGAAAAAGTAATTTTTTATCTGATCCAAATGTATGATGCATGCTCAGAAGCCAGAAAGAAAATAAAAAGAAGGAAAAAAGCTCAAACATTTCTAGCTCATAAGTATATATGTTTCTTTTTCTTTATTTCCTCTCCTTTGTCTTAATCCTGTCAGGAAATTGAGACAAGCTGGAACCATTCTCTCCTCTCCTGCTTCTACAACACTATAATCTGCCTGATAGAATCTATTTCAGAGTTGCTTAACCTATGAGGTCTTCCTAAGGGGCACAGTCACCCCTACTCCTCTGAGTTCTCATCCCCTTACTGTTTGATGTGCACATGTGCCCCTCCACACAGAGGCACCCACAGACCTGCTTCCTTTGGCAGAATCTGCCTCCTTGCACATCTCTCAAGGCGGGGAGAATTAATGCCACGTCTCTGACACACACCTCAGTTCTCCCCAGCAGCACCAGCCTGGACACCACGCAGGCAGGAGGAAGCAAAGGTTATTTTGGATGTGAATTCAGCGTGGAGGAAATGTGGCCAAGGTGATTCAGTGAGGAGTAAGCCATGACAAGTGTCTGACTGTCCATGTGACTGATCCGAAGAGACCTGTGGACATCAGGGAGGTTGTTCAATAATTCCCACGGTGGAAATCTGCTTGCAGCTTTGCCAGATTTTCATCACTGATGTTGCAGTTGCCAGTGGATGTCTTATCTCAACCTTATTACCTATATAAGTCTGCATAAGTGTGTACCTGTGTGAATATAAATATGTGGATGCATGTAAATGCTTATGCATGCATGTATTTGTGTGTGTTGGCCAAAATATCTTACTTACCTTGCAAGACTTGGTGGGCTAAATGCTTTGATTCACAGCACTGATTTGTAATGTGTCTTTTCTTCTAAGTTACATGACTTAGACTGAGCTCTTCCAAGAGTCTCCCTTAAAAGGATTAAAGGCACTACTGGCAATAAATAATGATGGGAAAGTGCTGATAAGTAACCCTCTATCTCTGACAACTTTTGTGTCCAAGACAAAATGGCAATTGTTCTCTCGAAAGGCCTCATTTTCTGTGCTACTCATCAGGCTTTTGATGTGTAGAACTAGAGAAGACTGTTGTGTCAGCCAACACCCGTGTAATTTTTTATACCTGCGAACATCCACTCAAATTTGCCACATTATTTTAACAAGACCCCTGGAGTTTTTCAATGCTCTGTCAAGATTTCTTAGATTTTATTATCCAAAATCTCCAAAGTCCTTACTCCCTGAGCTCAACTCTCTCACCATCCAGAATGACTGTGCTTTTCACATGCCATCCCCATAAATCAGGGGTATGTTTCACCTTCCTTCCACACGTTCCCCATCCATAGCTGAACTGCACATGTGCTGTGCTCATGGGGAGCACAGACTAAGAAAGACATTCCTGGAAAATGATCACTCAAAGACACCTGTTCAGGGAAAGACCATGAAGCAAGTAAGAGAGGGTTTGGATGGCATGCAGTCAGTATGGCATCTAGTACTAATGACCCATAAAGTAAAAAAGGAAAAGAAAAAGCTCTACATTGAGTTGTTCTCTGCAGAGAAGCATTGTGTGCCAGAAGGCAAGCATTGTACTATAAAAGACCATTATCTGTAGGCAAGACCATAAAAGAAGGACTAAAGGTGGCCATTCACTCCTGTCAAGAAGTTTAAACACTCCTCATTATAGCTGATATGACAAGAATGAGGAGTATCCTTTGTGTAAATACAAAGCCTAAAAGACAATTTCCCCTGGTTCTAGTTTCTGCTTACCTCAAGTAGTAAAACCTTAGCTCTTCTAGGCTTACAAGAAATAAAAGATGTAGTCCTAGTGGATGAATTAATCAGTTACTAAAAACTTGGGTAATTTTCAGAGCACTGATTTATATTTATAAAATCCAGATTCACTACTGGAACCCTGCACTGGATTATTTCCCTTGTTCTAAAACCTGTCACAGTGGTGCATTTTTTGAGCTCTCTGCAGTTCTAGTGATGAGAGAGGAACCCACCACCTGCTGCATTTAGGAAAGGTACAATTGTGCAGTTGGTGAAATGATCCAGCTGGACTTAGCTCCCCTCACAAAGTCACAAGTGAAAGTATCATCTAAACTAGAATTTAAGACCTGAATCTCATCTGGCTCAGGTTTGGAGACTTTGTTCAAATCTGGGCAGCTACAGAGCAGAGAGAGGGAAATGTCCACCAAAATCAGCGTGGAGGAGAAGGGACATATTCAAGAGCAGCAGAAAATTGCACACGACAAAAAGCAGACCAGAACAGCTAATTTGACCAAACCAACTTCAGACAAGTCCAGATTTTNAATGTCCACCAAAATCAGCGTGGAGGAGAAGGGACATATTCAAGAGCAGCAGAAAATTGCACACGACAAAAAGCAGACCAGAACAGCTAATTTGACCAAACCAACTTCAGACAAGTCCAGGACCAATAGGCATCTGAAATCCATTAGGACAGAAGAACTGTGTTTGTGATTCACTTGAATCTGTTTTGGTAAGATTTCTTCACACTACAGCTCCCAGTGCCCTAATATGACCAGCTAAAACTGTGATAGCTGTCTCTAAACAGACAGTGCCTTCTCTAAGGTTAATTCTCTAAACTACTCTGTGTTCCACCACCTCCAGAGAGAAGGCAAGAGTTCTTCAGACACCATCCCAGAAGCTGGGCTGTGTTTGTGGTGTAGATAACCCTGCCCCTGGGTTCGTTATCCCCTAGCTCAGACTGGCTGCTTCGGGTGATACGTCATTGAGTGACACAGATTTTTTTGTGACTGACTCTATGCTACCACCCTAACTTCAGCAGAAAGCATCTCAGTTGCTGGAAATCACCAATATTAGTTTTAGAAACCTCTCTGCCTGCAGACCAGACCAGAGATACAGACCACTGCTTAAACAATGCACAAAGGATTTAAGTTCCTTGCTAAGCAATCCATATCCTTCCCCCCTCAAAAAAGTCATACCTTTTCCATATGTGTGTTACGTGTTTCATATAATTTATTGCACACATGGTAAAAATATATATGACAATATATAAAATGCAATTTTTAAAAGAAGAGGAAAAAAATAGAATTGGCCTATTGTTCTGCTGCTTAAAATATGGGACACCACACGATATACATTAAAAGTATAAGAATATGTTGAAAATATTTTATGTCATTCCATGTAATATATTTGAAATATCATGACAGCTGCTATAGGCTGTAATACGTTCCATATTGTCTGTTATATTCTAAATGTCTGTGTAATACATTTCATGAAATACATGGCAGTTGATAAAATGAATCAAACTTTTCCCTTTGCTTAATCAGAGTGCATGTAATAAATAAACTTACATGTATATTCATGAAAGAAACAAAGAAAACAACTTGTTTACTCCTAACACCTTTTATGTTCTTATTAATTGACATATGGGTAAACAAGCTCTTATTTATATAAACAAGGATTTCATAGAAACCATAAATTTACTTCAGTACACAAATTCTTCCATTACAGGTTTTAAATGATCAAATGCAGAGTATACATAATACTCGATGGTTTACATAAACCAATGCAAACAGAATATAGAATGAAACTAGACAATCAGTCGCACTTGCAGAAGCCACTTTACATGTATTTCATTGAAGCCATAAAGCTGTTTGATGAAAATCATCCTTCACACAGATGCCACAAAAGAGCATCGCCCACCCAAAAATCCAGTGTATTGTTACCAATTGCCTGACATATTGTTGTGCCGAAGGACTTAGAATATTATGTTCCATTCCAGTGCAAAAAATAGAAAACCATAGAGACGGAAAAGATTTATTAGCTTCCCTTTCTTCTCTTTCCTAGCAGCCTGATCAGGATGACTTCCCATTGCATGTGACACTGAAAAAATTCCATGTGTTCCTATGCTTGTGGTGCTTTACAACGGAGGCGAAGGAGGAGGGCCAGCTGCAGACACAGAGAAGGTGCCCTCACAGGGCGGCAGTGACATGTTCTCTGTGTACACTGGTGACAGGAGGAGTCAGGAGTTCACCTTCCCACAGAGCTAGGCGTTAGCAAACTTAAAAGGGGCAGGATATCAAACCTCAGAGGGAGACTGCCTGGGGCTCTGGGGCACCCCTTTGGTTGGAGGTTTCACACGCCAGATAGAAAAACACCTATCAGAGGAAGTGATACCAGGGAATGGGCTGTGATATCACTGAAGCCACTTTTCCCTCTGGCGCATGAGGTGATTATATAAATGCAATAATTGCTACGTCAAGAGAATATCTTAGGCAGCTTAATAGGCAGAAAGCCATTTTTATAGCCATAGTTTCTGGACAGGCATGCTACAAACTCTTTTGAATCTAGACATGATGCAGAAAAGCCACTGGATATGAAGGGAAATAACTGCTCCAACCCAGAGGATAATATTAAGGCTTATGCATTTGGCCAAAATTCAGATAATCTTGGCCCACTCCACCAGTTTGCTCCCCGTTTGCTTGCTTAGTTGGTCTTTAAATTGCAGTTTCACTGTTGACCTACCCCCAACCCCTCCCCTGTTTTACTATCAGCACAAGGATTTTTCATTGCTGTGCTAACATGCCATAGTGGCCAGCAGGGCTGTGGATCTTAGGGGCTGTTCTCACACTCCATTGCAATACAGTTCTCCATTCGACCACTCCTCTAGCCCAGCTTTTTCCAAGTGCCCAGACTTCTAGTGTGTTTTTTAAGAATTTAGGATACAAATCTCCTACTCATGTGTCTACACATAGTAGTTAAACCCACCTGTATCCTCCTGAGAAAATATGCCTTTGTGGATGCTGGAAATGGACTGCTGTGGAACTGTGTGCACCTACATCTCTGCAAACAGAGTTTGAAAAAAATGCAGCATAAGATCTTTGTGCCTCAGTTCCCCTACACATGCCAGAAAATAAGAGCACCTACAATTCAGGTAGCAAGTGAAATCATAGAATAATTTCCTATTTCGTGGTCTAAGACAGAACCATGACCAGCTTGACCATGCAAAACACTCTAAATATCTGAATAGAGCCAATATCCCAATTCTTTTTCAATGCAGTCAAAATCCAATGTTGAATTTTGTCCAGATTTAGCACACTTTTATGTGTTTATAGCTCATAAAAAGTAACAGGCTTTATGCACACATTTAAGTGCTTTGGAAGATAGAGGTGGATTATGTGCATGTGGTGATACTCCGGTGACAGACCTTCCCTGTATGTGCTATGATAGAATAGTCAGAGTTAAGCAACTCTGAACCAGTTCACATTTTAGGGGCTGGAATATACTTATCTTCCCAGTGAGTCATTATTTCCTTGCTGCTAGCTATTAATAACCCTTAGAGGAACTTTTCAAGCTGATAACCATTTCCTATCATTTTTTGGCATTTTGAACATGTTTTTATTTTATTTTCCCATTTCTCCCAGTCTCCCAAAGGCAGACAGATTCCCAGAACCCTTGTGGAGTAAAGAGATCACTTCCTGCCCTTCCCATCCTCCTGCTTCCTCCACCCTTTCCAGGCCAGTAAGAGACTTTAAGTTATTTAGATCATCCTTTTCTTTCTCGGTTCTGTTCTGATTTGTTATTTTTAATGTGGTCTGTTACCGAGTACTTTCTTATTTTCTGGCCCAGACCTGCATCTCCTCAATAGTCTAGATGTAACATGAACCAGTGAATTTCAAACACTTGGGGCCAGCAAGAGATCTTAAAGCAAGGTATATTTAATAAAGCAATATATATTTAATTATATTTAACCTCCCACCTGCTAGGGGTTAAAGTTCCAACACTGGCTGATAAGAAAATTTCCCCTCTAGCTTACTAAATTGCTGATTTTATTATGTCTTGTGATGTCCTTGCTTCTTCAGTTCAGAAAGGGAATACAGGCAGTAACTGGAAGGGCCAGTCCATGAATGGGGCAGAATTGAGAGTGATTTCACTTTGCAGTTCCACTTCTAAATTAAGCATGAATGACGGGGGCTAGGGTAATCCTCAATACACTTTGTTCCTGTTCAGGATCAGCGTGCTTCCTGGAGTTAAATCTTTTTTACAAAAGGGAATTTCAGCATGTGGACATGTGCAGGGTGAGATAAAATCTCCGCTGTTTCGCACAGTCTTGAGGAAAGCAGTGATGTTTCATTTGTCTAGAGCAAAAGTGGGAAACGTGTTAGCACAGATGCCCCCAGAAAGATGCAAACAGGGGAGAGGAAGGTCTAGAGGGATTATCAGGGTTGTGCTTTAAACACATTCCACCTCACAGATGTACAAGAGAGAGAATGGGGAGAAATACCAGGAAAGTGAAAGATAAAATAACTTCCAGATGCAGCTCTTGCCCTGATGAAGCCAGATCCCTGGTGCCTCTCCAGCACAACATTTCAGCCTCTCAGAGCTCATTAGGATCTCAAAGAGGGTCATAGACAATAACTGTGTGCCTTAAATCTTGTCCACCTTACAGGCATCTTGTCTCAAGCAATCAAAGGCAGCCTATGCTGGCACAGCCCAGTAATTAGCCGGCTGTGCTTCCAGCTGGTTTGCAGGCACATGGCAGGTTAAACAATAAATAGATTAGGCTGAAATCTGTTAAGCAAGAGTGGTCCTGGCATTCAAAGCCATTTCTTCAAAGCATTGCAGATCAGCGCTCGGGTTTTATATTCCAAAGCCTGTTATCATGGGTATGGCTACATGGTGCTTTGCAGACAGACACAAGTTCATTTTGGCTGAGCTTTGAGTAGGAGCTATGGATTGGCTTTGGACCAGATGCAATGTAACCTCCTGAGAGGGCAGGTATAGAACTCTGATTGCCTTGTGGCTGATCCAAAGCCTGAATGGAGAAACCTTCTATCTCGTGTGGAAGGATTTTTCCCTGCAGGTCCTGGGGTAACGCTCGTGCTCATTTGCAAACCTCACAGCTTCCATCCAAATGAACATTACTGGTTCTGACTGCTCTGTGGACTTTCCTGTGCGCTGCAAAAGTGTTTCATGAGGAGCTCAAGGTCTGAGCCTAAAAAAAGCATGGGTTATTTCTTTGTTAAAGTCAAAGACTCATTGCAATTTATGAGAAGATAAAACATGAGGGTTTTTTTTCAATAAATAAAATAAGGGTTACCTATTTCTCTGGGATCTAGGGATTTAGGAGCAACAGCACAGGAAAATTTGACTGCATGCCAATGGAGGTGACTCTAAGCTCTCTCACATGGCCCTACCACTCATGGAGAATATGCTTCACCCTCATAAAGAGCACCAAACCACCTTCACCCTCCCTCTCCAACAGTTCCTCCAGAAGTCCCTGCCCGTGGTCCCTTTTACCTGCATCTTCAGCCAAGGAGACTGAGATGTCCCAGGTGGGCACATCAGTGAGCAACAAACGACAGGGCAAACTCTGTCAAGTCACTGGGGCTTCTGGAGAAAGACTCTGTATACAAAGACACTCTTGGGGAAACCCAAGGGTCACATTAAGTGGAAAGGGAGCACTTCATCTCTGGAAACACTTAAGAAAGTCTAAGTTCTAGTAAATGCCTTTTTACTCTGCTTCTACGTAGTTTCAACTGTGGTAACATCTACCAGTCCCAGCTCCTGACTTCTTGTGCTCAGCACTATATCAACAAAGCTGAGGAAGCTGCTCCCTGGCCACAGAACACGCGATGCTGTACCACCACAGAGAAAGGGACAAGCAGCTCTGAAGTGAAAGGGACTTTCATGACACAGTCAGTGAAGAATTGCTTCTGCAGCAGTCAATATGCTATTGGTCTTACATCTGTCATTTTCCTCACATTCCCTCATGTTCTTTTCTACCTTTAGTGAAATTCTCACAAAAAATGACTGATTCTCAGAAAGACTAAATGACAGCGCCATAAAGCAAATATTTTTCAATACTCAGGTTGCAGGCAGCTTCTAAACTATTCAGTTTCTTTTCCCATACCTTCTGGCTGTCTCTTTGTTTGGGGGAAGAAGTCAAGAATCTGCCCAAATTAAAATCTGCAGGTTTTTTCCCCAGAGTAAATACATACATCACAGCTAGCAGGTTGCTTGTAGAAGCACTTTTGAACCTTTTCAGACTGTGTTTTGCCTCCTGGAGTGGAGGGACCTCCTTTCCCTCTTCACAGTACCTCACTGGCCAGGCACATTGCTTTAGTTAGGAGTTGTTCTACCCAGTGGAATAAATATCCTTTTAAAAATTATTTTCAGATGGAAATAACGAGTTCTCTTTCACTGTCCCATCTTCCTCCCTCCCCCATCCCCCTGTGGAACATTCACCATGGGCTGCATCTAGAGATGGTGAAAATTTGTCATGTTTTTATCTTGTTGGAAATCTGTCAGAAATCCCAACTCCAAGACTTTTTTTTTTTTTTTTCTCCATAAAGCCTCTCCAAATTTCTTCCCCCCCCTCCTCTTCAAAAAACAAACAAAATAGCTTCCTTGGAGGAGAGAAGGTCAGAGCTCAGCTGCTTTGAGAGCTCATCCCCTGCCTGTGCCAGGGTGGCTGTGGTGTTCCCCCTTTCCCCAGTGAGTGCAGGAAAGGTCTCTGTCAGCAGGGACATGCTCAAAAGCACAAGGCCATCCTGACGTCGTGGGTACTTGGCAGCTGGAGAGCCGGTGCCTTGCTCGGCCTCGCTGCTCTGATAACTGGTGACAGTTTGGGATCCCGCCCTTCCTCCCTATCACCGGCTGGTTCTGCACTTATCTGACTGCATTCAGCACGGCTCCTGCAGCTATCTTTATCGATGACAAATCTAACTGGGGTTCATGGAGATGTTTCATGGGTATGGCAGTCAGAGCTGTGGTGGTGTTACGTATCTTCTCACTAAGCTGACCCCAAGAAATAAAACTGGTGAAGCACACGCTCACAAATCCCTTAACTAGCTGATGCTGACGTATCACATTATGTTAAGAGGAGATGTTAAATAAGGTTGATTGTCATCTGAAGCAGAGACAATGCTCATATTTTCAATTTACCCTTACTCTTAGATATTAGGTTAATTTCCCAGAGGTATATGAAAATATACATTCATCCAACTAACCTTTAGATGTTTGTTTTGTTTACCTTTAGAGGTTGTTTTAAATCTGTGACATAATCCTATATTGCTCTGATTTCATTTTGTTTTCCCAAGTCCTTGAAGGGAATAAACTAACTTTGGGTTGTATTTGGCTGGAGGCTCTACTTGCAAGAAGCCAGATCTGCTGCCCAAAAAACTGAGCCAAAGATTAAGGACAGATACCTTAGCAATGTCATATCAGATCTGTTGTTTCTCATTTCCCACTTCACCCTCTTCTCTGACCTCTCAAACCAAGATGAAAATCAACTCCTAATCCTGACTTCAGGTAGGCAAAATTGGGATGGACCTCTTTCTCAACACCCAACCACTTCTGTGCATTAACCAGCAGGAATGGTGTAACATATATCTCCCTTGCCTGCTCTGGCTCTCATCTCTGCCATTTTATCCAACTATCTCTCTCGTGCCAACTTTTGGAAGGACTCAAGCAGGGTGGTAGGAAACGCTTTAGCAGGAAGAGCACTTTACTATGGCATTCCTATTGTGTCATATAAATGTTACCCCATGGATATCCCCAGGATTATTGCCAGGAGTTACAGACCACTAGGGTTTCCTTCCTTGCTGAGCTGTGTGTCAGCTTTTGCTTTGGCCATGATTCTACATTCACAACAGAGAGAGTTCCCATTAAACCTGACTGAAATGGGAATGAGGAGACAGTTTTGAGTTTAATTCCTTGCTCAGAAAATTTCAGGATGAAAGGTCAAGTTCTTTTGGGAAGGTGGTTCAAAAGACTTGCATTTTGGGTTTTCTGCTCCACAGCATGAAGCAAAACCTCACATCTCAGTACAGCATGAGTAGCAAGAAATTTCAAGGAGTTTTGTGTCCGAAATCATCAACCAGAGATGATTAAAATCCCTAGTCATTTTTGACAGCCACAGCCAGAGCACACTTCTAGGATGCAGAAACAGTGACTGACTTTGCATGAGCTTCGTGTTCTTTTGGCAACTTGAAATATTGCTACAGCTGCTAGAAATAAATGAATCCTTCCTTTTTTTTTTTTTCTTTTTTTCCAATTTTTCATCTTCACCTTTTAAAGAAGAAATAATATTTGGAGATTTTGCCAATGTCTAAACACTTCTTTCCAGTGGCTCCTTGCATTTTCCCAGCCTGCAACTGAAGAGTACACCATTGTTTAGAGCTTGTTAGTGATGGAAATAAATAAATGACCATCATTGCAGCAAGCATGTATCTCCCCATGTATGCTGCTCCACTCACTCATAGCTGAGAACAAAACCTTAGTTGTTCTGTGTCATCTGACTGATCCTCTCCTTTTGCCTCCCTCTCTCTTGAATGCATGTGTAACGTGGCTTTATTTGCAACTCTGTCAGCCTAAGCAAGATTAATGTTTGCATGGGGGGGGAAAAGCTGGCTCAGAACAATATCTGCTTTGAGAGCCTTGCCCTAGAGATGGGTGCAGGAGCCACTTGGTATATTATTCCTTATTTATTTATTTATTTATTTATATTTCAATGTCTCAGTTCTTCTGTAGCAAGCGTTGGCTGCAGGCCCACAGCCAGATGGAACTGAACTGCTTTCTAAGAAAAACATGAGGAGGGAATTGCATTTTGATGTTGTAATTTCTTCGTAGGGGCATTTATTTCCAGTGGGCTTTTTCCCCTCTCACTCCTCCCCCACCGCTGGAATTCGATGTACAAAAGTCAAGGAAGCTATCAAACTGCTGCTGTTGTTGCTGGTTTGGTTTGCATCTGGTTTTAATACTGAAAGGTTTGGGGCAGACAGCTCCAGAAAGGGAAATCTACAGAGTGGACAGTGAAAGCAGTGACAGATTGCATCATGGTGCTCTGGTCCAGTGAAGAAGAGGAGTATTTTGAGTGGCTCTTTTCTCACAGCTTCACAGTCCTTTTGCTGGTGGTGAGTCTGCAGAGATCCTGCATGCACTGCAGGGGCTGGTCGGGATCCATTAACTCATTTCATCCGTCTAAACTGACAAGGAGCCATCAAGTGGCAACTTCATGTCATTACGGTGTGGGCTAAATTAGAAGAGGATGTTGAAGGCTCTACATGGAGTTTTTACATCCCAAGGAACAAATTCCAATTTAGTACAGGGATCAGCTCCATTCAAACCAGCAGTACTAGCCTGTTTTTACCCAGTGTCTCTGTTCTTCTCTTTCAGTAAATATATTTCAAATGCCCAAGCAAACCAGACATGTTTTCTGAGTGTCAGATGTTCCTTTTTCTGGTGGAAACAGAACAGTCCCAAATGCCTGCTACTCAGTTCCCTCAGCACAACAGCTGGCTGAGGCAACATGCAGTTGTTTAAGTAGTCTGCCTTCTCAGAGCACAAATGCAATATTTTGTTCAGAATCAGCTTGAAGATATGTCTTCTTTCTGACAGAAAAAAACCCACAAAACCCGAAGGTGAAGTATCTCTGGTTTTGTTACTTTTTTTTGCAACAAATAGTGATTATGAAGTCTACTTTTTTATTGTTTGGTGCTGCTTGGAAAGGGATTATTGGTGAAATAAAATACTGTGCCTTTAAGGTGTACTTTATCTCAACTCACCCCGTGAGCAGGCATTTCTTCAGAATTTCAATGTGTGTCCTGACTTTTTAGGACCCGTAAGTCCTAAGCACTAAAAAATCATCTTCTTGCTCATTTTGCATCTCTCTGGACATTGGGGAGGAAAGATTAAACAAGAATTATGGGCTGATTTATCTGATTTTTGTCATGAGATGGATCTCTTTCACAGAGAATGAGGAGGAGCAACTTTGCCTCTAAAAGCAATACACTGTATTTATGACCACTACAAAGTGCTTTCTGACCGTCTTATGGAGGAGGAGCAGAGAATGACAGAGCAGTGAATTTCTTTGCAAAAAAGATTAAACTAACTTAAATTTTTTTTTCTGCAGTTCTTTCTGGGACTCAGGTAACCCAAACGATGAGCTGAGCTGAAGAGGTCACGGATCACCAGAGCTTACACAATCTTACAAGTAGGATCAAGACATTTTCCTTACTGAAAAGAGTTGAGCAATACATGAACCTCATGCTCAGTTTAGCTGACTAACCTCTAATTACCCAGAGAGTTTAGAAGAAAGACTTGAGGGTGCTCCCTTCACATCTTCAAAGGCACCCACCTTAAAAACTCATCCCCTGCTGATTTTGAGAGAGCTCAGAGCTGCAGCATAACCACTGTTCTAGGATGCTACTGCTCCAGCCAGGCTGCTCTCTCCCAAGCTTCTGCTTCTCTTCCCTAGTCATGAGGTTGCAGGAATAAATGTACAAGAGGTGGCTTTAGGACTTATTTTTGTTTTCTTCAGGCATGACGTATTTGCTATTGCAAAGTACATGACCCCAAGGAATGCTCCTCACCATTGCTGTCAAATTCTGTGCTAGAGAGTGACAATAGAGTCTGTAAACACACAGGAGGGTAGATTCCTTGTCAGAATAGAACAGGAGGCATTCATTTTGTAAAGGTTCTTAATTTTCAAAGGTCACCTTTTGCATACCATTTGTTTCTAATCTCTTGGTTGCTGGTTTAGAAACAAACAAGTGGCAGGAACGAAAAAGGAGACAGAGCAGTTTGAAGGTAAAAGGGCAGAATGAGCTCAGAGCATAGAGTTGATAATGGTTTCTGGTGCTTTGGGATTAGGGTTCATCCAAGTGCAGCATACCGTTAGTTACCTGTGCATGTTCTTTCCTCAGCAATAAATAAGCATCTGACACATCAGGGAAAAAAAATAATCTAAAATACTTTCACAGTATTAATTCCTCTGGCTCTTCAAAAAGAGGGGTGTTGCTTTCCTCTCCCTTTTGTCTTTCCATCTATCTGATTAATGTGGAATTTGGGACAGAAAAGTAACCTGTCTTTGACACATTATTCAGGGATGCTTAAGCAGTCCTGGGATCAGTGGCGTTGCTGCTCCAATAAAGAACCTGTTTGTCCTCAGGTCTCCAGCTTGGGGAAAATAACTCACAGAAATTAAAACCACGGGCAAAAGATATTGCAACATTGCTAATGAAACACTTTTCTTGTGAGAGATTAGGGAAAATCAAGTATCCTTTGCACTGGGCATTAATTTCACTCTGTAAGAAGGATTGAAATGCAGGCTTCAGAGATTCTTTTTGGGCATAAAGAGAAAAGTTTGGAAAGTGGGTTGGTCAGTGGATGATGCTGGTAGAAAGCACTATGGACAGTGATGATCTGTTCTAGATACATCTTGGTGTCTTATTTTATGCCTGTGTTCCAACAAGTGAATTATAGCATTATCAGAATATAATCTGTATATAATGTTAATGAATTACATGCAACATTTTTCCCCCAGTGGATTACATATAATTACATAAAGAAGTAGAAACAACTGCATATGATCTACAGTCCTGTGAAAACAGCAGGGGACATAGGATTAGCTAAAAAATTTCTGACAAAACCAAGAAAAACTCCTCCCAGAACAATTTAAAGTTTACAGATGACACATTCTCAGTTCTTAGGACTAGCAAGATGAGACTTTACATCTAGAGTCTTTCAGACTTTTCCTGCTGTTTTACTTCTGAGAATAGAATGGTACTTTATTATCTCCTCCCAAATAAACTGCATGAGACTTCTCTGTTGCCTGCCAGCAACCTCAGCAGTGCAGTGCTCCATGTGCCATGGCCACTGCTGCCACAGCACCTTTCCAGTAGATGTAACGCCTCACTGCAGTTTTGAAGCCAGCTGCCATCTCCTCCTGCTCTTTCCTGTCCTGCAACTGTAGTGGCCATTCACCTGACAGCCCTGCCTGCCAAAGAGTGGGTACTTTTCTGCCCACGACAGACAGCAAAGAAATTGCCTTCATTGTCCCTTTCTTCCCGTGGTGGAGCACCATTTCTGCATGAGAGGTCAGTGATGGATCCATTGGGTTAGAGGCAGTTTCTTGTGGAAATGCAGTCTCATTTTCTTGTTCACATGGGAGGAGTACTTCACCTTCTGAGAGCTTCAGGACACAAGTGGGCCTGTCTGCAAACTGCACACCCACCTCTGCATTGAACAAAATGAAGCACTGAAAGTGAATACCTTCACTGGAGCTTACAGGGAATTGTTTTCTGCGTGTCCACACAGTTGTATCTCCAACATGACTTTCCTCAGGCATCACTAACTGCAGTGTGGTAGATTAGATAGCCTGGCCATCCAAGCCTTCTTTATCATGATCATTTTATATCTGTGTAGAAATCTCCAGAAATGAGGTTTGAGCCAGTTGCTCTTCCTTCTTGTATCAAGTCTGTAACCAGAAGATGCCACATTCATTCTTTTCCTGTGATCTGTCTGTATATCACATCCAGGAAAGAGCTTCCAGCATCCTCATGTGACTGCACACACTTCCTTAGTGAGGACGACACTTCCTTAGGTTTCCTATGTCTTTCTGTTAAGGAGAAAGATCCTGGATTCATGTCTCTGTTTTGATTTATTGCCCTTAAGATGAGAAATGGCAAAAGAGCTAGAGCTGAAAACTTACTCTATGATGAATTGACCATAGCAGCTTTATTCTCTCAAGCTATGTCAGACTGTGGATAAAGATTTTTCACATTTGTGCTGCATTTTTTGAGCCAGTTCAGAAGGATTCAACCATGTAGTTGAACATGTCTTTTCCCACCAATGACAGAAGGAGCTGTGGGAAGCATAGGCAGGAAAGTTTTCATCCAGCTGGAAAAGGCAGAGAGTAGGCAGGAGAAGTTCAGAGGTCAAGAGAAGAATAACCTCTTCCATCTGGAGAAGAACCCCAGAAACACCCATCCTTGGGGCCACATGCCATAATTTCTTTTCTCCTGCAAGGTAAAGTAGGTTTTTTTGGATGGCAATCCAATAAATCCAGTGGATGGTCCTTTCGATGATGGTGCATATTGGGGTTGACCATTCCTGAGCTTATACACAGATATTATTTCAGATAAATTCTGACACCTTAGATGTATTTTCATTTTAAAATAGAATTTGCACATTTCCTTAAAACAAACAAACAAACCCACACAAACAAACAAACAAAACCCACAAAAATAAAATAAGAAAGTAAATAAAAAATCCCAAAGCCTTTTATTGACAATGTCAGGGAGTATGTGGTATCACGCCGTTAGGAAAGAGGTTTCACATGCTGGCTTTCTGAAGACACAAAGGGAAAATGCCAGACTAGATCTCTCAAAAAATACGATTTACCCTGATAAGAGTGAGAGATTCCTGTATTACATGCAAAGTCACTCTTATAAATTGCTGTCTTTCTTTCCTGGGAACAATCAATTAAAAGAGGAACACAAGCAAAAGACACCCCTGTATTTTAATTATCACAGCATCTCTTGCAACTTTGTGGCTTCAGGGAAGCTTTAAGATTCAAAATTCAGAATATGTCTTAAGAGAATAATCTTTATTATTACTATTAACATTATTACTAATTTGGGGTGATGCTGCATGGGTTTTTTTAATGTTTGAAACTGTCAGAGCTCTATTTTCTATGGAATACATTGTTCTGAGACAAAGAATAAAGGCTTCTATATTTATAATTTAAAGTAATCAGAACAATAGCCAGAAAATTATCCTGACCTGCAATTCAGGAAGGAAATGTACCATATAAAGTGCTCTATTTTAAACCTCTAGAGCAGGTAAGATATACAAGAGAAAACCCATTTTGAGAAAAGCTAATACAAATGCAATAATTACTTTAAATTGCTTCCTTATTGCTTTTCCAGAGTTGTTACTAAAACAGGAAAGGATTTTTCAGTGCAGTATGTTCATCCTGAGTGTCCTTCTTAATCTCATTCACAAAACTCATAGCTTTCAGCTCCAGCCAAGCTCACCCATATGGTTATTTCAGTTTTAATGCTCTTCATAGAAATAGTGTATGCTCCCATCATCACAGCAACCAGAACATCAAGAGCATTCCAGATTTTCACTTTTAGAAGGGAAAAATTATAAATCAATTGGGAATCATTTTATTTGGTACAAGAGTTTCCTCTGGATTCCAGTGCCAGCTCTAAGCCCTAGAAGTAGTTGTAGAATAAAATGAAAGAGAAAATTAAAACTATAGCTGTTTGTTAAGGTTGCCTGGTACCAGTCACTATGTTCCAAATGTGAGTTGTCTGTGACTGCAGCCACCAGGAGAAAAGAAATGAAGTCACCATGAAGGTGTTAAATCAGCTTGAATGGTTCCCCTTACATTTTCGGGTGTTATGCTGTCAATTCACATGAGTTGTTTCTTGAGAGTAAACTTCTGGAGGTGATTTGAGTTCAGTTAAGAAAGACTTAGATACAGACTCATTCTTCTGGCAGAACCCGTTGCACTTCTAAACGTTATCTTTGAGAACACAAAAGAAGACAAATCTGTAATTTAGCCCAATAGATCATTTCAATGCCTACAAAGCAGAATAGAAGTTTGAGAACAGGGGTTTGCAGTTCCTACCTTCTCTGTCAGTGCCATACCACACTCACATCAATGCATTTGCTCACTCCCCATGGATGAAGTGATGGGCATTTAGTACTGAGATAACAATAACTTTCTAACTACACGTTGCATGAAAGGGAAACATTAGGAGCTATTGCCCAGAGGCAGTCAGACTATTTTGACAAACATAAATTCACAATCTCGGAGAGAAACTAAATTGAAGGCAGATATTTGTCAGGTTTTCTTCTCCACCCTTTTTTTACCAGATGTGCTATTGATCCAGCCCCCCTGGAGCTCTCCACAGCTGCATTTTCCATATAGCCTTTACCTGAATGATATTTATGATATGCCTTGGGATCACAGCTTACCAGAGGGAGTTATTTGGCCGAATGAGTATGGCAGGGCTCTAGACCATGACAGGTGCATTCAACACAAGGTGGCTTTCTCACCAGGACTAATTTACTACTGAGTTCATGACTTTTCAATGAATTCATTTGAAGGTGTCTTTCTCATGTTATTGCACAAGTGCACCCTTGTGGACAGAGAAACTGGTGACTGAAACCTTTCTGAGGGGAGAGTTTTTTGTTACATGAGGGGCAAAGCCAGTGTCATTGACCTGTGCTCTCAGGAGAAAGATGGCTTGCAAATGTTCAACAATACCCTTCTATCAGGGCTACATTTCTGCTATTCCCAGCACTCATTCACAGGTCAAAAAACATCTGATTTTCTCTGGATAATTCCCAGACACCAAGCCCACCTTGAAAAAGGCAGCCTAAAAATAAATGTATAGATTGAAAGAAACCAAGGACTAGTAGACCTGACTTCAGAAACATAGTAACCACCCAAAACACTCCTTGAAATGTGTAATATTCAGCCAAACCTCCAGACACTATCAGATTGGCAGTGAAGAGAATACTCTTGATAACCATAGTACCACCCTCTAAACATTCAAACAAGGTAACTCCTCCACAGACAGAGATCACAAATGTAAATGAGCCTCCTGAAGAACATATGTAAAATGCACGACAATATAATGAAGAAAAACCCTATTGACAGGACACTTTGTTATCACATTTCAAACTAGATTGGAGTCTGTCCAGAATATCCTGACACTACAGCCTTTGCTAGCTGATGATCATTTGAGAGAAACTGTCCTCAAACTTTCCCTTTGAACTTTCCAAATTGCCCTTACTTTGCAAAATACTTTATTAGAAGCAAAAATTCTCATGGTAAACATATCCCAAGCAGAGCTGAGCCATGCCAAAGCAATAGATTTAAAACTTGCTGACACATGTACATACCCCATAGAATAAGAGCCTCATTCCCATCCAAAAGAAACCATCAAAGCCTTGCATCCTACATGTACTCATCCCAGAACGTGATCTATTCTATCCAAAGCACCAAATGCCCTTGTGGAAAGTATGTGGGGAAACCCATCAACCACTGTGCACCACAACATTTTCACACAGACACGCAGTGCAAGACAGAAACAGCCGGTGGGAGAGCATTTCTCACAATGCAACCACGCTCTGTTTGACTTCTTAGTCTTGATCTTCAAAGGCATTCCACAATACACCCTCAAAAGAGGAGCTTTGGATGTCAAATTCCTAACTCTACCTCATTCTCAAAATTACAGCACAATGGAGGTGCTGATTTTATGTCACAATTTTTCTATGCTACAGTTAAAGCAATTTAACTGTGTCTCTGTGACACAGAAATTATTAACTTGCCACTTCTGTTAACATCTCTCTCATTTTTGTAGGTGCCATATACTCTTGTCTCACCAAACATCAAGCTGATAATCACCATTCAGCCCAAGCTGCAAAGCAGGTTTTGCCCATCTTTGTTAGCTGGAATGTTGTTTCTTCAGTTTCAGGCCCAAGAAATGCCCGGTCTTTGCTTCTTATCAGTTGTTCTAACCAGGGTTGTCATCTCTCCCTACAAAGCTCTCCTTGCTTACTTCATTAGTGAAGGTGATATTGTAGATATGGGGCCAGTCCCACTACCTACACAAACAAAAAACATGCGGATAATAGGCTCAGGTCAGTCTGTTTCTCCACAAAATACATGTATCACAAACAGCTCATATTTTCTCAGAGCAGCTGGTTCAATCCTTTGTATCCTTCATGCATTTGCTAGGAAGAATGCCACTTTACCCAGAAATCCTCACCTAGAGTGGGTTAAAATGCCCACGAAAAAGGTCAAGAAGTTATCTCCTTTCTCACAGATAGCAAAGTCCAGATTGGAATGAGAGAAGAGCAAGAACCTTCAGCAATGCTACACCGTGAACGCCTCTTGCTTAACACACGTGTTGATCAGTGATGACATAAGCTTTTGTTTTGTTGCTGTTTCCAGCCCCTGTGAGCATCATCCCAAACTGCTGGCAGCTTTAATAAGACAAACTAAAAGAACATAACTAACGGCAGTGACACTGATCCATTTATCAGCACAAAGAAAGAGTAAACAAGGCTGAGAGCAATTCTTGTGAGCTGCAGCTTGGCTGGACTAAAGGGTCCTCCTGTGGCAGGGCAAAATTTAGTCATATTTAAAAGGCTCCTAGTTTGGACTGTTCCAGTTTACCCTTGTTTAGTGAATGGTTTGTCCCAAGAACCCTCCTCCCCAGTTTCCTGTCCATCAAACTGTAACCCATCCCATTCCCTTGTCAATCCAAGTTAAGCCCTTGCCCTTTCTCCTAGAATGTTCTCTATACCACTCCCCTTGGGTGTCAATCTCCCTAAAGCTCCACTCTTTGTTCCAGAGAATTCTCTTGTACTCGGTGGTTGATTGGTTTCTATGAGCTCGCCACTCCCTTGTTGTTCCTCTAATGGTTTACAGGTTGATTGTCATGTTGTAAACCCCTCCCTGAGTTTTCTCTGGTTGGTTTGCTGTATGCTACTCCCCTTCTCTCCACTCCCCTGTGGGTGTCTGTGTCTTAGATCCTGGGCTCTGAAACAGTATCCACCTCGGAGCTGTGTCACAGTCTCTGGGTCTGAGCCCTGCCTCTGTCACTGCACCCCTTTCCCTGGGTGGGAGAATAAACCCAGCCTGTGGAGAACCTGCACACAGAGGCTCTCTCTCGTTCTTTGCCTGGCTCCGTGTCAGCACGCTGAACACCTGGGCCCACGGTTGCTCACCTTGAGGAGCCGTAGGCGGCCTTCCTGCTCCGCACGCCCTGCCGATCCCTTCTGGGAATTGGAGGTGGCCCCTGTCAGGCGCGGCCCGCGCAGGAGCTGGCGGGTTGGGCGGCTCAGGGGGAAGAATTGACGCGGGTCGTGTCATCCTCCGTAGACTGAAAGACCCAACACGACTAGACATAGGAAAATATGCATTAATTTATGCTATTTTGTCATGTAATCAGAGAGCAGTCTGCAATGTGTGGGGGAATTATTATGAGATAATTCTTGGAAGCTTGCTAATCATGTTGTTGCTTTTCAGAATTCAGCTTACACTCTAAACCCTCCTGGAATTTATTAAGATGGACACTGATACTTCAGGTCCCTCCACTCCAAGATGGACATAGAAATTGCTACACCAGGGAATTCTGACAACCTCTCTCTTGATAGCTTTGCTTTAAGAGTGGCTGGATGATTTAAGAAAAAGGGTAAGCCTCTCAGTACAAAGCAAACTGTAGAAAAGAAATTTTTTGCTAGACCATCATACAAGCTATGTACTCTGCAACATTAGGCTGTGACTCGCTTACAATTTTTCTAAACCATAGACAATATAAAGCCTAGAGTTCTAGACTGTAAAAGCTGTCTGTGTTTCTTCTGTGTGGACCAGCTGGGACCCTGGGAGGTTTCCCAATGTGAAAGATGGGTCAGCTTCAACTCCATGTGAATGTCAGGGTCCTCACTGGGACACCTGAGTCATTGGCTATTTCAGACACTTCATAAGCCTGAAGCATGGGTAGCTGCATGAGAGTGTGTCCATTCCCAGAAACAGAATCCTCAAAACAAGTTTGATTACTTCCTGATCTATTGTACATTCTCAAAAAGGTTCCTTAGAGTATCCAGAAATAGTTTTGAGACTACATGTTTATACAGTTGGCAGGCACAAACCTCTTCTCTCTGCTGTGGAATCATACAACTATCTACATGGATAAGGTATGTTATTCCCATTTTAGAGCTGGGTGAAATGAGAAAGAAGAGATTATTTGCCCCAGGGAACCCATAATTTCCAGCTAAATATAATTTGTCCCCTTGAGTTGCAAAACTTAGCTTTTTTTTTTTTTTTTTTTTCCTTTTTTTTCTTTTTTTTTCTTTTTTCCCTCCAGGCTTGGCAATATGACAGAAAGACTCCTACATTTACCAGAGCAGAGAGAACGCTGTTCTTCATCCATCACCTGCAATAAAGATAACCACTCAAGCAGAGCTGTCTGCATATAGAGAGGGATTTTATGGACTCAAGGTCTCTGTTTCTGGCAGGTGCAGCCCAGGCTGCTAGGAAGGCTAGGAAGGGTTAAAACAGCACTTGGTTCTGGAAGATGTATAGGAATTGGAAAAGACAGAGGAATTTGCTGAATCCTGGAGTGTGCAAATTCTATAGCTTACATTATTCCATTCTACCTAGAGAGGACAGGGCCTGAAGTATGCACAACATAGAAGAGGGAAGAGATGACTTAACCCAGGCTTAAGTGGACAAAGGTGCACTGGAGAATTGCAGCTAATCTGGGGAAGTGAACTAAGCTTTTCCTAAGCTCAAATTCACTCTTGACAAAGAAATATCTGAAAAATATTCCACATGGAAACAAAATCTTTTCTTCCTCTGCTGCAAAGGGAAAGTGAAGAGAGCAGAAGAATATTTTTCACCCTGTCCCTTTATTTTGCTCTGCAGGTTTGTGTGACTTCAGTTTCACCCAGCCCAGAGGCAGAGGCAATACAGAAATAAAGAACCTTTTTCTGTTTCCTGCACACTGCAATGAGTGACATAATGCTGCAGAGAGAAGCCCCATGAGGCAACAAGATTTTTGGTGTTATTAATTACTGTTTAGTAATTTTCTCCTGGGAACAGAAAAAAAAAAGCAACTGCAACAGGTCCTCACTTGTGAGTCAAGAAAACACAAAGGAATAGATCAACTGAATTAGTTTGGGGGTTTTGTTAATTATCTCCAAAGCTTTTAGCTTAAACTCATGTTCAGCTAATCCGTGTCAGCTGCATCTTCTCTTGTCAGCTGCATCTTCCCTTGCCAATACAGAGGTGAGTGTGAGGAATTTCTCCATGTTACTTATTTAGCTATTACCTTTTATGGGTCTCTGTGTCTCCCACGGACTTTCTGGCTGCAGACAGGTTGGCAAAAGGAAAACTTCAAACAATACATTTCTGAAGACTTTAAAACTTAGGCAGAGGGAAAGAACAGAGTCTGACAAAAGAAGCAGACACCTGTGAAGTCTGTGCTTGGACCTGGGCTGCTACTTTCTGTGCTAAAAACTACTTTTTGTGCTGCTACCTGGGCTGGAAACACAAGCGTATTGCCTCTGTTTCAAGCAGTGTCTGCCTGTCTCCTTAAATTTAGGAACTCACTGATACCTTTTTTTTAATGTTACCTTTTTTCAGTAATTTTCAGTCCTCATGTGCACATTTATTATAAAACTTATTTGCAGACAATGAAAAAAAATCTCATTTTTTCATGTAGTGTTCAAAACCGAAGGCGGAAACAGGCCTGTGGAGACGGTCTAAGCAGATGAACAATAGCCATGAGTGGGGGAGAAAGAGATTCCCATTTCACAATAAACAGTGATCCTCCAGAGGGAGGCAGGCAGTGAGGTGGTTAGTGGTCAATTAACAGACCAAACAAGGATTGCAGAGGCAGGACAGGATCTGGGAGGGTGGAGCTGAAGTGAACATGCTCTGAGGGAACTGAATGGAGTAAGGAATCCAATTACCCAGCCTAGGGCAGGGAGAATCCAAAATCAAATTCTACAAGTTGCCTGAAGCACCTGGCTAAGGCTGAAGCATGTACTGGCTCAGTGTACAGCCTCCTGCCCATGAACATCAGATAGTTTTTATGCTGGGCTCTCCTCCTCCAGGAGACCAATTCATTCTCCCAGATTCCAGTTGTGTTTGTGAAGTTACTACAAAAGTGTTCTGCTGTGCTGTGAATGCTTCTTTTTTGGTGTTTATTAACCTTGGCCAAGAAGCATCCTTCAATCTGGGAACATTGAGGAGCATTTAAATTTAATGATGCAATGAACAAGCTAAGGAGGTGATTACAATCAGAAGAGCCTGACTTTTTACTTACTGGAAGGGGAAAGGTTGGGAGCCATGGAAAGAATGAAAGGTGTCAGGTTATAGGTAATGTGCCCGTGGCAGGAAGGGAAGAAGGAACTTCAAAGAGACCGTGTCAGAAGGAAGTAGTGGTGGGCAGTATTATTTTGTCATGGAGAACCTGGACTAGCTGTGAGAAAAGACAAACCCAGAAAAGAAACCAGAGGAGACTAACAACAGATAAAAACACGGAGGAAGACCTCGAATGGGTCAGGAACTGCCAAGAAAGACGCTGGTCAGGAAGTTCATCCTCATAGAAATGTTAAACATTTGATGGTCCTTGGAATTAAATTTCTGTTCTGAAATTATGAAATCTTGGCAGTTCAGTTCTGAAATTATGTTCAACAGATTTCCACAAGTCTGCTCTTTGCAATCTCCAACAGAAAGGCAAAACACAGACTTGTAAGTCCAGTAGCAAGATGGGATTCTGCAGAAATGCAGGTTTCAATAACAGGAAAACTGAAGGCTACTAATGGGACAGAGAGCCCTGACAAACCAACCTCAAGATAAGAAAAGAAAATGATAAATTGAGATGCAGATCATCAGCACCTGTTAGGCACGCTAAAACACTGGCATTGCTGGAGACTGCTCAGACTCCAGAGGTATAAAGATACTTCTGTACCCCACCAGCAGGACAGCAAGGACCATGAAGGAAACTCCTGCAAAACATCTTGATTCTTCCATTCTATCTTGCCTGGCTGCAATGTAGACCTCTGAAAAGTCTTCTCGCACCCCTCGTTGGCAATGTTGGCTCCAGAAGAAACATCCACACACCAGACCTGGGACGTTTCAGAGCTGTTTTTACAGTTTGAGCTATTTCAGTATTTTAGGATGAGTTGTCTGAGGCGTGAAGGTTGTATCCAGCACAATGATTCATGGGGGTTAAAACCAGCACATCTTCCATGTGGGCCAGAAAAAGCCATGTGTTTTCTCCATTGACAACAGCTTGTCAGCACAACTGACACCTCAGTCACCAATCCCAGCACAAAGTGAATAGGCCAGAGACTGAAACTGCAGATGCCTGTCTGCATGGGTCTGGGATGTGATGTGTATCCTTGGGGAACAGGGCCAGACCATACTTTTCCAAGGAAGACATAACACAGTTGTTGTTTTCCCCATCAGCACCGTCCTGCCCAATGCTTACACACCTTCCAAAAGGCATGAGTGTCTTAGAAAGTCCAGGATATAAAGATTTCTATGCTGTTTCTGTGCTAAGAAGCAAGTGCTTTGTTTGGTACAGCATTCATTGATCTGATGCCGTGGCTGCACATATCTAGAAAAGACTGCACCACTCCTGAATTTGTATTTTGACTCAATGTGCTTGCAGAAGGAACTTCTGGCTATTTCTATTTTTCCTGGAGGCTCCAAGCAGTGAGGAAATTCAAATGTGGGGAAGCACACCCAAGAACTGACGATCTCTTGAACCAGAGATTGGCTAGAAAACTGGAGGCTCAGTTTGGCCAAACCTCATCAGTCAGACTTTGTTTTTGCCAAACCAAACCCCACACCAGAAATGGGTTTGGAATCAGCTTCCATTTTCTTGAAGCCACCAAAGTCCTGAGGTTATTCAAAGGTCTCTCTATCACCCCTCTGCAATCTAAAACTTTTTTCTGGAACATGTTTTCTGCAGATTGACTTGATATGCAAACAGAGGGTGAGAGGCCAAGGTTGTCTACAAGTTTTTCAGTGTTCCCCAGTTCTGGATGTGCCCCAGATACTTCAGGAATAGCCTTTCAAGTGGTGGTTTGGCCCTGTAGGCGCACACGGTTCTGGGAGGAAGAGAGTCTCATGTTCATAGAAAATAAGATTAAGAAACAAAAATATTGAGCAAATGGCTTTGAATCTGGAAAAATATGCTCAAGTTGGGGTGAAAATTCCAGTTGGTTTTAAATGAGCTAATTTGTTCTTTCCTGTACATCAAATGTGGGAAGAAAAGAGGAAAAAGAGAATAAAAGCAAAACAAAATCTTTACTTTTTAATCTGCCAGTTGTTCCTTCTGGAAAAACTATGTTTCTATGCCTAAACTGTTAGAATGGGACATAAAGAGGGCTGGGTTCAGCTTGCTGATGTGCCAAAAAATCCCTGCATGACCTCAGGCAAGTCACTTAGCCTTTCCCAGTACATTTCGCTAATACTGGGCCTAAGACAACTTCCCTTCTCCTGCTCATATACTCTCACTGCAAGGTCTGTGGAACAGGCCTGACTCTTTCAATAAATTTGCACAACACAGCATAAAATATTGCTATTCTTCTAGTTGGAACTCAGGAGCGAGTCTGTGATCCAAACCATGTTAACATCCATTATAAATCCCTCAAAGTCCAATTCTGGACTGGTTTCCAGCCCAGGCCAGTCTTAAGGCAAGAGGGGTTTACATCTTATAAAGAAGTCTGTAGATGTCAGTCTCCCCAAAGAGAGACTCTCTCCACCTTGAGCTGTGTTGTTGGTTTAGGCTCTTGTCAGAATGCACTTGCTCACACTTGTGGGATGTTTACTTTAAGAAAACCCACAGGTGGCCCCAGGTTATTTTGCATTCACAGTATTTTGCACAAAATCCCAGGGATGTGAAAGGGACTGTCTAGCAAGCGTCACTGTGATTTCACATGAGGTGCAGGTCAAGCCATTACCTGGAATTCAAGATTTACAGAAAGTCTTTTTGTGTTGTTTGTTGGGGTTTTGTTTGGTAAAACACTTGAGTGTGAACTGGGAAGACCACACACATGCAGCAGTTTCTCACCGCCCATGATCTGACAAGCCACTTAACCCTTGTGGTTTGCAACCAGCACTCACCACACTGCTCATTGAGAGCCCAGAGTCTCTGCTCCTACTGGGGGAAAAAAATCCCCAGGGAAATCCCCAGCTCATGAGATCTTGCCCATCAAAATTCAAGTGAAGGACTCGAGTATTAGGTTTGAGGAATGGGCAGACTTCAGGTGGGAAAGAGAGGGCCCATTCCCTTTCCCTGATCCAGAAGACCTGTGTTTTCCAGGGCTGTCTTCCAAACCCAGCACAGCCAGCCAAAGAAGCAGAAAGGACCACAGGAGAAAGCTAGCCGAGCTTCTCAGGGACTGGTGGTTTTGACAATTCAGGACCAAGGAACTCGAGATAGAATTGCTTCAGTCATCACAGCTATTCCTTAACAAACACAGACAACTCAGGGAGGAATTTTATTCTATATCCTCTGTGGATAGACATTTTGAAGTACCCTTCGACAAACTGCAAGAACTGTAATTAAAAGCCAAAAAACAGAGTGTACCTGCACGGAGAGGGAATGATGGTGAAGATCACCAACCATTCCTGCAACTGCAAAGAACTTTACAAATAACTTCTAAAAGCAGATGAGGCTGAAAGTGGTTCTCTGGGCTGTTGCTGCTGACATCACAGGGATCCTTTTTTCCAAAGTCCATATTGATGTCTGCTGAGATGGAAGCTGGAATAAACATGAAGAGACTTGCTTGGATGTTCTCCATGAAAGGTCTCTTAGAATGGCTGGTGCAGAAGCTGCTTTTGTTTTCCAAGCTGCTACACAATCCAAGGAGAAATCCATAATGCTTTGGCCTGCTGACACAGATGGACCTTTCATTGATGTTGGTGACAGCCAATGCTGGATCTGGCACGTGCGTAAGTAAATATTAACACAATTAATACAATTAAAAGTGACTATTTAACACAATTAAATAGCTGTTGGATTCAGCCAGCTTTGTGTCAGGTCATGGGGAAATACAAACCTATGCCCCAGTTCCTTGAGAGAATTTAGCTGATCAATGTCTGCAACACAAGACTAACTCTCATGCCCTGAAGATGTTTGAATGTCCCATGCACAGCTAGTAGGGAATGAAAACCCATTTATCCTTTTTCTGCTTCAGGCTTTTCTCCTCTGGGTGTCTACCGAGTGCAGCAAGACTTGCAAAGAGAGGTAATGTCTTTTTTGAAGCCAACCAACATAGCTGGGAAAAAAATCCACTCTGCTTTTAGGCTGGCTGACCCTTTGTCAGTCTCCAGCAAGGAGGATCAGCCTAATCCTCTCGAAGATGAAAAAGTGAAACAGTGATGGGTGCACTGAGCTCTGTGGAGATGCAAGGATCACATGCTGATGTCAGCCAGGGGTGTTTAGGACAGGAATATGACCCTTTTTACCTCCCCGCTTGGTTTTACACAGGGTGGCTAAATTAGCAATGGCTCAGGGCTGTTACCATGAGATCATTTAGCAGTTAATCTTTTATTTGGAAAGCTGTTCCTTCCCACAGAAGTAAACACCCACCTTATCAGGCTTGCCATGGCAAAGGATGTTGTCCAGCTCCCCACCTGCTGTCCTTCCTCTCATTAGTGGTTTCCCTCCCTTTGCAGCCATTCCCACCCACCATCTGTCAGAACATGCTGCACACCCAGAGCCCCGCCAGCGATGCTCATGGACGTGGCCTGGTCACAGCAGCCCAGCCTGTGTCAGGAAACAGCTTGTTCCAAGCAGGGATGGGAACATGCCTGGCAGACATGAGAGTGTCTGACCCTCTGCTCCGAGGCAGGGCAGTGCCTGGCCACTCCCCAGAGCCCCTTGCAGCTCTGAAAGGCCATCAGTGAAACCACAGGTGATTCCTATCAATCGTGCAAGGAAATAGACAGCCTCAAGGCCAGCGATAGCCGTACACTGCCACAGGTAGAGAATGTTTTGCATGTCCCTATACATTTCATCTCCACCATCAAGCCCTTTTTCACCATCCTCCATTAAGTCCTAAAGGAGCCTGCTGGGAGGAATGCACCCGACTCAATTATAATTTGTCTTCCCTGCTGGCAAAAATCTAGGGCCTGTTGTTGTTTTTAATGCAGAAGTTTCATTAGAGGGCCCAGATGCACTGGTTGTGTAAAGCCACGTAAGTCCCTTTGAAATGGCTTCCTGTTTAGCTCCAGAAAATGCACAGAACATGCTGTGATGCCGGGCTTCCTTCCCTGCTGCCTGCTGCAGACTATACAGCAGGGAGATTATGCGGTAGAAAAACATTGTTTCTGACACTGAGGTCCAGAAATGAACATTTTCTGAGGATCTGACCCAAAAATTGCAGAACAAAAAACTCCGGCGGTGACTGCACTGAAAAATACAACAGATATATTTCATGCACAGCAAAGGGTATGTGTGTTATTAGTTTTAATATCAGTCATATAGTCCTGTGAATAATCTTAAAGCACCTTGCACAACAGATCCTGAGCTTGTCTCACAGAGGATCTGCCACTACATTAAGCATAGAGCTCAATTCCTATTTGTTTACAGTCAGTGCTTCAGCCAAAACTGCATTCCTCTCCCTCACTACTTGACAGAGCCTCATCTCTCTGACCACGCATATGGACACAACTCAATTTCTTCCTGCAATATCAGTCAAAGCCACTCCAACCTTTTACTGTTAGAATTTTGTGTTACTTTCCTGACATTTGCATCCAACTATTTGCATTTTTTCTAAGGCAGAGGTGGAGGCAGGGAATCCCTCTGAGGGCTCATGGACTCCCTGCCACCATGCATGCCTCAAGGTCTTCCAAAGAAGCTGTTTTTTCCAGTCTCATTTCTCCGTATAAGCCCCATATCCCTATGTATAATTGTAGATTTGTTCTACCCCTCCTGATTTTCTCTCTGCTTTCCAAAGCCCTACTCAGATCATTGTATGTTTTTTGCCAGGCAGCGTACAAAATCCCCCTTCATCCTTGATTCACCCCAACACAGAGGGAGCATCTGAGCAGTGGAAAATGGTCCCTGACTCGTTCAAAACCTTCACAGGATTCTCAGGTGCATTTGATACCACTGTCATTGCTGTCCCATCTGCCAGAGGGAGCTGCATTGTATGTGGCCTACAGCCTGTCACCTGCTCAGAGCTGCTGCCGGCCAGGCAGCAAGGGCTGAGGAGCACCCATCTCGTAGGACAGCAGCCGCCAGCTCGTGGTAGCAACACACAAAATGCAAGAAGGAGTAACAAAATCTCAGCTCCATCTTCCCCCAGCATATTCCCACTTGGAACTGCTTGCATATTGTATCCAATGATCTGTTCCTAACATGTTCCTGTTTCCTAAAAATATTAAGGTTTTAGGGTTTGGGGGGGTTTGTATTGGGTTTTTTTGTTGTTTGTGGGTTTTTGTTCTGGTTTGCCTTCTGGTGGAAACAAACCTTTCTAGGTTTGTTTGGATTTGGGGGATTTTGTGTGTATGTGTCCTGTCACCACTCTCTGTGACAGAAAAGGCTGCAAATCTCACAGGCTGGTTTTTCTATCCTTGATAAAATTAGTACTACAAGTCCTGGACACCTTCTGCAGGTCAATTTTTCATTTAAATGGTACGTCTCAGCTCTAAAGCAAAGATGGCTGCAGTTGTCCTTTAGTAAAAAAGCTCTATTAGGAAACCAAACATTTCCCCTTCATCCTCTCCATCCACTCTCCAAATAATTAAATTCACTGGCAAATTCCTAGGAAGCAATTGTCCAAAATCTATCAGCCTTTAAAAAATCATTGGAACAGCTAATCTGTAAATCCTGCAATTTAAAAAAAAAAAAGAAAAGAAAAAAAAAAGAGGGGAAAATAATTTAATTTGGTTGCTTTTTCAGAAAAATTAACCATGTGTTTCACAAGAAGATATTGTTCCAGAAGAAATATCAAGAATTGTTTTGAATACATTAGGCTAGATGGGTAAAAGCATGACACAAATCCTGCTATTTGGAAGAGTTCTCTTACATAAAACATGTATCAGAAAGCAAACAGCGGTACTCTGTGTGTCTCATTTTTCCATGTTTTGAGATATTACATCTCCCTGTGCAGTTTTGCAGCTTTCATTGTAAACACTCATCTTTCTACAACACAGGGAAGTCTCTCTCAGGTAACCAGTACCACACTGCCAGAGCTAGGAATGCCAAAGCATTAAAGAAGTAAACTTTTCCCAAGAAGTTGGGAAGTTTAGTTGTATACTAGTTTTTTGGCTACTTTTTCCCTTGAACTGTGATTATAGGTCTTTATCATTTGTATGGTTGAAGGCTTTGTGAGAGAACCTCACAGGTAACCAGAGCACCCACCACAACTTCTGTAGTCCGTACATGCCATTCCTGCATCCTGCTGACACCAATGCTCACTTTTATTCTGCTCTTTAATCCCTATGAACTCCAAATACTCATGAATCCATTGAACAAATATTGAGATTCAATCTGTCAATCTGGATAACTCAGGTCTGGATAACCCAGGTGCTGAATTGACCCATAACTGGTTGGGGACATCTGCAGGCAAAACATTTAGCACTACAGATTTCACACACATACATACATACACACAAGCCTGTTCTTTGAAAAAAAAAAAGCCTAAATTACAAAATATCAATTTTCAAACCTTCAATTAAGCAGACAAATACAATAACCAACCCATTTCTCCTCATTCCTTCTTAAGAATTCGGAAGTACTATCCTAAAGGATAGTCACAGCAGGAACTACATCTAAAACAATAATTAATATACTGAAAAAACCCTTTCTCAAACATCCCAGCCTGCCCATTTCCACTGGTGAGCAGAGCTGTGTCAATGGATTTGTGATGTGACGTCAATCCCATGGCTGAAGGCTGAACTTTTGTATTTACATCCATTGTTCAATAAGCTGCTAACATCTCTTCTCTAACCCAAACTTTATTAAAATCAGAAAGACGCATGCGAGTGTTTTTCCAGAGAAGACAGGCTATTCAGACTTGATACTGAAAAGTGATTCCCTGTGGTAAGGAAATGAAGAACTGCAAAGTGCTTAAAGAGACATATTTAATGCCTCTAAGCCCTCATATTGAGTTAACAACTAGCACGGTCTTGGCTTTAAGGATATAGATTGATTCTCAGGCTCCCTTATTTCAATAATCCCCCCAAAGTAACTCAGCTAAAACTCTTTTTCTCTACAGCAGATGATATGGGGAGGATTATTTGTTTTAATTGTTTTATTTCTTTTAATGAGATGTCACAATGGCTAAAAGATACCAAGATGTTTTACAGAGCAATGTGTAGAAGGGTATCACTGTTCTCATGAGAGCACACAGGTGTGCACTGGATAATGAGGAGAAAGCAAAAGGATGTAAGGAGGTTATTGCTCCCATAAAGGAGCAGACATGATGCTCAGAGAAGGAGAGGTGGCAGAACAACAGGCACCCCAGTGACACAAAAATGGAATACGAATTGGAGAAGGCAGGGGCGGACTGGACATTAAGGAAAAGATTATATTATTGCCAGGAGCTATGGGTAGACCTTAATGAGGAGGAAGGTGACCATTAGACTGATATCTGTCAGGAGCAGGTTAGGGAGTGGAAATCTGGCCGTGAGCCAATTAGATACTCCGTGTTTCTTTTTAGGTCCCTGTCAGCCCTGTTTCCCATTTCACTCTCAGAGTATGAAGTTGCTTAGCTGTGCATGGAACAGCAGGAAGGCATCACAGAGCCTCTTTTTTTCCTGTCAAGCTCCCTCCTGGTTCAGACCATCTGTAGGCCCACTCAGGGGCACCTGAGTAAACTGTACAAAGCTCAAGCCTAAACCTACATTTATTAGAGATGAGGATACTGTGAGAAAGAACTTGTGTAGCACAGACGGAAAAACAGTCACCTTTGCCTGATACAGATTTGGGGACAAGCTTTGACTCTTCCTTTCTGACTGCAACATGTCTGAGCTTTTTCTTACGACAAATACAATCCACCCTTCTAGAAAAGACAGAGATAAAACATGGGAGACTTGCTCCAGCTTGTTCTATTTACCTTGCTCAATTTGAGAAAGAGTTCAGATATCTGAACAGAATATAGAAAGTACAACACTGGCAATAGCGTTAGAGTTTTACCCACAGATATTCATCTAGAAGGCACTTGGGGAGTTCACAAATAAATAGCAATAAGCATCATATTCAGCATAGATACAGATTTTATACCAGGAGTGAAAATATAAGCAAGCAGGCATAAACTAAAGCCAACAAGGACTTAGATGAACTGAATAATTGTGAATTTTAAAATCAGAAGGGCACCTATGAGCTCTCATCTGATGGCCTGTGTATAAAAGCCAAAAAACTCAAAAGAAGCTTTTAGCATTCAGCTAGTAAGTTCTATTGAAATTACGGCAGAGATTTTTAAGAAGATATTCATAAAATATTCTAAGTTTGGGAAATCCCAACACAAGTCCAGAGAGTTTGTTGGAATGATTAAACACCTTCCATTGTTTAAAAAAGTAGTAATCTGAAATTTATTTGTAGACTAAATTCATGTCAAATTTATTTCCAGCTGCTAAATCTCATCATGCCTTTTCTGCTAGACCAGGATTATCCTGAGTCAATTGTGGTCAAGAAAGCACTCAACAGCTTAATGGAGCTATACTGTAAAGAAAAAAAAAAGGTAATGCTAAAGAGAAAAACAACACATCCCACCCACTTGCTGTACTGTCTGTGGTTGCAAGCCATCCCTGGGCTCCCGACCAGCTGGGTGAAATACCTTGGATGGCCAAGTGGGAGTTGCCCCAGAATGATTTATAAATGACAATTGTTTCAACAACACTGCATGTGATGAGCCCCAAGCAGGCTGCCAGTGATGTGCACTGAGCTGCTCTGGTCTACAGCTCCTCACATCCAGCACAGCCTTTGGGAGGGAGTCACCACCACAGTGCTTAATGGCTTTAGAAATGCTATTTACCTTCTCTCCAGCAAGGGAAAGTGACTGTTCAGCTGCAGTGATAACATTATCAGGTGCCCCTTTTCAAGGCTGCTGCAGCCATCTCTTGGACAAAACTCCCTTGAAAGCACTTGACAACGAAGAGGTAGGAAATGACAGCTGGGTGTAGAATATAGTGAACAATCATTAGCACTGGTGAACAATCATTAACACCATAACAGTTGTTGCCTTTAGAATTGGGGAAGCGTTTTCCCAGAACTGAGGATGTCTGATCCTCGGCTGTGTCAGAAGTGTGCCTGTTCTGAGCTCCCACACAGCACTATCACTCCCTGCCCCAGCTTCCCTGCAGGGAGATGTCCAGCCAGCCATCATCTAAAAGAATCAGATGATTCCCTGAGTTGGGTAATTTCTTTCTCTCCTCAGGAGGCAAAGGAATAAGGAACAAAGCAAGAAGGACAGGAGAGTAGACAAAGGGTATTGGCTATCAATATTTAGGGAGGGACATACAAGCAACTAAGACTGAAGATTCTGTCAAAATTTTGATTTAAAAAGACAAGTGCTGGGAAAGAGATGAGTTTTTCTTTTAAATCACATGGAAAATTCATTTTCTCTGTGTGTCCCATGGGATAAGAGACCAGCAAAAGAGATCTATCCTGCTCCAGAATTTGGCATGTATCTGAATACAGATTTGGACTGTGCTGATCCCTGCCAATGACACTTGAGTCAGACCAGACTTAGCCCAATCTGTGCCTCTGAAAACATAGTTCTCCGCAAAGCCTATGAGCTCTCATACTCTGACTTGTAAATGGAACATATTTCCTTTAATATCATGAAGAAAGAAGAACTGGGGCTTGTGTCTGCCTGCATCCCCTTCATGTCATTTTAACAGAGTGGCTTTTAAGAGCATAAACACCCACTCAAAATTAGTACAAATGTTTCCTTCATCGTCTTGTTCTGACACTAATGGGTAAAACATATTTCCACAGTGCACATCCAGCATTCTCACTGCACAGCTCTCCTGTCACCAACAGCAGCTGATGCATTCAAATAACAATTGGCAATAAATAAAACTGACAAGAGCAAATTACAAAAGCAGGAGCTGTGGCGTGGGGAATACTCACAAGCCAGAGAGGCATTACAGTCCTTTCGCCTTTAGGTCACTACTATCCACTAACACCCAGTTTGTCAAGTTAGGCTGACTCTTTCTTGTCCTTGGGCCTGGAAGATTCCTACAGAAATGCAGGGCTTGTGGCCAGCAGGAGATCCCCCTCCCCTTTCCATGGCTGGTGTTTATTTCTTTCCTACAAGTCTACTCCCCACTCACATACTTTTCTCCTCACAGTTTTCTCATCTGACCTAATTTATGAAAAATGGAATTATATGCAGTGAGATCAGTTCTTGAGCTATCTGTATAAGCAAATTCACAGGGCACTGCAGACTATGCATATCTATTTGGCAACATTTCTAATTATGTTTGTCTTTACACATTAATAAATGTATCTTCCAGTACTCTGGTCAGAATATTCACCAGCAGAAATCTCCAATCCATCCTGAGCTCCATGTAAAAACTACCCAAACCAGAGGTAAATTGGATGTTGTCGTAACAGAACTTTTTAGTGTCAATGGACATTTTGAGTGCTGAGGTAAGTGGAAGATTATAGCAGAATTATTTGTTAACAGGACTGGCCTCAATTTCTTAAAGACAATTTGCCACTCTGGGCCTGAGCTCAAGAACCAAGGTGCTCCCACCCATCCCTGCATTGTGGCCAAATGTTCCCAGAGAAACAAATAGCTCATGTCATCTCCAAACAATTGACTTTCACCCGCACATCCCCGATTCTGCTTTCTCTCTAGCTGTCTTTGCAAAAGGAACCTCTCTGTTGAGACAAGCTGTCTGCACTTCCATCTTTTTGGATATCATATAGGTGACATTACCAACTGTCACCATGCCAGGGATAAAGTGAGCACCCCATGTATGACTCCACAAGACCATGTCTTAGCTCCCTTCAGATTCATTATGAAAAGTCTCCCCTTTCATAACAAGTACACAAATGTAAATAGCTAGCTGATGCACAAGGGATTATTATCCATATTAAAGGATCAATATCATGTTTGCATCCTTTCTCTTGTTGGAAGATCCAGTTGTCTCTTGTAGAAATTTGTAAGGTTGGGAGCATATGGGCTGATTTGTTCTACTTTCCTGGAAAAAAAACAACCCAAGGCTCTATGTAGCTCTCAGAGACTGCAGTGTGTTATCTGCCATTGCCAGCAAGAAGCTTACAATTAGGCAATAAAAACAAGCTAGTAAGATCCAGGCTCACACAGACATATGAGTACCCTTTTTTAGATGCTCATGTCAACTAACATTAAGTACCTAATGCTAGCCAGAAGAGTTTTAAGAAGAAACACTTTAATGATACCTGATATCTGGAGGCAGGTTGTTAAGTCAGTGCTTGCCATTTGTGGGAAAACAAACAAACAAAAAAAAAAGATAATCAAGAACCAGATGAACCAGTCTTAATGTTCTCAATAAGAAATTCATTACATTATTCTGCATATATATTGTAAATGCAGTTACTTATCAAGATCCCAGTGAAGATCAGCTTTTCAATCCATTTCTATGTAAATTACTTGATTGTTGTATTCTACTAAGGCAGTGCTGAAGTAATTTTAACTTGTCAAATTTTGACATAGCATTTCAATGAAATTCAGCAAGGTTCTTTGAAGACTAATGTGTCTTAGTGTGTCTTCTGTGCCCAGGATTTCTGATATTTAATTATACCATATGCAGCCGAATCTCCCAAAAGAAGTGTGAAAATGTACTAATTAATAGGAGGGTGGAGGGAGAAAGACAAACAGCTAGTCAGAGGATAATACCTCTATGCATCAGTATGTTCCAGGGTAAATTAGCTCCTGTTAAGCTTAAGAAGTCTTTATAGGGGTTCATTTCTCATCTAGGGCATATCAGTGAGGCCTCAATGAAAGCTGCCAAGGGATAAAGTGAAGAAGCACCCTAAGAGACTAAACCGTGCTTCCTGGAACTCTACCTAGCTTGAACAACTCTTCCTTGACTCCTTTCTGGGAAAGGGTTAAGAAGAAAGACTGAGTTTGGACACATTTATTATCATACCTTGAAAGTGAACTCACTAAGAGAGAAGCAGAAAGAAGGGAAGACTAATTTGTTCTCAAAGACTCTTGATTAGAACAGATATTTTCAATTATCTATGATTGTTTTATCTGAATCTTATAAGGATCAAAGTAATTTAATCTGTCAGTCAGATCTGGTCTCCAGCTCACATCTGGAAGAGGAAAAACAAACAACTGAATGCAAGGTGCTGTTCTCAATTACAGTCATCTAGGTAAATAATAATTATATGGTTTGCTCTTGTTAAGGGCTAAACCTCAGGATGATCCACAGAAATGGTCTATTAGAAACACTGGTTTGTGAATTTAAGTTTAGACATCAATGAGTTACATTTCCTAAGAGAAACACACTGTCAGAACTGCTTGTGTTTTCTTTTAACAATTTGCTTCAGCACTAAAAAAAAAATTAAAATCTCGTATTATTTTTTTGCTGTCTTTCTATTTTTATTTTTTAGAGAAGAACCAAATGTTCCTACCAGAAATTAGCTTTGTGATTGTTAAGTTTTCGGCAGTAATTAATTTACAATTTTTGATTCTGCCTAATAAGTATCTTGAGCCCTGGATCTTCAGCACACCAGAGGAACCTTTATGGCTGAGCTTCAAACTTCTGGTTTGTAACTTATATTCAGCTTTGCCCCTGATCAGGTGTTAAGATAATAAGACGTGACTGTTGGCAGTTGGAGAAGGTGCCAACTTAGAAGCTGTCTCCTGCTCTATTGCATAAGAGTGAATGCTGGCAAGCTAGCAAGCAGATGCCAGATGAGTTACAGCACAGAATTCTACAGGAGGAGAGGTTTTTATGTTACTTTCATAGCACTTATAACCAGAATTTAATGAACTGGAGCTTTGCAGGTCTCTAGCAGTTTTCAACCAACCAGTAGTTTCAACAGACGACTCCCGAGAAATTTTCGTAACAAAACTAAGAAAAACGACCCATTATCGTTAGATGTCGCTGTGCCCAGTTTTGTGAGGGGAATCCTCACTGGCGTTCCCAGCTAGCTGAAGGGAACAGCTACAGTAATAGGCGCAGCTCCCAGTCCCAAGTTGTCACTGGCTTGGGGACCTGGACCTGCTGCTGTGAGTCCTTTTCCCTCTTATCCCCCAAAGGGAGGAGAGCAAGCAGCTGACGACAGCGGAGAGAGAAGGCAGACTCAATCCTGGGGGTGAATCTGAGTTTATTGGAGTCCCGGAAGGGAGCTCCTCAACCGAGGGGACCCAGCAAGAAAGAGCCCCGAGCAGGACTGTGCAACACACTTTATACAGGAGGCGTAACTGTGGGTGTTAACCAACGACTTCCAATCACGACCCAGGGGTGTGGAAGTACAACAATGATTGAATTATTACAGAGCCAACCAGGAAGGAGGAGGGAGGGACCCCAGGGACCCCAGCCTATCACTCGACGCCCTCCCTGGAACCTTCCAGGCAAAGGGAAGAGACAGCCGAGTGACAGACAAGGCCCTGAGGGAGGAGGTACAGAAATTGACAAGGAACAGTCTAGAGAACTAGGAGGGGAGACACAGATTGACATAGGGTTAAACCACAACAGAATATAACATGGGGGAGCACTGGACGCAACCATATGTTGCACACTGCAACATCTAGACTTAAGTACCTATGATGTACTAGAAAGGGAAAGTATGCGTGGGTCCACAAACTCACGAGGCTGAGAATCTGAGCAACAGACTCTTGAGTCAGAGTAGCGAGCGTGTAACCACCTGAAGCTACATCAATCATAGCCTTGCGGAACCAAAGCCTTCTCCTCCCTCCTCTTTTATATTCCCTGAGCACAGACTTCTCTGGACAGCTGTCAGACAATCAGAGATCTTGTCATTAAATACTTTCTTTCTACCATGGCAGAGATTTGCTCAGCAGCCTCTTCAACCTGGGGCTGGCGAAGCAGCTCTGACCACCTCATTCATCTGACCAGGAATCCCATGTCAAGACTTTGGTCTACCCCTGTCTCACTGAAATGAACAAACAGCCCTTGCTTCTGCAAAAATTACCAGAGTATTATGCAGGCTCTTGGGAACACCCATTCTTCACATCACACAGTCCTGCTAAGGACGGCAGCCTAGTGGAAAAGAAAACAAAATCAAACACTCCACCGTTTAGTGAAACTCAAAGGTTTCAATGTGCCCACCCACAATGAGGCCAATCCAAACTTGTCTGAATTCAGGATTGATGTTGGACTCACACACAATGAGTAGGTAAACTTGGCACCTTGCTACTTTCCAAAGACTTGAGGCAATCAGCTGGATGCTCTTCTTGGGAGACCATGCAGCATCTTTGAATCCATCTATTGGAACAGAGGTCACTTTGATGTATAAATAGCCTTTCACTGCCTTTCAGAGCTTCTCTGTCCCAACCTAATTAAAAGAGCTACAGGTCCCTTCTGATCAGTTACTGTATCTTGCAGCAGAACATGGACTGCCCAGCTTCTCCACTGCTGCTTCTGTTAAGCCCAGTAACTTCAAAATTGGGTTGGTAGTTACTAAACTTTCTGTGCAGATGACAAGTGATGTGGATTTACTACACCTTTGACATAAAACTAATTACTTTATTAAACTTTCTAAGGAAAGAAAAATTTGAAAGAAAAAAACAAAACCAACAAAAACCCAAAACCAAACCTGGCTGGTTGCACAGCAACAAGAAAAAAAAACCAACAACTAAAAAACCCCTCTGCAATTTAATATTCACAGATTTGTGGCTTCTGTGTCAGGGACTGGTCCTGCAATTTCTTCAACTACTCGGTTACACATCCAATTTTTCTGCCTGCACATCTGTTTATTGGCAGTGCTTAAGTCACCCCTTAATCCTTTTTGTCATAAAATAAGTTTACCTAGCTCCTGTATTATCTGCCTGCAAGGCATATTTGCCGTATGCGAAACTGAAACCAACTTTATAAGTATAATGGTCAGTGTCATCAGAAATTAGGGTATTCATATGTAAGATGCTTCTAATGGTTTAAAATTGTGCCAGAAAAAAAAATGAAAATTAAAAAAAAAAAAAAGAAACCTGCTTAGCCGTGTAGATTCATTCCTGTGGCAAAGTTTGTAGGAAGAGGTAAGGTTTTTAATTAGACCGACTGATATGCCTGGAAAATAGCAGGCACGTGCTTTCAGGCACATAAGCCCTTTGTCAGGTCTGAAATACAAGAAAAACACTTCAGGCTAAATACGGGTTGAGAACAAGCTGCTTTGAGTCTAACTTTATTATGTTAATCAGTCAATTTGAGAGAAAGGTGTGCTTTGTGTTGTAATTCCTCAGCTCATTACATGTGGAAGAGTTCTTAAATTCCAACGTGCTGATATGCTTAGGACACATTTTATTGTACAAGTGGCTCATCATTCAGCCTAATAAGGAAAACACCCAGGAAATGAAACCCAGTAAGAGCAAAGGGCACTCGATGCCTATCTGTGTCTGGTCGCTGACACTGTATTTGGGAATGTGGACCAGTTCGGTGACTCCAAATACCCCCTTCCCCTCCCATTTACAACATTGCCTTTATTGGAAATAAAAGAGAGGTCAAGGAAACTATTTCACCAAATATCGGTTTTGCAATAATCTAAATGGACAAGCCTACATTCACTTCACTGGCTCCACTGACATTAATTGCACAGCAACATAGTCCGTGTATTTCAAGGGCAGGAAGACCTATTAGATCATCTGCTCTGACCTCCTGCAGAGCTGCATGTTGTATTATTTAATAAAAAACAACTGTACTGAGCAGGTGCTCCAAGCCAGACCCCTTCATTTCTCATTCAGTTTCTAAGCTTCCAATTCTTTTCCACAGTTACTTAAATCTTTGCATGTTGCAATGCTATACAATAGGCAATGTCCTGACCTGAACTCCTTCAGGGTGTCAGTATCAGAAAAGCAAATATTTAGATAAATGGTTGTGATAGTTAATGTAAATAATGAAGCAATAACAGTGAAGAAGAAATATTTCCCGGAGGTTCAATGCACAGCTAGGAGGACCTGATGCTCTGAACTGATTTTGATCAGTTAATAAACGTCTTGCCATTGTCTATAAATAGATTATTGTTGCTATTTTTATATCATAAAACAGAAAATTAGGCATACATTTAGAGACCTGTGGCATATGGCTTTGTTTCTGGATCACAATTGCCACGTACATCATGCAGAATAAATGTTTGCAACCCTGACTGGTTGAACCATTTCTACAGAATCCATCATTACGTGTCAAAATTCCTCATTGGCTCATGAGCCTCTTGTTTTGCATGACCTGTTGCTTTCCTGAAAACAGGAAAAAAAGACAGCTGAAGGAAGGCCTTTGTCTTGAGGTCCCATTTCTGTCTCTCTGAGTAATGTTACTGTGGGACCTACAGGTCATCTGGCATCATTACGGGAATATTCAATTATCCCTGGGAAATGTCATGTCCCATTGCTGTGGCACTGATGAGCAAACCACATAAAACTAAAAAATGAATTTGAAAAGCAAACCCTTAAAGGCTTGGACATCTCTGTGAGTATAGTCTTGAGAATTTTTTAGTGCCTCTGCCAGCAAAACTGTTTTACAAATTTTCAGTGTTCTGCCTATTGCTTTGATGTCTCCCTTTTTTCCCCATTCCTGCCTAATCCTGCTGGTCACAGGAAGCAATGAAACAAAAAAAAAACCCCATTGTCTATTAAAGAGGCACAAACTGCAATCATTACAAATCCCTGCCACATTTTTGGGACTGGTGCATTCTTGCACTTCACTTGAGATAATCTGGTCCTGGAAAATCAGGTAACTTCAGGTCCATTTGGATTAAGATTAGGCAGAGGTCTTCTACACTTGACCTGACCCAATACTGCAGATCACAAACTGGAAGGACCCGAGTCCTTTTTCTGCATAGCTTCCCTTCTATAGTGTCAGACTGCTGAATGATCTCTGACAAAACAGGACAACATTGAGCTTATTTCTTGTCTTTTTCCTCAGAACTGGCCCATTCAGTGCAGTGGCTTACCACTAGCTGGCAACTAAATATCATGTGTACCTCACCCCATCATCCAGTGGGATGGGGAGGAGAACTGGAAAAGAGGGAAGGTAAAATCCTTGGGTAGAGATAAGAACACTTTTAATAATTTAAATAAATTAAAAATACAATAGTAATTGTAATGAAAATGGAGGCACCAAAATAAGAGGGAAATAAAACAGAAGAAATGCAAGTGATGCACAGTACAAGTGCTCAACTCTTGCTGACCAATGCCCAGCCAGGCCCTGAGCAGTGACCAGCACCTCCTGACCAATTTTCCCCAGTTTATATACTGAGCATGGCATTCTGTGGTATGGAATATCCCTTGGGTCAGTTCAGGTCAGCTGTCCTGGCCACACTTCCTCCCCGCTCATTGTGCACCTGCTCACTGGCAGAGCCTGGGAAACTGAAAAGTCCTTCACTGAGAGTAAACACTGCTTAGCAACAACTAAAACATCAGTGTGTTATCAACATTATTCTCATACTGAATCCAAAGAGACAGCACTGTAACAGCTACTAGGAAGAAAATTAACTCTATCCCAACTGAAACCAGAGCATCCAGCTCCAAAGCTCAAAGGCAGAAGGATGGAAAAGAGATGCAGTCGACACTTGTCTCTCAACATTAAGACAGCAGCCCTCAGTTTAATTTCAGGATAGCACAACTGAGCTCTTGGAAACATATATGTTCCTATCCTGCGGGCACAGAAATATTTGTCATTTTTATAGATGGCTGAAATATATTTGGAAGCTCTAAGACTGTGGCCCTCCTATATCAAAGGCTGTTTCATAACAAAACACTGTAGCAGTCCATTTATAGAAACAGCATACTGCACTCTGGCTGCTGTGGGTAAAACCAAACACCCTCCCTGCTTTCCTAAAACAGTAGAAACAACACGACCTTCCTCCAGAAGGGCCATTTCCATAAAAGAAATAAAATTAAAGAGGAAAACATTGTACTGAAGGAAGAAGTTAGGGACACAGAAGCAATGTTTTCAACCCAAAATTATCACGTGAGCAGGTGGTGGACGGCAGAAGGCAGCAGCCAGGGGAATACTCTGTGGCTATGTAATTTGTAAAACTGAGGTGGACACAAGGAAGAAGGTTGAAGGAGGACAGGCATTTATTTCAGAAAAGAAATTTGAATCCCATTAGAATGACCACAGTGGAATGAATTCAGCCAAGAGAAGTGAAATGGGGGTCATAAATAACAGGAATCACAGGTCAAGCAGCAAGGTACTGCTGCAAAACCCATCTGAGCAGTAGATGGAGGCTTCCAAAAGCACATAACTGTGAGCTCTCAAGGTCTCCAGGCTCCCAGGACCACCAAGGATGTCTGTAAGTATCTAACTTACACTCAAAGACACTGCTTGACATCTCTGCCAGGTCTTTCTTCTGGTCTTCTCATTTGATCTGTGACTGTCAGGAGTGTCCAGATCTGCCTCTCCAGTGTTTTACAGAGCTGATAACATATCTTTCCCATCTCTGCAGGTCTCAAGCTCTTCACTGTACCACTTCTTTCCACTATGATAATTCCATTCCCACTAACACTCTCATAACAGTTTTGAGTAGGCTTAAATATGACTATTTCATTCTCCATGTGAATGGAGAAGGTTGATCCAGAGAGAAACCTTTATTCTCTGGTTCAGTATACCCTGATACAGGAAAGCATTTCTTTATTGACAAGCATTAAATATTACAAAATCATAAGGAAACTTATCTAACTTTATAACACAGACAGGAGAAAGTATGTGGAATAACTGCACAAATATGTAAAGAAAAGGCTGAATTAATTTTCCCACGTGTAATCATACAAATTGATTACTTCCATACCAATCCATTAGAAACTTTGTGGATATACAGTTGACCAATCAGTTTCAAGAAGTTTGATTGAACAAACAGATGCCTGGTGGCATCTATCTGCTGTACTGCCTTCATGTTTACATGGGTGGGTCTACTGGGTGCCCTGCAGGAAGGGTCCCCTTCAGAGTGTCACTGACAGGAGTGACAAACGTACGTATATAAATATGAACACATACATTATGTGCTTCCTCTCCCAGATTTCTCTCTTTCACATTAATAAATAATGTAAGGAAGCTACTGCTTTCATAATGCTTCGTCTCCTGTACGATCAGGAAAAAAAGTAAACAGATATATAAACAGGTTTGACTGCAAAAACATGGTGATTTCAGGGGCAAATAGCAGGTGGGTTTGTCTACCAGCAGCTGTTTTTCTTTTAAAATGATCCATTCTCCATCCATACCAAACTCATAAGAAATATCACTCAGATCATATCTATATATAACCAGATTTGCCAAGAATAAAATTAAACAAAACATATAGGTTTTTGATGGCATGTTTTACTGAGAGATGTTCCTCCTTTAAGGAAAACTAAACTGCTAAGGGCCTGAAAGGCATTATTATTCTTACAAGAGCATTCAATCTGAGAAGCCATCCTTCATCTTGGGAATTTATTTCAGATGGGGACCAAGCAATAATTGTTGTCCTCCTCCACAGACTTGTCTCATAATAAGAAACATGTGCACAGCTGGAGGGGTGTGAGGTTGGGATAGGACTGGCAGCAGAGATGTGCACGTTCAAGAGCAGATGGAGCACTGCTTTTTATTAAGAGAAAAGAAGTAGATTCAAAACACCTGGCAGAAAGGTGCTTGCTTTTCCCTTTGGTCTTATGAAAGCCATTGTGACAGAGAAGGCATTTACATTTAAAACAACTCAAAAGTAAGGGGAAAGAATGTAAATAGCAAAAAAAAAAAAAAAAGGAAAAAGGGGAAAAAAAAGAAAAACATGGAAACTGAAGAACTTTCCATAATAACTGTGCTTTCCATAATAACTGTGGCAGACTGGATAGTTTCAAAGCAGAACTGATACTTCTCAATGGCACTGCAAATATGTAATTTAAAAATACAAAGTTAAGATTAGGTTTATTTAGAAAAGGTGTATCAGATTAGTGTTTTAGAGGTAATTAACATAATTTTAGGAAAATCCATTAATCACTATGGAGGCTACATCTTACCAATGTCCACACCTACAGAGTGGCCCTGTGTTTATCATTCCGTACACCAAGGGACACCTCAAAAAAAAATAGAGTGAATATAAAAGAGCCAAAGGTTTTGAGAAGCATACCAGTGGTTTTGAGAAGCTATGCACCAGTTTCCTGAGGCTGAATATAGTTTATCATCGGAAAACAGAACAGATTTTTATCAACTATTGAAAATAACTGGGAAGCAGTGGTAACAGAGATAATGCGTTCCATTCAAGACTAAAGGCTGATTCAGAAATTCTCACTTTTACAGAAACTTCTGTCATACAAAAATTTCCGTAAAATGGCAAACACCATCCTCAGAGGAAGTGCTGATCAGAGTACCTTTGATGAAAAAGCAAATGATAGAAACAAAAAATAAAAATACAAATTCTGAGGATTTTCGCAAGTTTTTAAACAGGTAGCCTTGGTTTTACAAAGATCTATTCAAAACCACTATACTTTACAAGATGATGCCCAAATATTGGTGAAAGCAAGAGCATTACAAATAGAAAATATTCAGCATGTTTTGATCTTACCCCTTTTCTAGCCTGGCTGAAGAGACACACACCATAAAGAAGTGATGACAGTAATGACTAAGATTGTTTTAGGGACAAGTGGGAAGAATAAAAGGACATTGCTCCCACACCAATACTCCTGTAACCTCTGAGCCAGTTCCCTGAGCTAACTCTAGTTCACATACTCATAACTTGCTGTGATTGATATTGCACATTTCTTTGTCCTTATTACTGACCAAGGCCATAAATCCCAATTATAGAAGACAGTTGAGTTCAAGCTGCTGCCATATTTCAGAGCAACACTAATGCTGAGGTTACCAAAGGTCACCTTGGCCAGAAAGCAGGACTATAGCACAGTAAGTCTATATCTTCACCAGTCAGCTGCAACGTCTTTCAGGCTGATTGGGCTTTGATTACCCCCTATCAGACCCATAAGCCACATTCTTCTCCCACAGCCAGGGACAGAACCAAGATACATGATCTCCTGTCTTGTGACTTGTGAAATGCACTGACAAAGTATGTGTCAGCCCCTTCTCCAGAGGCTAAATGAAGTGGCAGCCATTCCTACCACTCATACAGCTGAAGGGAAAGATGTGGTAGGGGAAGAAAGAGCTCTCTGGATGTATGAGTCAGCCCAGCAGTTGCCCTGCACAAACTACAGATTATTTTTATTTTTTTAAATATAAACAATCCCCTAATTTTATTCAAAATCTAAATGTACCCATTTAAGTGCACCAAGTCTGTATTGCAAGCTTGTTGATGTAAAAACATCAGGGTTCTGCTTAATGATAGATAAAACTGCCTTGAGACACACCTAACAACTCACAACTTTTAACAGTTGTTGCCAAAATACAGAAAGAACACAGCTTAAAAGAAAAAAAAACAACTTGAATTCTTCTACATCTTTGCCTTTCAGGGCATTATCTTCATCATGACACTGTTTCAGAATTTAGAGTCCACTGGAAAAGATACCAAAAAGTTTAGCATGCCCCAGCTTATTCGCAGCAGCCTGAGAAGGCAGTTTCTCTGGGGAGAAGATGCAATCCCTCCATCTGACCTGCATTTTCTGGTGTATGCTCACAGAAAAGGGATGTTAACAATTCTCTTGTATTTTCCAAAGTCCTCAGCAAGGGTCAGTCAGTGTGCACGGGAGACTGGGCGCTGGCAGTCTGGACAGGCTTCTTCCATTAGAACTGGACACTGCAAGGAGCTCCCAGCACTCACACGGGCACATTCCATAGGCAATGGCTGCAGGATGAGTCACGTTTCTGCCTGGGAATGCTGATCAGAAATATGGGATGTGCAAGTTTGGGTCTCACATCATGCGATACATTCAATGGATTTCAAGTGTGAAGTAATGCCTTCTTACTAGACAGAGTCCAGCCCAGAACTGAATGTCTCAGATGAAAAACAGCTTGTAACAGACAAACAACAATGCAGGGGATTAAAAAATGGTCTTGCTCTCATCCCCAGGCACACAGAGCATATATGATCTAAAAAGGCTTTTACCTTATATTGAGGAGTCGGAATGAATCATCAAACAAGTATATAGGCATATTACACACCTTGGATGCAAGATGAATAAAGTTATTTACCAGGACATCTAGAGTTCCTTGAGTGAAAGACTATAGAGGACAGTGCCCCTGCCTTGTAGATTTGACTGGTATTTGAACTATGTATCCCACCTCATTTCATCCCATTTGCTCTATTTATACCCCTTGAAACAGAAGACTCAGCATGTCCTACAGTCACTAGAGATCTGGAGACAGGAGGGAATATTCCCTTAATTATCCTATATCCCAGTGGTATATGTCACAAGCCAAAGTGCATAAAGCTCCTGGCCTGATTACCATTCACATGCTGTGTGGAATTTATTAAATTCCTTATCCCACAGCCATTTAATCAGTGGTATTATTGGAATGAGATATTTACCCCACTGGGTGGTATGGACTGGGGCAGGAAAGCATGCCAGGAACAGCTTTGCTGGTGCCTATTTATAAAGACTGTAATTTTCTTTCCCCCTCCCTTTCTTCACTAGAACCAGTTAGTCAGAGCTCCAGCAACAGAGTGGGGCTTATTCCATGTCTAGTTTTCTGCAATAAATCTTTACTCGTGATGCGTTTTGATCCACGGCCAGTTTAATCTGCCTATTGACTGTTAAACTCTATTTATTGTTTTCATGGGATCTTTAAGAATTAAGCTTTTCTTTCTTTCTCCCTCTCCCAGATTCAGGTTGGATTTTTTTGAAAGGGATTTGGAGCTGGGCTGAATACCTGAGAAAGGCATTTCTTCCTCAAAACAAAGCTCTCATGGCATTACCCATGGCCACTGCCCCCAGCCTGTGTTGCTGCATCTGCTTTAGACAGAGCTTATCATTCAGTCTTCTTGCTTGGATAACCTCCAGATTCCCCATTCAGCCTCCTCACTTGGACAGTCTTCAGATTCCTTGCTGAGATTGCAAATTGTAACCAGCTATTGTTCTTATTTACATTTCAGCCATGGCCTTAACTGTGATTTGAACTCCAGAGCAATGCAAATTGTACATGTGCACAAGGAGTGACGGCTTCCTTTCCTAACACTGAAGGACAGTGTTCATCCCTACCAACCAGACACCTAAAATAGAGGAGTAAGGCATGTGAATCAGTCTGTCTTGCTCCCCGCTGATGTGAGGGAAGCCTAAACAGCTACCTTACAGCTGAATTTACAGAAAAACCTCCCAACCTCTATTCCCATTTATTCTAGTCTAAATTGCATGTCTATAAGAAAGCAGCACTTTTACTCTTTTTCCATGACTATTCAGCTTTCTGTAGTGTGCTACATTAAATATGCCTTCATCCAGAATAATCCCTGGAGCACGGCTGTGTTTTGTCCTGAGTTCATTTACCTTCATAAAACCATGAAGGAACAGGGGTAAAGGAAGGATGGAGAAACATCTGGTTAGCCAACACATGGAATACAGGAGTAATGAACCTTGTATTTGAATAGGTAAGTCTCCACCTGCACAAGAATTCCAGCTTCTGCACCAGCAACAGCTCCAGAGAGGGATAAATAATTAAGACAAGAAGGCTGAGGTGGAAAATGTCTGTGATATTTGCTTTCCTTAAGAGCACATTAGGGACGTGCATAAAAATCAGACACGGTTGGGTTTGCTCTGACTGAACTTTGACTGACCCCAGAAGCCCTTTTAACTGAACAGACTGGTGAACCTACCCTCTGTAATCTGAAAAAGCACTGATTACTCTTTGGCTAGTCCTAAGACTTTGTGACTCTCTCTTATTTGAAACACAAGAACCCTAAACCCCTGTGGTTCCATGGCTTCAAGGGGCCATGACCCCTGTGTCACACGGCCATCCTACAAGAGCCTGCGTGCTCCTATGGCTACTACCATACTGAGGCATTTGCCACTGTACCATATAAGTGTGGTGAAATGATAACTTGGATCTAGGCTCTGAAAAAGCTTAACATTGCAGTAAACCAGGCAGGATTGCTACTGCTGTAGTCTATTTTGGGGGGGCAAACACACCACCAGTTTTTCATTGAAATAGCCTCCTCCATGTAAAAGAATTATATGGTTGACACTGATGAGCAGTTAGGTGGCTGACACCTTCCATTCCAAAGGAAGGCAAGCTCGAGGAGAGTCAGTCTAGAGGACATCTTGAAGGTTAGACAAAACTTCTTGCTGAAATGTACACTAAGATTATTTGAGTTTCCCCAAGAGCACAGTATGTGGTAATCAAGGGGTCTTGTTCAATCTGAAAACCAAGTGATGCTAAAGTCCTTCTTTGCTTTCTGTGAACCCAACTCGAAATTAAACTTCTAACCCTCCTGCTGTCAAAGAGCCGAGCTGAGAAATAGCACATCAGAAGCTTATGGGCTTTTCACCAGTGCTCTACATCCCTTTGTACAGAGACACCAACACTGATCAGGCTTCACACCCATAAAAAACAGGCTGGAAGACATTCAAGAGCTCAGAAAAGCGGTTCAGAGGACAGCTTATTAGAAAGGTGCAGTGTAGCTGCAAAAGAAACTAGGGTGACCTCTTGAAAACTGTTCTCACTATTGTAGCTCCTGGCATGCTTCAATCTTGGATCAAAATGTCCCTGCTCTGTGCAAACAAAGATGAGAGAGTTTATGTAAAAACTCCAGGATAAAAAGCAACAGCCACGAACAGGAAAACACCAAACACAGTGTCTGCCTTTGCCAGTAGCTCCACAACTACCAAGAATGCCAAAAGTAAAGTGAAATTCAGTGTTTTATCTCATTGTTTCCAAAGCAGGGAATTATAAGAACTAGATTTTACATGACCCTCTTCCATATGTAGGTAACATACTTTCTTTTCAGGATCCCTGGTTCTATTTCCCACTCTCAGCAATAATTATACATGTGATGGAGGACAACTAAATTGCTCTCTGCCTCCATTTCCCCAAACAGCCCCAGGAATAAAACTCAGAACCACATTTGCACACAGTCCATTGCATATGTGCCCTCATCACTGACAATAATGAAGAACATCCAAAATAAACTAAGCAAGCTCTGCCCCAAACAGAAGTAAAACAGTTAAACAGAGTATGAACTTAATTTATGAACCATGCATTCATGTTTTAAGAAACTCACTGTATGACTGAATCTTGAAAAGAAATTGATTCTCAATATTACCTGTGAGATAAAGCAAATGACAATAAATAATATCAATAATAACACTA